>CM022767.1:27742521-27968752 GCA_012411365.1 Ameiurus melas | reverse complement strand
CCACTACTACTACTAATACTACCACCACCACCACCAATACTACTACTACCTCAAATGATACGAAATATAATTGTTTACATTAAAATGTACAAGTTCCCAATGAAGTATGGTAATGTGAAAAAAGTGACACTTTTTTCAAAAGTGCTCTAACTAAGTTTGTTTACATTCGTCCAGTGTGCCCATGTACACTGTTGCGCTTGATCCTGTTAAAACGCTATACAGCGATTTTCAAGCGGCTGGGAGCTTAGGAAAGTGGTTTTTCTAACAAACTCATATAATCATGTGCGTGACATCTTCCAAAATGATATCACTGGCATCATATGATATAATTGGATTGGCCAGTGATATCATTTTGGATATACATGTCCTAGTATAATATTATGGCTGTGAAGATGTCACGCACATGATTATATGAGTTTGTTAGAAAAACCACTTTCCTAAGCTCCCAGCCGCTTGAAAATCGCTGTATAGCGTTGTAACAGCTTGAAGAGCACCAGTTTAACAAGATTAGTTAGAGCACTTTTGAAAGAAAGTGACTGTCTGCACTTCAATTTTAGTTTCAATTTTGTCTGACCTCTTTCTCATATGATGCTCCTAAAATTCACTAGGAGAAATAGGTGAGACAAGCAATTAGCACCAGGAGTCATAGTTGAGACTCGCGGGAGATACCTTGCTCAGTCTCATTGATGGCTCATTTCTTGTAATTAGGAGAAGAAAATGAGCAGTACTGGAGCTACTATGGCATAATATGTGAGGCATGCATTTGACACACATACACACACACAGACACACACACACATACATATATATACACACAAATATATATAATTTTCTTCTCCCATTACTATATATACACACTCTTCTCCATATAAGGACAATTTCACAAATGCTGAAACAAATGAACTCTTTATTAAAATGGCCAAGTTTACCCTACACAACAACGCAGAGCAATGCCCTGCATATTAATGATTTTTTTCCCCCCACAATGACAGGGCTAGAACCTTGACAAAAAAAAATTGACAATGGAGATGTCTTCAGATTGCGTTTAAGGTACAATAACAGGTACTGGGCTACTGAACAAGCTAGTCCTGGTCTATCTCATCTCGTAATATCACTGGAACGTGAGTGAGGGAACAACGGCACAGTCCAGCCACCCTCAATGTCTTGTGACAATAGATGATTGATGGAAGATCCACTACCAGTTGGATGGTTTTTGGACACAATTTCACCTTCACTTGAATGAGAAAATGTGTCCAAACTTTTGAATGGTAGTGTAAAGACTAGTAAATTTAGAGCTGAAGAACTGAGAGATAGAAATGATACAAATATACTTGAGTTTTGCAGTATGCTACACCCCCGTGGTTTTCAGTGTGAAATAGGAGGCCCAAGTTTGTTCAAATTAATACAAAAAAAAACAAAACAATCACAATGTCGCATTTTAGTTAGACAGCAAGAATTTGTCCCATACATCATTAATAAAATCTGAACTATAAATGTGCATCTTCTCACTATGACTATGTATTTAGAACAGTGTTCACCACAGTTGTACAACATACAAAATTTGGCAACTTTGAGGTCCTCATGCAACATTTGTATGTGAGGATTTTTTCAACAAATGTCCATCCATCTGGTGTGAAACATTCAAGAATTTATAGAGTCTTTGTGGCCTTCATGCCGCATTTGTTTATCAAGGCTTTTTTTTACCTTAGTTTTCTCAACTGGTGTCCATCCATCCATCCATCCAGTGTGCCACAGCGCATGATGTAGGCTGCAAGAATAAAAGAAAGCACAAATTATAGATGAATCCTCCTTACATAGAGTAACAGTGGTGGTGGAAAATCATTACCACATTTCACAGTAAGAATTGCACTTAACTTCAAATAAAAATAATAATTAAAAAAAATAACAAAGGTGTTCTCTGCAAAGGGGACACCCTCAGGTACCCACACAACCCATTTTCACCGATTTGAAAACCACAATGATTATTACTATATTACTATATTATTATTATTACTATATTACTTTGAAATTATGCAGGAAAAAAAACTGATTAATGAAGTTACTGCTGTGTAATTTCAAAGAAATATATTTAGATGTGATTGTTCATTGTTCACTAAGATCGATTTTTATTTCATTTTCTACGGGAATACAAAATCTCTTGCTTACAAAACTGTACATACGAAACCAAACCAAAACTAAGCGCGCGCGCATGCGCACATATTGTCCTGAAAGCACGTTGGATTTGATTGTATAGGCTTTATCTTGAACTGGTATGTTTGTGTTATATATGAATGGATTGTTAAGTAGATTATGCTCAAGGCATTTCTATGACTTGTAAAAATGTTTATTTTATATACCTGAATAAAAGATTCTGAAGTCACAATCCCTTCCTTGCTAATATGTGGTCGAAGTCGCGTAAAATAAACCCGTGTAGTGAAGAGCTGAGAGTGGCCAAACACAGCCTCATCTGAGTGGAGAGGCAGAGCTGGGCACTAACTCAAGACAAGTCATGTTTTTTCTCTTTATCTTTACACATAGTTATAAATCTGTTATGTAGTTTAATTAAATTAAACCATTAAACAGAGCTTCAGCTGTACAGTTTAAAGAGAAGGCAGCCAACTAGCGCTTAGCCCTAAGATGAACTCTATTCTAAAATAGTTTAAACTGATGTAGAGAGTAGATACTTCTGTTGAGTCAAATCTAACATGTGAAAGTTCAAGGCTCAAGCTTTACTTCTTCCTGTGGACCTTTTTTTTTTTTTTTTTTTTACACCCATTTCCCCACAAAAATGTTAGTTCCCTTTCAAAGGGAACTTCGACGTTGCATTTAGCAGTATGGGAACGCCTTGCGCGCGTGACCGGTATCTGAAGCTTGTGTAAAATCATGCCTCTACTTGTAGGCCTGCCATGATCAGGTGACGTGGCAATTAAGCGCGTCGCATGATATATATATGGCACCTGTGAACCGCGCCGCCAGCCTTATTATCTTCAGCGAGACTGCATGTCTGTTGTTTGTGTGACAAAAACGCTTCATTTCTACTCGATATTTTCTCAAAATCTCTTAACTTTTCTATCCCTTTTTAAAGAAAAGGTGAGGTAAGTAATGAGAGAGAAAGAGTTAAAGACGTGTAACGTGGCCCCGTTTCATCACGGGGAAAAGTGCACACTTTCTTGGTGAAGTGTTAGTGGTGTAGTATGCGATGGCAACCTCGAGAGGCTGCGCATGAGCACGCTACATTAAGCAGCTTGACTCGCGCTTTTCTCAAAAAAACGGAAGCCGAGTGAGTCGAGTCTCAAAGCCTCGCGGATCTGGGCCGGCCGCTGCCGAGGCAGCCAACCGTCTCAGGTTCGGGGGATCTCTTAAATCCGGAAGAGGAGCCGGAGACGAGCGCTGCTCTATCTCTCTCTCTGTCTTCCGGGTTCAGCTCTCCGCTGGATTTTGGAGTTCGCGTCGCGACTCCTCCTCCCGCTATGGAAAGCCAAAGGGGTAATAACGCCCCCTCTCTGACTCCGAGGAGTTAGAGGGATGTGTTGAAAACTGAGAGCAGCGTATAAAGAGCTGCTTGAAGTGATTACCCAGTGAAAGTAGATACTTCACACTGCAGAAACTCCCATGTCTTCCAGAAGTTATGACAAAATCTCACTTCTGAGAAAACCATGCTTAAGCCATAGTCATAACTCCACGATGTTGGATTATTTGGCCATTGTGGAAATGAATGGCATGGCTACTTAGCTATGCCCGAGGTGGAGTAGGCGCTTGCTAGCTACCTCTCTCCACCGATGGCAGGTAATTACAGGGGCCGGCTTGCATCCAAGGTGGGCAAGCCTATGCAGTAGTAGTCTTGCTTGTGGGTCACTGCAGACAATGACAGTGTTGCCTACCAAGCAGACCTGCTGAGTGAGCTCGACTTATGGCAAAAAAGTTGTCTCAAGCTCATCCGGGTGTCCACGAGTGGAGCCTGGGCCAGCACTAGTATGGGGGAAACCCAGAAGGCGAGTATGGCAGCCCGCCAACCCCCGCAGACAGCCAGGGGAACCGGGCGGCCACAATCGCGGTCTGCTGTTGGGCCTGATCTGAGGATGGTCATAAGGGCCAAGCAGGCAAAAGACGAGCGGTCCTGAGGGGCTGTGGAGGGATGTATCCGGGGACATGAGGTTGTTAGGGCAGGTAGCCCCTAGTGCTACTGTAGGGCCTCCCCTAGCCAAAGTGGTCCCCAAGTTTTCGTGTTCCCTGGTCAGCAAGCTGTCACAGGGCAACGGAAATCTGATGCTTCTCTCCAATAGAATGTGGAATAGCTAACGTCACTAGAAGACCATCGGGCAGCGTGCAAGCTACGGCCAAATGTGTCTCCATGGGTTCTGTCTACCATAGAAAGGGTTACCGGGTCCAGTTATAGCTAGACCCCCCCGTTCACAGGTGTGCTCACCACAGAAGTCAGCACAGACCAGAGCCCGACGTTAGCACAGGAAGTAAGCTCCCTTTTGGACAAGGGGGTCCTGAATCATGTACCCCGTTCCCTCAGGGAGAGAGGTTTACAGCCTTTATTTCCTGTTCCGCAAAAAAGTGGGAATATGCGGCCAATTTTAGATCTGCATCATCTGAACCGTACTCTTCGGACATACAGGTTCAGAGGCTGATGTTCAACGTATACGTGCCACAGATCCAGTTCGAGAACTGGTTTGTGGCGATAGGTCTAAAAGGTGCATGTTTCCGCATAGGATTATTGCGCTTTATCCCTCACACCTTCGCAAAGTGCATGGATGTCACTCTGGCTCCATTGGGACTCCAGGGCATCTGTGTACCAAGCTACCTGGACGACTGGTTAATTCTAGCACGATCCAGGGAGCTGGCGGTTCAACATTGAGATGTTGTTCTCGCCCATGTGAAGAACTGGGGGCTCAGGTTGAATCTCAGAAAAGTTGGTTTTCTCCGGTGCAGTGGGCGACTTTTCTAGGGGTTATAGGATTCTACTACGATGTGGGCGTTTCTATCCCCAACAGGCGTAGTGTCAATCCTATCAACACTGAGCTAGATAAAGCTGTATCTTGGGAGCCTGGGGTGGAATCCACACATGTGGCTGAGGTCACATCTGTGCTGCCCCCATTATTGCTCCCACTAGCTCTAGCGAGAGTTCGCCAAGATAGCCTGCTAATAGCACCTTTTTGGCAGCTCGAACATGGTTCTGAGAGATAATGTCTCTGCGAGATGGCACTCCTTGGGAGATTCCCGTCCGCGAGGATTCACTGTGGACCCAGTAACTGCGCATAGCTACAGTCCTGGGGCTCCTACAATAACATTTCTCAGCGGGGTGAGCTCTTCCTACAATCAGGGTTATGTGGCCGCCATTTCGCCCGGCCAGCGCCCTGTTGAGGGAGCCTCTGTGGGCGAACGCGTCCTCTAACCTTCGAGGTTCGTGCGTTGTCTCAGATGGCTGAGGCCCATCTGCAGGCCGCACATACCTTCCTGGGACCTTCTACGGCCCTGAAAGGTCTGTTGGCTGCCCCATTCGAGGCCCCTAAAGCGGATCTACTGTCTCAGGCCGGAGGGCTGATTTATCACCTTCGGCCAGAACTTGGCAACTGTGGGTCTGGTCCCTGAGGGGCACCAGCTCATAGATTCGGGTCTCACAACTGAGATTGTTGAAACCATGTTAAAAGCTAGAGCACCATCCACAAGGAAAGCGTATGCACTCAAGTGTCGACTTTTTGTCTTGTGGCATGAGGGACGTCACCTAGACCCAGTGAACTGCGCAATTGCTACAGTCCTGGAGTTCTTACAGAACATTTCTCAGCGGGCTGGGCTCCGTCTTCGATCAGGGTACTTGGCCGCCGTTTCGGCCAGCCATGACCCTGTTGATGGAGCCTCTGTGGGGCAACATCCTCTACCTTTGAGGTTCATGCGTGGCGTCAGACGGCTGCGGCCCATCTGCAGGCCATGCATACCTTCCTGGGACCTTCTATGGTCCTGGAAGGTCTGTCGGCTGCCCCATTCGAGCCCCTGGAGTGGATCCCATCCAGAAGGAAATCAAATGCACTCAGGTGTCAGCTTTTGTCTTGTGGCTTGAGGGACGTCACCTAGACCCAGAGAACTGCGCAATTGCTACAGTCCTGGAGTTCTTACAGAACGTTTCTCAGCGGGCTGGGCTCCTTCTACAATCAGGGTTACTGGGCCGCTGCTTCGGCCAGCCATGCCCCTGTTGATGGAGCCTCCGTGGGGCAACATCTTCTAACCTTAAGGTTCGTACGTGGTGTCAGACGGCTGCGGCCCATCTGCAGGCCGCGCATACCTTCCTGGGCCCTCCTGGGGTCCTGGAAGGTCTGTCATGTGCCCCATTTGAGTCCTTAGGGACCTCCCGCCTCAAAAAGCCGCGAGGGTTGATTTATCATCCTTGGCAAGAACTAAGGAAGCTGTGGGTCTGCCCCCCTGAGGGGCGCCAGCTAATAGATTCTGGTCGCACGACTGAGGTGGTAGTGACCATGTTTCTACAATAACATTTCTCAGCGGGGTGGACTCCTTCTACAATCAGGGTTATGTGGCCGCCATTTCGGTTAGCCACGCCCCTGTTGTGGGAGCCTCTGTGGGGCAGCATCCTCTAATACGAGGTTCATGCGTGGTGTCAGATGGCTGAGGCCTATCTGCAGGCTGTGCATACCTTCCTGGGACATTCTGTGGTCCTGGAAGGTCTGTAGCTGCCCCTTCGAGCCCCTAGAGTGGATCCCACCTACAAGGAAATTGTATGCGCTCAAGTGGCACCTTTTTGTCTGGTGGTGTGAGGAACGTCAGCTATACCCAGTGAACTGCGCAATCGCTACAGTCCTGGAGTTCTGACAAAAGAAGTTCTCAGCAGGTTGGCTCCTTCTACTATCGGGGTTACGTGGCCCGGCCGTTTCGGCCAGCCCTGCCCCTGCCGATGGAGCCTCTGTGGGGGCAACATCCGTTAACTTCGAGGTTCATGTGTGGTGTCAGACAGCTGAGGCCCATCTGCAGGCCATGCATACCTTCCTGGGACCTTGCTGTGGTCTTGGAAGGTCTGTCAGGGACCCCATTTGAGCCCTTAGAGTCAGCCTCTGAGAAGCTTCTGACTCTAAAGGTAGCTCTTTTACAGGCCCTGACATCTCTCAAGCGAGTGGGAGGTCTACAAGCTCTCCCTGTTGCCCCTCCTGCATTGACTTTACCCCTAGATAAGCCAAGTCCTTCCTGTATCCTAGGCCGGATTATATTCTAAAAAAGTGCCTACATTGGCTGCCCACCCTGTGGTGTTGCAGGCTTTCTCCCCTCCTCTGTCCTCTGACCAGAACAAGAGAGGATGCACCCGCTGTGTCCAGTAAGCGCTCTCTGTACTTACGTCCACCGCTCCGCCAGTGGCGTAAGTCAGAGCAGCTACTAGTCTGCTTTGGCAGCGACAGGAAAAGGGATGCTGTGTCAAAGCAGTGCATCTCTACTGGGATTTGAAGGCTTTGTCCAAAGGGGTTTCCTTGCAGGATGTGTGGGGTGCGCGGCAGGGTGGTCTATGCCTCACACGGTCATTTTGTTATGACAGCCTGGATATTCATCCCTCCCCAGGTTCGAGTGTCCTGCACTGACCCTCGGGTTTGGGTATTTTTGAACAGGCCGTACCCTCGGTATGACGGAGTGGGTATTCCCGTTCCCATACTGCTAAATGCAACGTCGAAGTTCCCTTTGAAAGGGAACGTCGGGGTTACGCATGTAACCCTGTTCCCTGAGAAGGGAACGAGACGTTGCATAGCGCTGTCATACCGGGGCTGGCCTGTGAAATTGCGTCTTCGCTCAGATAATAGAGGCTGGGCGCGGTTCACAGGTGCCATATATATATCATGCGACGCGCTTAATTGCCACGTCACCTGATCATGGCAGGCCTACAAGTAGAGGCATGATTTTACACAAGCTTCAGATACCGGTCACGCGCGCAAGGCGTTCCCATACTGCTAAATGCAACGTCTCGTTCCCTTCTCAGGGAACAGGGTTACATGCGTAACCCCAACGTTTTCTAGCTAACATGCTACTGAACAGATTAGTTTAGCACACCATGAATTTTAGCAAACACGAGCTTAAAACGGACATTTCGTCTTTAAATCACAGCATTGTGTCCGAAATTGTAAATAGCTGATTTTTTGAATGCTTTTTGTATGCTTATGTTAATAAGTTCTCAGTGAACATATTAACACTAGCTTGCTGCTAGCTGAAGTTCAGTCAGTTAGTTACACAAGATGGCCGATAGTTACATAAGATGGCAATGTCTGTCTTACATCGGGAGCTGTCTTATTACAATATGAAACTTAGCAAAGACTTACCTTACCTTCTTTTACGAGCTGGTGTTTCTCTCATGCATTCCTTCTGGCCGCTTTCGCTCTCTGTGTTCCTCGTACATTAATCAGCCCACCTTTAAAATTAACCAATCACAATGCAGCATGTGTAATGGACAGCGCTCTTGTCCAATTAAATGTCCTAATGCTGAGTCATACTTCACAGTTCTTTTTGCGGTCATTTGTGCAACCTCTGAGAGCAGTGAGTGGATAAACATGTAGTGGATTACTTTTACCAAAGAGTTAATAATTCATTAAAAGCAATCAAATGTAGTTATGCTGATTGTACTCCGAAGTATGAAAAATATATTATTGTGAAGTTTGAATTAGCGAAAATATGATATATGAATCGGCTATTTACCCCAATAAAACTGTTCTAAAAATAAAAGGTTAATATAGTTAACTAATAATGGTGCTTTTGTTCTATACTCTATATGTTATATTAGGTTTATCAAAATTGTTTATTCACACTGTCAGCGGTGTTCAGCCAGGAATTATTCATTCTCAAAATACCAGTTTGGTTTAATAAACTTCCTCTTGTGGGTCTTTGGCAGGTAAATTATTGATAATGATATGACTGTAACATTTCTAATGCTGTTTTTCTGTGCTTTTTACGTGAAATCAGTGCACACTTCCAGTGTTGAAGTATGCCAACCATCTATTATCATAAATTTTACAACTGATTTAAAAAAAAAAAAAAAAAAGATTATATACTTCATCTTCATCATCAGTTTTTTAAATATGAAAAGTTGGACAAATGTATAATTGTCCAATTACTATAACACTAGTATATGCAAAAAGTTGTAAATCCAACTGGTATGTATTAATTGTGTAAGAGTGTGTCTTTTCTGTCATCACTAGTGTCACCATCGTTGCAGCTCCATTTCTGACACCAGTCCAGCGTAAATATTGCTCTTCCATAGAAGTTACATGTGTGTTCGATGGTAGTAGGATAAGTCTTTATTACACAACCTAGCTAATTTAAGGAAAAACCAACATTTTGTGTCTTAGTGAGGCTTTGGGCACCACAGGCCACCAGAAAGTGGTCTCTTCCAGGATGACAATGCCCCTATTGCCCTCACTGAATGGTTCGATGAGTTCACAGTCACCAGTTCCCGACCCAGTTGAACACCTATGGAGATTTTGGAATGATGTGTTAGACAGTGTTCTCCGACTACATCATCACAATCAAAACACTTGGAAGAATGGTGTTCATCCCTCCAGTTGAGTTCAGAGACTTGGAGAATCAATGTCAAGGAGCACTGAAGCTGTTCTAGCAGCGTGTGGTTGCCCAACACCTTACTGAGACACTTTAAGCTGGTTTTTCCTTTGTAGCCTGTCTGTATGTGAAAATAGGATTAAATCATATACTGTAGTATGGTCCATGAAGTAGTTGCAGTTGGAAACATAATGTAACTGAATGAGAGAGAGGCATATTGATTTTGATTATATTATTGATTTTTGATTGAGTTTTCAAATGCTTATTTGTACTCAGAGAGATTATTTTGTGTCTGTTGACATTATTTCAAGGAAATTGATGCTTCCTGAATTTGGAAATGGTGCAGAAGTATGACTCACGCTGGAGGAGTAAAGTCAAGAGCCAGCAAAGTACCTGCAAAAGATACAGAAGAAAGGTGAGAAGATTTCAGATGTTTTTGTTGTTATATGGACAGCTGTTATTATGTTCTTCTCCCAGCCAAATTTCAGCAGCTGCTTTGCTTCTGACAGCATTGATAAATACAACAGTCCTTCAATAAAGCCTCCTTCATGAGCATTATAATATTCAGTTTACAACTCAGAGATGTTGATTTATTTAAATGTTAATTTTGTAGACTGTAATTTGCGGTGCTGTTGAACTGTAATGAGTTATATTGAGGTCATCCTAATATTTTGCACATCCCATTGAAATATGCAGTATGGTTGAAGTGTGGTAACTGAATTATTTATCTCAATTTTTAGCTAGACACACAAGCAGTGGAGAATGCAGGTAACAACTTTTCAAAAATGTAAAACATCTAACTCCATAGAGTAATGAAGCACGATCAATTTTCTACACAAAGAATTTTGGTTCCATGTTAACTGGGGAAAATGAATATAGTATACTGTAAATTATTCTCTCAGACTACTTCCAATGTCAGAACTGACTATTTTGGATGATTGTATAAACAAAGAATTGGCTGGAGAGGGCTTGGACAGCAGCACACTTATCTGAAAGCTGAAATGAGTAGGAAGGTGCTATGTCCCTGTATCCATCCAGGTGTGTCTGCACAGTTGGCTGACATGCTTACCATAATGTCATTTACACTGTATCTGAATGTCTATTATAACGGTATAATAGACATTCAGATTATTTCTAAGATAGCATCTGGTCTATTCATATAGTGGCAATGTAAGAAATACCATGTTATAGAGCTTTAAATTGTCATCAGTAGTAGTGCCAGTGGTGTTAACAAAACACTACTTACTGATGTGAAACTTGCACTTGTACTTGAATTGGTTTACAAAGCTTTAAATGGCAGCTCAGGTTACTCTGACATCTTGATGTATAGTAATTGGTAATGTGTTTAGATTTCCAGAATTACTATGGAAAATAACCACAAGATTAGTGAGCCACAAACTTACCAATGCTGCTTTTCAACATTTTGTGTACATGACTGACCACAAATCTATAAAATGTATTACAACATTTTTCTTCTTTTGGTTTCTAGAATCAAAGTGGAGGCCAGATGACTATTGCACCGAAGGAGTACCTTGTCCTGCTACTCTGGAAGCTGAGGACTTTGCTGATCTGGAAAACCCATCTATCATGAATTCCTGTGACATTCATAACTCCAATCATACACTGTCCCAGTGTTATGAATACATAACAGAGACACATCGCACTGGCCTTAATGCAGAATCAGAGAGTGAACTGTCTTTTCACACAGATACATTTCAATTTGTTGAGCAGGGGACTTCAGATGATAACTTGACATTTGATGATGACCTATCATTTGAGGACAATGTAGAGCTAAACATAGAGGAGGGAACAAAACTTCAAAACTCAACAAACACTGGAGATAGTCCACTTTACAGAAATGCACCCATTTCTGTTGCAGAGAGCCTTCTACTCATAATAACATTTGCAAACAGACACAAAATAACAGGAAAAGTGCTAAGTGACTTGCTCTGCACTGCCCCTCTGACATCCAAACTGAATGTCTTCAGATTTAAAATTTTTTTTTGATTGATAACTCCTCTTCTCTGCTTTTGCACAAATATTGTAGTGCATGCTTTATGTCTGTTGAGAGCACAGACACCCACTGTAAATATCAAAACATATTTAAAATGTCTTGGAAGTTTGTTTTTGTCATGGACAAGCATATAAAATTCATTACAATGAGGACCATGTATTTGAGTTTCTTTATCCATCCATCCATCTTCAACCGCTTATTCCTGCTTCAGGGTCACGGGGAACCTGGAGCCTATCCCAGGAAGCACCGGACATAAGGCGGGGTACACCCTGGACAGAGCACAATCACATACACACTCACACACCCACTCATACACTATGGACAATTGACCAATCAACCTACCATGCATGTCTTTGGACTGGGGGAGGAAACCGGAGTACCCAGAGGAAACCCCCGCAGCACGGGGAGAACATGCATGTTATGTTAACAAACTTAGTTAGAGCACTTTTGAAAAAAAGTGACTGTCTGCACTTCAAATGTCACTTTTTTCACATGACCATATTTCATTGGGAACTTGTACATTTTAATGTAAACAATTATATTTCGTATCATTTGAGGTCAGATACATGTCCTAGTATAATATTATGGCTGTGATATCATTTTGGAAGATGTCACGCACATGATTATATGAGTTTGTTAGAAAAACCACTTTCCTAAGCTCCCAGCCGCTTGAAAATCGCTGTATAGCGTTCTAACAGGATCAAGCGCAACACTGTACATGGGCACACTGGACGAATGTAAACAAACTTAGTTAGAGCGCTTTTGAAAAAAGTGACTGTCTGCACTTCAAATGTCACTTTTTTCACATGACCATATTTCATTGGGAACTTGTACATTTTAATGTCAACAATTATATTTCGTATCATTTGAGGTCAGATACATGTCCTTATATACTTATATACAGACACATTCAATAGTATTAGAACTTTATGAAGGAAACAGTATTAAAAAACAACTTTTACAGTTTAGTGCTCCACATTGTGAAATGTAACACTGTGTTATTTAAGTTGACCAGAAAATGTTTTTAATCTAAATCTTAAATTAAAAATTTTAACATTTTCCTTTAATAATACTAATACCAATATTCATTAAATAACAACATTAACTTTTACTAAATTAAATAAATCACTTAGTATTTAAAGCTGCAGTATCACACTTTTTTTGCTTAAAAATGAACAAAAATTAATTATTGAGCGAGTAAATAAAAAGATCAGTATTCAAAACTCCTTACTCATGTCTCCTTACCTTAACCTGATTCGCAACGGTAAGTTTAAAATAATGAATTATAATTTGAGCTGATGGGTCGGATTTTGTGGGAAATGTCAGTTTGACGTCATTTGTCACTGTGTGGTTACGTCACGTCTGTAAACCGAAAGAAGAAGACCCGACTACTATATATCGTATGTGGGTGCTGAGGATGGTGGAGTGTTTATAGCTTGTTCTTATAATTGCTGAGAATTTAAATTTGTCATCTAGATAGCCGCTTTTATTGTGAACAGTTCTAAATGTTGACATGTGGGGAATCACCTGTTGTTAAAACCAAGAAACCTCAAACGGTGGAGAGTCTGCGGTCAAAAAGGGAACGTGACAGAGAATAAATATCGGCATGGATTTTGAGAGGTGGAGGAAACTCAGAGATCTGAAAGGATTGAAGACTGACACAGAGAAGGCTTTTTTCCTGCTGGACAGGTAAGACATTTTAGTGGCTCAACAGGTAGCTATCTAACATTAGCACACCTGTTTACTTGATTCAGCTAGGTATTCAAACCATCAGATTCATCTGACAACAACCCATGTAAAAAAAATAATTACTCTGCAAGTAACTTGCAATTTTATGTTTCAAACAGAGATGGTGATAGACAGGCAAAAGTTCAGTACTGCAGCTTTAACATGAATAAAGCTCATTAACAATGCTAGTGCCTAAGAAAAGCTTTATCACACAGGACCAGTTCACTATGCAATATTTACTTACAAATGACTTAAGAGGTTCACTGTACAGTGAAACAGTTAGTTATATAAATACAGAAATAAACAATGGCATTTACAGTGATTTAGGCTTTTTTTTTTTTAAAGTAGCTTTAATATTTAAAAAAAGCTCTTAGTTGGTAGAGCAGTCATGCAAAGCGCTGATTTTACTCTATAGATAGCAGTCAATTGCACGTTCATACATTTGCACACGATTTAATAGAAGAATAACAGCACTTGTTCAGGGTACATTTTAGATTAAAAGCATAATAACTTGGAGTAAATCACAGCACAAATGACCTTTAGTGCATGTTTTAGAAGCCGATATGTCTTATTTATACTTATGAAATTTGGAATACATTCTAAACAGATCCATATATGCTAGCGACTCAAAACTTTAACTATATTTTGCCGATGCTGAATAAATAAAAACACACCCCTTGTAGATAATAATTAAATAATTATTTCAGATGAAGAAAACAAGAAAAAAGACCAGTGCACTAAAGCAACAACATTCCATACTAATGGCTGTAAACTGCTCATATGTGTCAACTACAAGCTTAAAAATGCTAATAGTATAGAGATTGAATAACACACTTCTAAATCAATGATGATAAACATCTACCTATGAACATGTTTTAACTGATGATAAATGAAAGTGCACACATGATGAAAATCATTCAAAACATGCCTCTGGAACTAGCACACATCAGACTTGAGATTCAGAAACAGAAGATGTCTGGAATATTTTGGAAATAGTATTTGGCATGTAGTCAAAGTAAGTAGTGTGTTAATCCAAGCAGTTTTCTTCTGTACAACAAGAAAACATGCTAATTATATCTGTAGGTGTAAATGAAGTGCAACATTTCAGTATAGTGGATCACATATGAGCAGAACTGGGAAATACTTTGTTAATGTAGTTCATGTTGGTTTTTAAGTGTTTGTATTTTACTTGACTTTTTCTTTCAACATTTCGAAAGAAATCTCTACTTTCCACGTTACTTTCCACACACTACATTTTCAAAGATCACAAAATATACCTCATAATCTGTTTCTCCCTCTCATTCTCCCTCCTCCCTCTCTCTCTCTCTCAATCCCTCTCCCTTCCTCCATTCCTCTTTCTCTCACTCCCTCCCTCCCTTCCTCTCTCTCTCTCTCCCTCACTCACTCTCTCCATCCCTCTCCCTTCCTCCCTTTGTCTCTCTCTCCCCCCCCTCCCCCCTCGCTACACATGGCACTCCTGAGATATCTGTGATCCTGACCCCTTCTGCTCTCCGGGCCTGCCTGATCCACCCTGGTTAGAGTTCTCATCACTTGGAAACCACTCAATGCTGCTGAGGACGGCCCCACACGGATGGCATGACGCTACACTTAGAAACCATGAAGATATCTTTTGACTGCAATTGATATAAACAGTTTTGCTAGAATGGCTTAGGACTTTTCTGACTTTTTTTGGTGGGACCCCTGTGGAGAGAGTGAGCAGCTTCAGGCACCTTGGAGTACACATATCCGAGGACCTGAACTGGACTCATCACATGCAAGCTCAGGTGATCAAAGCCAGACAACAGTTGTACTATATGAAAGTGTACTGACTCAGTGCATCTCAGTGTGTTATGTTAAACTGCTCAATACAAACAAGTTACTTTCTTGAATACTTTCCTTCCAAAATGTCAATTACACAATTCCATGTGGTTTTTAATCAATTTATGCGGAGTGTCCACCATACACGTCCCTATACTATACTATAGGAACGATGATGTTAGAATGAGCGCGTTGTGATTTGCCTGAGAATCAGAACTGACAGAGCTGTGGAAAAATGTCTAATATATGTGACCCCTTATACTGTGTGTAAATGTCACCAGATCACATTACACTACTTTTGTATTTGTACTTATATTTTTATAAGAATGGTATATAACTTTAAAACTAACACTCTTGGTCTCAGTGACTGTGTTTTATTATAGGGATTGGGCAATCCTATGAGAGCAAGAGAAACAAGATTAGACAGTGTTCTCAGACCAGTGAGATGCTGTTTTTGAGCTCAACTGATGGCTGGTCCTTAGGGCTGTATTTTTCTAGAACAGAAATCTGAGTGACAGTACTGCTCTCTGTGACCAGTGTTCGCCTCCTCTTACTGTAACTCATGTAACCCTGCATTTGCCATTTCCACAGCCTCTTCTTCAGCTCCGCTTGCACCTAACACCACACGCACACACACACACACACACACACACACACACACACACACACACACACACACACACACACACACACACACACACACCATTTAATCATACCATTCATGAAATATTGCAAAATTCTCTATAAAGTATCTTTCTGTCATCTTCTATTTTTGAGACATGCGTCTACTCTGTCTACTTCTTATAGGTGCATGCTATTAAATGGTCTTAAATTGCAGAGCTGGTGCTCGGTTCGCATTTAATACAACTTCACATATTTACAAAGCCCATACTGGCTAAATGAATGATTTTAATACATTTTAACTGAAGACATACAATGCATAAATGCAACACACATCTGCATTTATTGCCTTGTTATGTACACTTTCAATAATTTCCTCATAGAGCTATCAGTGCGTTGTTACTAAAAATAAATTAATTACTTTCAAGATAACAATTAATTTTAAGAACTACTGCAACAGGGTTCAGGGTTGTTTTCCCTTCTCTTCCTCATGTAAAGGCACAAAAAAACTGCCACAAAGTTTTGACATGCATCTTTCATAAATTCTCAAGAATTACTTTATAAAAGACATATAAAACTCTAAAATGCTTATGAATGTGAATTTAATGAATAAAAGCCACTTAAATAAAGAGTTAATCAATCTTGTATTAACCCTTTTGTCAATTAGCAGTTTGTGGCTTACCTCGCCATTGAGAAAACAGTATAATAGAGCCACAATGAAGCCCTGAAATAAAAGAAACATTAATAAGATCAAAACTTTCACGTACCCATAGCATTGATAATAAATATACTGTAGTGTAAACCATATTTAAACAAATGTAGCCTAATGGCAACAGATGCCATAGACCACTACAGTGTACCAGGTATTAAACCTGCTCGAACTTTTAATACTACATATGATCACTAGAGGACAGTATCTGTTAACCTGAAATGAGCCCACTCCAAGCTCAATGACGAAACGAACATCCGCCCCTGTGCTCTCTGGCAGGAAGGCAAACACCATGTAATGCATGCCAAACAGTGGGATCAGGAACAGAGTGGACTTAGCCAGCCTCCTATACACATAACAGATCCATCAGTGTGCAGTCATCAATAAACAATACAGTGCAATATTATCAAGAATGATGCTCATAATGAATGATACATGGAACTGTGTGGATCCTGCAGAGCTATCTTATGTAGGACTTCTTAACCCATTCATTCATTCGTTCATCTTTAGTAAAAGCTTTACAGGGTCACAGTGGATCTGGTGCCTATCCCAGGAACATTGGGCATGAGGTGTGAATATACCATGGATGGAACTGTCTAGGGCACGTAGTGCAACTTAGGGTAACTTAGAGTTACCAAGCCACCTACTGGCATTTAGGGGTAAAGGTGGTAGGTGGGCGTAAAAATCGCAGAAGGAGTTTCAAACAATGTAGCATTCATTAGTACTTCTGAAATCCAAAAAAGACAAATTATATGATTTTCAGTAGTGCAAAATAGTTGATAAATAGTTGCAAAATAGTAGCGCTAAAATAGTTGATTTTATGATCTCGACTTTATTGAAAAAGCTTAGGCCAAAATGAGGATTTTTTATCGTTTAAAAGATGCTTCCCCTATGGGGTGAGAATGAAAATAGTCGAGAGCACTTTAAAAAAAATCTGTTTTAGACCATGGTGTTCTATTGTATATGCATTCAGTTGCATCTTTTTCTTTTTATGCTCCTGGATGGAATGAATTGGAAAATATAATCATGTTAGATATACATCCCTCATTCAGTAGTTTTAAAAGTCTTCTGCAAACTGCTTTAAAGAAAACGTGTAATTGTTTTTATTGATCGCTTTTTATACATTGACTGTATGCGTTTTATTTTTTCTTTATGTGTGTACTTGTAGTATTTGTAATTTTTGTTGCATTTTACTGTGAAATTTAAATATGCTGCCGTCTTTTCCAGGACTTCCTGGAAGAAGAGATTGTGTTATCTCAATGGAACCTTCCTGGTTAAATTAAGGATATAATAATAATAATAATAATAATAATAATAATAATAACCCAGAGGAAATCCACATGGACATGTAAAACTCGGTACAGACAGTAACCTGAGCTAAGGATTGAACCTGGAGGTGCAACCCTACAGCCGTGCCACCAGCAGTACCAGCAGAAGAAAACACATCATGGAATTATAGTTCAGGTCAGTGTTGAATCAGGTAAAATTTTTAACAATCTAATCCACTGATTTATTTTAAGACTTTAACGTGTGTGACATGGACTAAGCTGATAAAGATCTTGTGCTATATATAGGACACAAACTGACTCAAAGCATGCTGCCATCATGCCTGTAATGCTCAAATGATTTGTAAAGACTGCATTCGCGAAAAAGATTGCAAAGAGGATTGTTACTTTGTGGATGTCAGTTTTGAATATTGTATCAAAATGGGAAAAATGGGATTGGTGCATCATATTGGGTGTTAATTCTACAATTGCATTGATGTACCACTTACATGCACATAAAATCAAAAGACAAAGGGAAAATTCATTTATTTGGAATGATAACAGAGTTAAGCTCTTACATAAAGTGACTGGTGTCATTGCCTCCAACTCCAGGAGACTTCAGCTTCTCCACAAGGATCCTGATCACATTGATGAAGATGATAAAGTTCACCTGGAAAGTAAACAGGGAACTTTACAAAACTTGCCTTTTTGGTCATATGTTGTACTGTAAATAATTTACTTACCAGAAGAGATATTGTAATCGGTCCTTTTATAATCCACCAAATGAAGGTGATATCTGTGTCATCCCAGCACCTTCACCATTAACACAGCATGAGAGCAAATACAGAACCATTCAGGAGGTGATATTTCCCACAAGCACTTTGCACACTTAAACAGGTCACTGATCAAATCTAGTTGCTAAATTTTCCATTTATACTGACATTTTTCTTAATAGAGAAAACTCATTAGCACATTATGAACATTTATTTGACTTCTTATCTAACGTCTCATCAGATGCACACAGATTCAAATCTGAAGGCGTAATAAGACATACAGTATACAGAGTTGATTAATGAGCACATAGTGAGGATGGATTCAATGCTGAAATTGTGTACACCAGACCTATTTTCAAACCTAAAATATAAGTAGAGACTTATCTTGTGTGAGGATAGTGTGTGTGAGGCAGAGATTGCCAAAAACAGAGGCATGACTTACTCAGCTATGTTTTTTGCATGATATTGGCATGATACTGAGGAGCAGTATTAAGTTCAGTGGCACTTAATACCTTGGAGGCGTGAGCTATACACAGGTCATTTTAATAATCTGAATGGGCTGCCCAGAAAATCAACTGAAGTACCTGCATAAGCCAACTTTGATTACCAGGTACTTTCCTGCACATATATATTGATATAACCTTTGAATTTAGGATGCCAACTGTGAATATACAGTGGTGTGAAAAAGTGTTTGCCCCTTCCTCATTTCCTGTTCCTTTGCATGTTTGTCACACTTAAGTGTTTCGGAACATCAAACCAATTTAAACAATAGTCAAGGACAACACAAGTAAACACAAAATGCAATTTGTATATGAAGGTGTTTATTATTAAAGGTGAAAAAAAATCCAAACCATCATGGCCCTGTGTGAAAAAGTGATTGCCCCCCTTGTTAAAACATACTATAACTGTGGTTGTCCACACCTGAGTTCAATTTCTCTAGCCACACCCAGGCCTGATTATTGCCACACCTGTTCACAATAAAGGCATCACTTAAATAGGAGCTGCTTGACACAGTAAGGTCCACCAGAAGATCCTTAAAAGCTACACATCATGCCGAGACCCAAAGAAATTCAGGAACAATTGAGAAAGAAAGTAATTGAGATCTATCAGTCTGGAAAGGGTTATAAAGCCATTTCCAAAGCTTTGGGAATCCAGCGAACCACAGTGAGAGCCATTATCCACAAATGGCGAAGACATGGAACAGTGGTGAACCTTCCCAGGAGTGGCCGGCCGCCCAAAATTACCCCAAGAGCGCAGCGACGACTCATCCAAGAGGTCACAAAAGACCCCACAACAACGTCCAAACAACTGCAGGCCTCACTTGCCTCAGTTAAGGTCAGTGTTCATGCCTCCACCATCAGGAAAAGACTGAGCAAAAATGGCCTGCATGGCAGAGTTCCAAGGAGAAAACCACTGCTGAGCAAAAAGAACATCAAAGCTCGTCTCAATTTCTCCACAACACATCTTGATGATCCCCAAGACTTTTGGGACAGCATTCTGTGGACCGATGAGACAAAAGTGGAACTCTTTGGAAGGTGTGTGTCCAAGTATATCTGGCGTAGAAGGAACACTGCATTTCATAAAAAGAACATTATACCAACAGTAAAATATGGTGGTGGTAGTGTGATGGTCTGGGGCTGTTTTGCTGCTTCAGGACCTGGAAGACTTGCCGTGATAAAAGGAACTATGAATTCTGCTGTCTACCAAGAGATCCTGAAGGAGAATGTCCGACCATCTGTTCGTGTACTCAAGCTGAAACGAACTTGGGTTCTGCAGCAGGACAATGATCCTAAACACACCAGCAAGTCCACCACCGAATGGCTGAAGAAAAACAAAATGAAGACTTTGGAGTGGCCTAGCCAAAGTCCTGACCTGAATCCTATCGAGATGTTGTGGTATGACCTTAAAAAGGCCGTTCATGCTCGAAAACCCTCTAATGCAACTGAATTAGGACAATTCTGCAAAGATGAGTGGGCCAAAATTCCTCCAGGACGCTGTAAAAGCCTCATTGCACGTTATCGCAAACGCTTGGTTGCAGTTGTTGCTGCTAAGGGTGGCCCAACCAGTTATTAGGTTTAGGGGGCAATCACTTTTTCACACAGGGCCATGATGGTTTGGATTTTTTTTCACCTTTAATAATAAACACCTTCATTTACAAATTGCATTTTGTGTTTACTTGTGTTGTCCTTGACTATTGTTTAAATTGGTTTGATGTTCCGAAACACTTAAGTGTGACAAACATGCAAAGGAACAGGAAATGAGGAAGGGGGCAAACACTTTTTCACACCACTGTAGTCTCTCAAGAACACATGTTTTGTCATAGACATGTGTTTTCCGTGTATAGTCTGGGGATGCTTATTGCATTATTATTGTAATACTGTGCTGTGAAAAAGTACTTGATTTCTTCTATGTGTGTGTATATCTCATGTTAGTTTTTTAAAGAAATTAAAACAAAATCTAAGAAAAAAACAAAGGCAACCGGAGTAAACACAAAAAACAGTTTTTAAATGATAATGTTATTTATTGAAGCAAAAAAGTTACACAATACCAGCTGGGCCTTTGTGACAATGTATTTGCCCCCATTGTTACTCTATGAAACTGCATCCATAATGGGGTTCACCTGGACTAGACACAACCAGGCCTGATTACTTGCAAACCCTGTTCTTAAATAGAACTTTGTCAACAGCATAAGGCTGGTTAAAAGATCTTAACCAGTGAGTGAAATTTTAAAGAAATTCCAGAAACAATGAGGAAGAAGGTGATTGAAATACATCAGTCTGGGAAGGGTTATAAAGCTATTTCAAAGGCTCTGGGACTCCAAAGGACAGCAGTTAGAGCCATTATCTCCAAAAGGAAAAACTCGGCACAGTAGTGAACCTTCCCAGAACCTTCCACAATTCTTCCAAGAGCACAGTAATCCTCATCCAGGAAGTCACAAAAGAACATCTAAGGAACTACAGGCCTCTATTGCATCAATTAAGGTCACTGTACATAACTCCACTATCAGAAAGACACTGGACACAAATGGTTACCATGGAATAGTAGCAAGGTGAAAAGCACTGCTAACCCAGAAGGAACTCATCTGAATTTTGCCGAAGCACACCTTGATGATCCTCAAACCTTTTGGGAGAATGATCTGTGGATTGATAAGTCAAAAGTTTAACTGTTTGGAAGACAGGGGTCTTGTTAGATCTGGCGTAAATCAAAGAAAGAATTCCACTAAAAGAACATTATACCTACAGTCAAGCATGGTGGTGGAAGTGTGATGGTGTGGGGATGCTTTGCTGCTTCAGGGCCTGGGCAACTTGCAATAATCAAGGGAAACATGAATTCTGCTTTCTACCAAAAAATTCGAAAGGAGAATGTCTTCAGTCCATAAGTTAAAACTCAAACACAACTGGATTATGCAGTAAGACAATGATCCAAACCATAGGATTAAGTCCTAGTCCTAGAAGTAAGTGAAAGACTGATCTTCGGTTATCAGAAGAGTTTGGTTGCAGCCATTACTGCTAAAGGTGGCACAGCCAGATTTAAAATTTAAGGGGAAAATTAGTTTTTCCACATTGGTGATAGGTGTTGGATAACTTTTTTTTTTTACTTCAATAAAAAAAGAAATAAATGAAAACTGTATTGTGTGTTTACTTAGGTTGCCTTTGTTTTATGTTGTATTTCGTTTGAAGTTCTAAAACTATTTAGTATGAGATATACAAAAAAGCATAAGAAATAAGGGCAAATATTTTTTCACAGCACTGTACAGTATATTGCATATTGTGTGCACCTGACTAGTGTCTGTTATATCATACTGAACACATGTGTGTAATTTATTGTTGCACATTATGACTGTCTTTTGTAGTTTTTTGTGCACTTTACTGATATCTAACAAATGTGAGAGCAAAAAAAAAACACTACAAAAAACTATGACAAGTATAGATCCTTCCATATGTCAAATAAATCTATGATCTCAATGAGAGCGATAATTATCCAATTAGCCAGTAAGGTCTACTAACTCATCCTACTAAGTCCTCTGACTTAATCAGATCTGTATATTCTGTGATCTGTGTGTTTTTTCACAATGATGATCAGGTTTGGTCCTTCACACGCCGTCACAAACTTCTTTTTGTAAAACTTACTCTACACACACAGCAAATACCAGAGAGATTGATGTACTGAACTGCCTAGTCACCAAACCAGACTTACCCCCTGTTATCATAGAAATTCCTGACAAGAACCCAAATAGTCAAGACTGTTGTTGGAAGACCTGAAAGATAAAACACAAACTGAGCAACAGGAAAAAAAAGCAACTTTCCAAATATCATTTAAGTCTAATATATGTAAAAGTAGTACATTGAAACTCTTAGAAACTCTTACAAATGAAAGGTATGTAGATGTTTTATCATGTATTTCCTTCAACTTTACAAATACAGTTAATATTTTCTACTAATCCTTAATGTGCACACTATAAAAAATGGTGTAAATTACTTTACTGGTGACTTAGGTTGCCAGTTATGAACTGTCAAATTTACAGTAAACAACTATATAAACATATTTACAATAAAGTACTCTAATATATTAATGTTGTATAAAAGAACATATAATCCAGTACATGTGCAGGTGTGCAAGACACAACTGAAGATTAAGGTTGGCTTTCCCAACCATGACAGCTTAGCAGTCATGTAAAAGCAGTTGGTGGGAATTGATCACAGAACATTAGCTGTGATTCAAACCCTAAACCACTGATCCACCACAACTACACCACAACACAACTATCTTGCATTGATTTGACTACTTCTCACACTGAAAAAACTCCACTAAAAGATTGCTTTGAATCAATGCAAGCACGTTGACCTACAGTCCCTTCTGAAAGTATTGGAACTGCAAGGCCAATTCTATTTTTTTCACTATACACCGAAGACATTTTGGTTTGAGATGATAAGATGAACACAAGTTGATAGATCAGAATTTCAGCTTTCATTTCATGACATTTACATCTAGATGTGTTAAATGACTTAAAACATGGCACCTTTGGTGACAGAACACCCTATTTGTAGGTGAGCAAAAGTATAGGATCAGATAGTCTTAAAGTAAATTAAAAAACACTTAATATTTGGTTGCATATCCCTTGCTTGCATTAAGCCTGTGACCCTCAGACATCAGCAAAATTTTTCTTTTGTGTTGTGTTTTCAGGCAGCTTCTTTCAGTTGTTGTTTGTTTGTGGGGTTTCTCTCTTCAGTCTCCTCTTCAGGAGGTGAAATGCTGTTCATTTGGGTTAAGGTCTGGTGATTGACTTGAGCAGTCTAAAACTGTCAATGTTTTTCCCCTGATGAAGTTCTTTGTTGAGTTGGCAGTGCTGCATGATGAAGTTCCTGTGAATTAGATTGGATACATTTCCCTGTAAATTGGAAGACAGATTGTTTCTGTAGACTTCTGAATTCATTCTGCTGCTACCATCATGAGTTACATCATCAATAAAGATTGTTCCAGAAGCAGCCATGCCATCCCAAGCCATGACACTACCTCCACCATGCCTGACTGATGAGCTTCTATTTTTTTGGATCATGAGCAGATCCATTCTTTCTCCACATTTTGGCCTTTCCATCACTTGGTAGAGGTTAATCTTGGTTCCAGAACTTTTGTGGCTCATCTCTGTATTTGTTTGTGGATTTCAATCTGGCTTTCCGATTCTTACTGCTGATGAGTGGTTTCATCATGAAGTCTTCTTTGAACAGTGGCTTGTGTTACCTTCACCACTGCCCCATGGAGGTTGTTGGTGATGTCACTAACTGTTGTTTTGGGGTTTTACTTCACAGCTCTCATAGTGTTTCTGTCATCAACTGCTGAATTTTCCTTGGCTGACCTGTTCCATATCTGGTTGTTAGTACATCAGTGGTTTCTTTCTTTTTCAGGACATTTCAAATTGTTGTACTGGCTATTCACAGTGTTTGTGTAAGGGTTCTGATAGATTTTCCCTCTTTTCTCAGCATCAGAATGACTTACTTTTTTCCCCCATAGACGGTTCTTTGGTCTTCATGTTGGTTTATCTTTTTTTATTATTATTATTTTTTTTTTTTCAAAACAAATGCAGTATTCACTGGTGAAACCTGGGGCTTAAACCAAGACTAGACATTCAGAGCTATTAATTCTTTAAACAATCAATTTCAGCATGAAGCACCTATCAGTCACTTGTTCCAGTATTTCTTATTTTTTGAAAAAATGGGTGGGTTCAGACAAAAGGTGCATGTTCTAAATTGTTTAACACATCTAGATGTAAATACAAAGAAATATTTCTCTTTTGGTCTTCAATATATTGTGAAAACAATAGAATTGGCCTTGTTGTTCCAATATTTTCAGAGGGTCTGTGGTTGTGGTGGCTCAGAGCTTAAGGCTCTGAGTCACAGATGAGAAGGTCGGCTGTTCAAATCCCAGCACCACTAAACTGCCTTCACTGGGTCCTTGAATAAAACCCAGCTCAGTTGTACCCTGCATCAAGCAAATATACTGGATGCAGAGTTTCTTTCTACTATGTATGCTTTGACAGTAGTTTACTGTAAAAATGTTTTGTAAAGTTATTTACTGTCAATTTTACAGTACTTTTTGGCAACCCAGCTTGCCAATAAATTACATTTAAATAAAATAAACTACATTTATCACTGTATTACTGAATTTACTAATGTGATTGATGCTTGACCATTCTTTTTTGTTGCTGCATAATTCCATATGTACTGTTTTATGGTTTGGACACTTTCACTATTATTCTAAATTGTTTTAAACAGTTAAAATACAGCAACATACTAACATGGAGATGTGTCCATATCTTATGGTGAGCGTTTAACTTTTCATTCATTTATTTGTAAATTCCCCTGGATAAAAGTATCTGATTGTGGCTTACCCCAGCCAATAAGGATGTACCACCAAAAATACTTTTTTTGTGAGACAAATGTGAGAGCCAGCAGGGTCTGTAAGTACATGCCCTCCACCAGGAGCCAGAAGTAGTTAGCCAAGATGCAAAACTGGAAAAAGGCAACTACGGCCTTACATGATGCCTAGAGAGTGAGAGGTTGTGTATGAAAAACAGAGATGACTGTGAACAGAGAGTTTACTGACAGTAAACAACCTAATTTACAAGTTGATTGTTACATGAACAGTCCATGGTAAGGAATAGTTGCCAGTAAACCCTGAGTAAAGCATTACACATTGTAACATGAACATATGGAGTAGGTGAGAGTTTGTCATGTTCAGAGTTGGAGGGTCTTACTGTAGACATGATACAGTGGTCCTGGTTTTCATCGGTGAAGAGGATGCCATCTTTAATAAAGACTGCAGTAGCTCTCAGGATGAAGGAGGAAAACAGGTTGATGTGGATGTAGTTCCTTGTACAATGGAACTTCCTGTTTAAAAATTGTAAGCACAACATTTAACATATAATCATATTATTTAGTTTCTTATGTTTTTGTTTATTATATTACATGAGTAATACATTGCCCTCCACTCATATTGGCACCTTTGGTAAATATGAGCAAAGAAGGCTGTGGAAAATTATCTTTGAAGAATATTCCCATTGATATTTAAATTTTCTTTTGTACACCTGGTTGACTAGGAACAGGGAATTGATAACAGAAAGAAAAAAATATATATATAAATATATATTTAATATATATATTTTATATAAATATATATATATATATATATATATATATATATATATATATAAATATATATAAATATAAATAAATATATATAAATATAAATATATATAAATATATATTTATATTTATATAAAAAATATATATAAATATATATTTCCCACACACACACACACACACACATATATATATATATATATATATATATATATATATATATATATATATATATATATATATATATATATATATATATATATATGTATTGTGTGAGATATATATATATATATATATATATATATATATATATATATATATATATATATATATATATATATATATATATATATATATATATATGTGGGGGAAAAAAAATGTTGAAAATAAATGAAGCTTATGAAAAAGATCATGAGAACAAATATATGAATCATGTAAAAAATTATTTCACAATAAATAAATCATGTGACAATGAATGAATAGTAAAAAACCACATGAAAGAATTTAATGAAATTTTTATGATAAAAATGTTGAACTATGCATTATGTGAAAAAACACGTGACAATGAAGGAATCATGCAGAAAATCATATGTGAAAATAACTTGCATGTGAAAATGTATCATGTGGCAAAAAATCACGTGATAATGAAATAAACATGAAAAAAATCACATTTAAAACGAAAACACGTGAAAATAAATAAATCATGTAATAAAACCAGTAAAATATATAAACTGTTGGCCTTCACATCTAAGAACGTGTGAAACAAAACAGAGTGTATATAAACCAAGTGTAATTTTTACATGACTCCTGTTCACATTTAAAGTTTGTGTAAGGTTGCCAGTTTCCTTCTACCTACCTGTACTGTATGTGTTCTGAGTACAGTAAATTGCGCCTAGGATTGAATGAGTATGTGAATGTGTGTATAGGACAACCATGATCAGGATGATGCTCCAAATAAAAATGAGTGATTGAATAAATGGATGGATGAATGTATTGAATCTGGTTTTAATTATATAAAAAATCACCCAGTAATACGTTGGTATGTGTTAAATTTAACTGTTGGCTAAATTGGTCATGTTTTACAATGCATTTTGGATAACATTTGTGTAGATAAATACACAAATGTCTAGATTTTATGAATACCTGAAGGCTGTAAAGACGATGATGGCTGATATGAGGGAGATGAGAGAGGTAGCGTAGCCTACAATGTACACCTGTCTGAACGTAGAAAAATAGTCCTGTAAAAGAGAAATTAGGGTGATAAAGTACAGCAGTTTCCCCCCTCACCTTCAAAATAAGGTAAATCAATTTGTACTTTATTTTCTTCTTTGCACACAATTTTGCTTGATAAATCATGTAAAAACTAAATTGATAAATACAAGTCACTTAAAGGAAAACCCCTAACCAGTGAAAATTAAATGTACCTTCCTAGGAAAGTCTAATTATGTTCTTGGCTGCAGTAATTAGTTTGATTGCATTAGGATCATGTTCCACTGTTAGTCCTGATCACCTCATCATTTTCTGTGTCTGTGCATTCATACATGCATAAAGACCTCGATAAGTGTGCGTTTGTATGTATGTGTGTGTGTGTGTGTGTGTGTGTGTGTGTGTGTGTGTGTGTGTGTGTGTGTGTGTGTGCGTGTGTGTTAAGGCTTATCATTTGAGCGCTCTTAATGCAAGGCAGTGTTTCTAAGCTCTAATTAGCATCTGATTGCATATCCAGGCTTATTGACAGAGTGCTTGAGAGAGGAGAAATGGTGAAAGAGTACAAAGGAAAAACAAATGTTGGGGCAAGTGCTCAGGAAGTGCAGCTTTATCTTTGTCATTAATCCGTTTCCATTTCTTTGTTTGTGTGCTACATTTCAATTAAATGCAACAGCATTGTAGTCCGGATACGCTCAGACTCTCTGTCTTTCACATTCACACTAAAGAATGTCTCTGGAGGTGTCTCGTCATCCATTTCACTGAATTATCTACTAGGGCTTGGTTTGAAGGGGAATACGCAGGGATGCTGTAGTCAAATCAGCCGCTTGTAAAACTGCCTTCCTTCTTGTCCATACACTTTGGATGAATGTATTTATCCAACAACACTACCGTTGATCATTGCATTTAATGTATTATACTGTATATTTAAGATTTACACACCATGTCATGAGGATGAATAAAAACTTCACGTCAAACCAATAAATCTCAGATTGATTAAATGCATGAGCATGCCTGCAGAGGCAGTGCTAGTCAGGGTAGAAATCAGGGTTGCCAAATTGAATTGTTTCCAATCCAATAACAGATTCTAACCTTCCCAGCATACAATCCAATGGTCTGGTTAGGACATGATAAGTCCTGATGTTAGCTAATGTAGGAAGGCGAAAATATTACATCTGTTAACAACTCCAACTGGTGTGTAATTTGTACTCTAACTGGACAATGTGTGTTTAATCTATGATAGAGTAAATAATAAAGTTAATATTCCACCTTATGCAGGTTCATTACACTTGCAATATTTCGTATGTGCCTTCTCAGACACTGCTGATGATGTGTTATGGATGTTTCAACTGGACTGAAAATATCAGCCAAAATGGAGATCAAAAAGACATTTGTTAACAGCCAAGACTCATCAAATTATAGGCGATATATATCCTAGAGGCTCATGTAATTGAGTGAACCCCAAAGACTTTATCTATAATCTGCAAATCTATCCAACATCTGTAAGTGAAATGAAATTGTATGTCACCTCAAATGAGGTGAGCTTTACATTTAGTACTTGAAAGGGATAAAATGAGCTGATTTGATTATCGTAACAGCTCACTGTGGCAATAAGGGGGTGGTTGAGCTGGAGACTGAAGAGCTGAAGCTGGTAACATCTGTGCATTTGTTAATGGCAGACTACATATGTGCACATTTTCCTCAGTAGACGAAGAAGGAGCGTCAAAGAAAGTCAAGGCATCAGTGTCAAAGATTAACAAGATTTCAATTCATCAAATCAACGTTGGGGTTGTAACAGCACCTCACCACTTGTTTCCTTTCCTATAACAGCGAATCCTGTTGTGTTTCCTTATGTAACATATGGCCCTTTTTGGATGCAACACTATTTGCTATGTTGCTTCTTATGGTAATATATGATGTGGCTTATTTTTGCATTTGCCCCATGATCACAAAAAAATATGTGCATTAACAGAGAACTAGTTTTCACCTCAGTTGCTTCCTCCTTTGGTAATATACAAGCATGCTCATATGATGGGTTAAGGTCGCTCCAGCCGTTCTCTGTGCAGTTCCTGTATATGTAACCTGAAATAGAAAAAAGTTCATGAAGCAAGATTTGTATTTTTAAAACAAAGTATTCAAAATCATAATGGAGTAATTAGCATGTATAATCACAATGATCATTTGGCTTGCTCAGTCCTTCATTTGTTTAAAACCACAGAATGCATAATACAAACTAAATCTCCATCCCTAAGAAGACACTTCAAGTACGGACACTTGCTCCATAATGACAAAGGTCACTTCTCATGTAGCACACTGCTGTGAATAAGATTAGCATTTCTTTTGATTTGATTATGGTTTCCGTCATTGCTTTTGTTTTCCGTTGTGTAGATCGGACTACAGATGAGTTCACTGGCTGGCACGCTGAGCTCTAAGTGCTGTTTCTGCCTTTATCTTTTAGATTAAAGGCATGTGTGCACAGCTCACACTAGTACAAGATTTTTCCTTCACTCTGGGGAGAAATGGATTAATGGAGAGCGCTACAGAGAGGATTAATGGAATTATGGCAGGAAATACCAGGATAATTTGAATAATATGAACCTGACAATAAAAAAAGGTAGATCAGAACGGTGAAGAAGACCGAGATGGAGCAAAGAAGAGAGAGGATGAGTGATACTACTGTAATGTTTTATTCAACTGTGACAGAGCAAACACATACTTTGAAAGAGGGTCAGAAAAAAAAGAAAAAAGCATGTGACAAAATGATGGAGAGGCAGAAAGAAAATTCATGTATTCTTGACTTTTGGCTCAGATGATGTGAGTTCTGTCAGCTCTGCATATGAAACAGTAAATTTAAGATTCACTTCCAAACAATGAAACAGCTTACAGAAAAACATCCCCAATTTTGCTGATTTCATTATCCATGCATAGTATACAGTATTTCACAATGTAATATAATTGTACACTGTAATTATTAATTAGTTATAATTTGTGGCATAATGTACATTCAATCTCAGGAAATAGAATACAGTCATATAAAAAAAATAAGTACAGTGGTGTGAAAAAGTGTTTGCCCCCTTCCTCATTTCCTGTTCCTTTGCATGTTTGTCACACTTAAGTGTTTCGGAACATCAAACCAATTTAAACAATAGTCAAGGACAACACAAGTAAACACAAAATGCAATTTGTAAATGAAGGTGTTTATTATTAAAGGTGAAAAAAATCCAAACCATCATGGCCCTGTGTGAAAAAGTGATTGCCCCTAAACCTAATAACTGGTTGGGCCACCCTTAGCAGCAACAACTGCAACCAAGCGTTTGCGATAACGTGCAATGAGGCTTTTACAGCGTCCTGGAGGAATTTTGGCCCACTCATCTTTGCAGAATTGTCCTAATTCAGTTACGTTAGAGGGTTTTCGAGCATGAACGGCCTTTTTAAGGTCATACCACAACATCTCAATAGGATTCAGGTCAGGACTTTGGCTAGGCCACTCCAAAGTCTTCAAAAAACCATATTTTACTGTTGGTATAATGTTCTTTTTATGAAATGCAGTGTTCCTTCTACGCCAGATATACTTGGACACACACCTTCCAAAGAGTTCCACTTTTGTCTCATCGGTCCACAGAATGTTGTCCCAAAAGTCTTGGGGATCATCAAGATGTGTTGTGGAGAAATTGAGACGAGCTTTGATGTTCTTTTTGCTCAGCAGTGGTTTCTCTCCTTGGAACTCTGCCATGCAGGCCATTTTTGCCCAGTCTTTTCCTGATGGTGGAGGCATGAACGCTGACCTTAACTGAGGCAAGTGAGGCCTGCAGTTGTTTGGACGTTGTTGTGGGGTCTTTTGTGACCTCTTGGATGAGTCGTCGCTGCGCTCTTGGGGTAATTTTGGGCGGCCGGCCACTCCTGGGAAGGTTCACCACTGTTCCATGTCTTCGCCATTTGTGGATAATGGCTCTCACTGTGGTTCGCTGGATTCCCAAAGCTTTGGAAATGGCTTTATAACCCTTTCCAGACTGATAGATCTCAATTACTTTCTTTCTCAATTGTTCCTGAATTTCTTTGGGTCTCGGCATGATGTGTAGCTTTTAAGGATCTTCTGGTGGACCTTACTGTGTCAAGCAGCTCCTATTTAAGTGATGCCTTGATTGTGAACAGGTGTGGCAATAATCAGGCCTGGGTGTGGCTAGAGAAATTGAACTCAAGTGTGGACAACCACAGTTATAGTATGTTTTAACAAGGGGGGCAATCACTTTTTCACACAGGGCCATGATGGTTTGGATTTTTTTTAACCTTTAATAATAAACACCTTCATTTACAAATTGCATTTTGTGTTTACTTGTGTTGTCCTTGACTATTGTTTAAATTGGTTTGATGTTCCGAAACACTTAAGTGTGACAAACATGCAAAGGAACAGGAAATGAGGAAGGGGGCAAACACTTTTTCACACCACTGTACACCCCATGGAAATTGTTGGATCTTTTTGACATATTTGAACAAGTAAACTTTTGGTCCTTTTTGAACAGTACCTATTAATAAAGGTGATATACTTTATCAAATGACTTTAAATGAACAAACACAGATCAGTCACATGGAAAAAATAAGTACACCCCTACATTTGAGGGGCGGCTGTGGCGCAGTTGGTAGAGTGGGTTGTCCACTAATCGTAGGGTTGGCGGTTCGATTCCCGGCCCGGGTGACCACATGCCGAAGTGTCCTTGGGCTGAACCCCAAGTTGCTCCCGATGGCAAGCTAGCGCCTTGTATGGCAGCTCTGCTACCATTGGTGTGTGAGTGTGTGTGTGAATGGGTGAATGAGACACAGTGTAAAGCGCTTTGGATAAAAGTGCTATATAAGTGCACATTTACCATTTACATTTATCACAACCATTTTCAAATCCATAAAACTAGAATTAGGTGTACAAGACTGGGAGCCAGTGATCAGAACCTGCTTAGGGAGTGCAGGTGGAACCTGTCTTATATATACCACTCTCATATCTAGTGTCTGGTGTTCCCTTTGCTATTGAGGTATGTGGTGTCACCATGCCAAGATCTAAAGAGTTCTGTAAGGCCATCAGAAAAAAGGTTGTGGATGCCGATGAGTCTGGCAAGGGATTTAAAAAAACCTCCAAATTATTTGAAATACATCATTGAAATACTGTAAGGAAAAAGTGGAAATGTTATGGTTTGGGGTTGCTTTGCTGCCTCACGGACTGGACAACTTGCATTCATTGATTCAATGCATCATATCAAAGAGTGCTTGAAGATAACGTGAAGCCATCTGTCAAAGCTGAAGTTGAACAGAAAGAGGGTTGGAGGGTTATGGTATGGCCTAGTCAACGCCTGGAGGTGAATCCCATTTAAATGTGGGGGGGTTGTATTTGAAACGGGCAGTACATGAAGGAAAACCCTTAAAGATCAGGTAACTGAGAGAATATTGCATGGAAGAGTGGGCAAAATATTCCAGCAAGCCTGGTGAACAGTGATGCAAAACGTTATTTCTGCTAAAGGGGGCAATCCTGGCTTCTGAGCCCAAGGGTGTACTTACTTTTTCTACAGAAGTATATCACATCTACTCATATTTCTGTTGAATAAACAACTGAAAATGCCTTGTGCTTTTGTTCACGTATATCAACTTCATTAATAGTCACTGTTTCAAAGATGATCAAATGTTTGCTTGACCAAATATATAAATGGGGTGTACTTTTTTTTTTTCACATGACTGTAACCGTACATGTAAGTTATGCCTGGGGCCACATATTAAATGTGCTCTGCATCAAAAGTGCAAGTTCATGTTTGAAAGCCTCTGTTAAGTGTTGGACCACAGAGCTGTCAAACTGTTCAGGACTACAGAGGAAATGGAAATGGAAATATTCAGGAAGGAACATGATGTGTTCATAAAAGAAGTTCTTATTAAATAAATACTCAGTTCAAAGCAAGACAGGTTGGATGAACTTAATACGATAATACTGGCATTTGATTACTCAGTGGTTTTCATGAAAAGACAATGGTGTAGAGAATAAGCAGCTACTTCATAAGTCCATCCATCCATATTGAACACAGTACCGTTTATCCAACACAGGGTCACTGGGAAGGTTTAGGCAAAAAAAAAGGTGAATATTGAAATTGAAAAGTCATTTCAAAGAGCATCAAAAGTTTGCTTGTCCAAAAAACCCTGAACAATTTCCTTTTTTCACATCACTGTATTTGCTTAGTAAATTGAACGCTAATTTCAGACTCATTACCAACACATTTTTCTACCACACCAAATTATGTTGGCAACTGCACTTTCCTGTTGAGAGAGGAAAACGATTGTTTACACTGTCTTAGTATCACACAATACCCTGTATATTAACTCTTCAATCAATCAATCAGTGATGCTGATGATAATTGATTACCTAATTAGCCTATTATGTGGGAAAATACAACCCTTTTCGACCCTTTTTAAAAATAAAAAAATGTGTGTGCAGAGCTGAGCATTAAAGGAAAAAATAGGAAAATAGTTAACTGTTTATTCTTGTAAGAAGGCTGAGTATCGTTGGGGAGTGAAGCTTTCTGTCCTAATATAAACTCCTACCCTATTAATGACCTCAAGACTACATTTGTACAAATCATTACAAATACAGACATGTCTATCATCTCTCTGTCTCCAAACACATGAGCCCAGACAGTGAATTGTTGAAACACACACACAATCAACCCTGCCAAAGACACCCACACAGCAGCTCACATCTGTTCATATTATTTTCATTAAAGACCCTCTGACTTATCTTTATAGTTACTGATTTCTCTAGAGGTTTAGGCATAAAAAAATTTAATTGAAATTGAAAAGTCATTTAGAAAAAGTTAAGAAGTATTGTCAACTAATCAAGTATTCTTTTGTTAGATATTAATTACTGTATAAATGTTAAGAAAAATGTATTATGTAGTAATTATTGTATAATATATTCACACCTTTGTAAATATATCATTCATCTCCAGTACCCGTTTTTTTGGTCAGGGTTGCAATGGATCCAGAGCCAATCCTGGGAACAATGATACACGTATGTAGAATGTACACCTGTTTAACTGATAAACTGGCAAATCAATGTGCATAAATTCCATCAGTTTGACCTGGAACATGATTTTTTTTCCCAGGAAGCATTAAACAACAGAAGGGATAACTGCAGGAAATGGAACAACTGCTAATAAAAGCAGTGAACATTATCGAGAAGCAGCTGCACTCAACCTGATTAGGAAATAAACTGGATGCTGTGGGTGGACAGCATGTTGGAGCGGTAGGAAGGCTGACATCTTGATGCCTTATCCAGCAGCGAAAGATAAAACTGAACACTGAGAACCTGCAACCCACACAAACACACATATAACCTTACATATACCTGGTGCAGCCTACATGTCAATCTGCCCATGACAATGAAACATTATTCTGTTAAAAAAAACCAAAAAAACACAAGCTGGACATACTGTAGTCAGGCAAATAAACTAAGAGATACAGGTTTAAAAAGATAATTTACAGAACGTTATGTGTAAGTACTCTGAAAAGTGAATTGGTTCATGTTAAAGCCATGGCATATTATTTAGCTCTCAGAAAAAAAAAAAAAAAAAAAAAAAAAAAAAAGCTTTTTAAACATGTGTGAATTGTGTGAATAAGCCCTTAAAATGGTATCAGGGGACAAAAAGGTTTGAGAGCCCACAGTATAAATCATGTGCAACAATAGTACATCAGTATGTGTGTAGTGCTTTTAGACAATACCTATATGCTATTTTTTTCTGAATGTGTATTAGATTCATCTATGTATGTTGCATTTCATATTTATTGTACCATTCTGTCATTTTCCGCTGTATACCAGTATAAGTCATGCTAAGTGGGTGGTTTGGTGTTAGCTTGCCAATGGGAGTTTTTGTTCTTGCCTGTTGTTACTGGAATTATCATAGCATGGCAGGTCTCTCACCCTGAAGCTAACGTAGGTTGAAAGTTGGCTGAATGCATGCGGTTGCCTTGTGTGGTAAGAGGTCTAAGGTGAGGTCCTACAGGAATGAAGAAGCGTTTGCTAGCAATGAATCACAGTGCTAACAAGCAATGCAACAGCAATAACCTCCTCTGGCTCCTAGTGCTCTGCCTTGTTTCATGACCCCTTTGATTTTTCATTATTTTATTATTTACTTGGCACCAAACAGTTTTCACTGCAGAAAGCAATATTACAACATTCGTCTCATTTATACAGCTTGTTTTTTTGGTTATTTTTTTTTTTTCGTTAGGGGAAATGGAAGCCCCTTGCTAGTATTTATGTTATTGTGTTGTGTGTGTGTGTGTGAGAGTATAAGAAAAAAAAAAAAAAAAAAAAAAAAAAGACATGTTTTGAGTTTTTTGATAATTCTCACATTTAATTTTTTAAATTTTTTAAAAAAAAAAAAAAAAAAAAAAACCCCCCCCCCCCCCCCCCCCCCCCCCCCCCCCCCCCCCCCCCCCTCCCTCCCCCCCCCCCTCCTTTCTATTTTTTTTTTTTTTTTTTTTTTTTTATATATATATATATATATATATATATATATATCTATCATTATTTATTATTTAACTGTCTATGTTAAAGTATGAAGATGTCTTCAAAAATAATTAAATGAACATTTTCTACATTAAAAATACTATATACTATAATACTATAATGAACCGAAGACAGTAATAAACTAAACAAAGTCCATATTTGGCGTCACAACTTTTTGTGTTTTAAAAATGCATCAATAGTCTCAGGTACACTTGGTGCAGTTTTCTTAGGAAATTTCCTATTAGGTAGTATGTTACGTTCTTTACTGACATACAAACATTTTTCTGCAACACTTGTTTGTTGGAAAAGTCATGTTTGGAAGTCTGACGGTTTTCCTGACTTAAAATAATCCTGACCTTTGTGCAGTAATATATATTTCTACACAGTACTGTATATTTCATACTTACATACTGTGCACAATTCATCTAGGTTGCTTTGCGTATCAGAACATATTACAGAAGAGCTGTAGTAACTAGCAGTGTTTCTATCTTGCCAGGATGTGTATCTGGGTGAACACTGTTTAAATGTTTACAGAACACTCGAGAGCTGTGTCCTGGGCTTGGCACATTTATTGCCATCCACAATTTTGTGTATATAGGGCAAGGCTGTAAAAGTCCTCTGGTTACTCAAGCTCTCTGATTATAAGGACATGGAGCTGCACACAAAGCAAACTGCTCAGTGTCATTTTATCCAAGTCTAATCTGAAAATGGCAGTGATATTTGACAGCTGTTTAAAGTGGCTGTAGTGTTTGACAAATACACTAAGAGCAAAGCACAAGTGTCTAGATAAAGCAAGTTCTCCAGTTCTTCCACAGTGTATAATCAGCAGACATGCATTGCATCATGCTGTGTGTAATCTGTACAAACGAAACAATACTAAGCTATAAACTGCATTAAATATGGACAGAATAAGACACAAAAGAGCAGGGTGTTATAGGAAAATAATTAGCTCGACACAAAGTGGAGATACTGTTACCACAGCAAAGTTGATTATTTTCCCATAACAGCACATATTGAAGTGTTTTGTTCCTCTTGTACCACATCAAATTGTTAACGCTAGCACTATTCATTAGGGAACGATGTCAAACATTTTATCCATTTATAGTTATGTTTAATATTGTGGAACATCTACAATATTATACAGGGGATAATATCATTTCTGTTATCAGTTGTGTTATAACAGCTATAAACAGTTGATCCCTCACCAGCTTCTTTTTTTCTGCCCTTTCAATTTAATATGTAAGACAGAAAAGTTGCAGCTTTACATGTTACTGAGAAGCTGTAAAGCCCTCCATCCTGAAAACTTTGGGAACACTAAAGCGCAGCGGAGACTCTAGATAGTGACGGTGACTATATCAACAGTTACATGTGTTTTAATCTGTTTATGTGGATTGTCCACCATACAAGTAGCTGTGTAAATTGTTACCGTAGAAACAATAACTAATATTAGAATGAGTGCATTAATATAAGCCACGCAGCCAGCACTACTGTCAGAGCGGCTGTTATAGAAAATTAATCAGCACCTCCTGACCAATCAGAATGGACAACAGTGTTGTGGCATAAGCAGAGATAAAGGAGCGCACTGAGTGATTACCGTTGTTGTTGGCAAAGAGCTGGGAAACTTCAATGCAAGAGACATTAACCACTTGGCCAACTTCAGCTCTGTACCAGCAGTGAACCTCATCCCACTCTGTTCGGCAGCCTAAAAAGTACAAAAACACATGCATCTTTTTCAATAACTGTTTTGAACCATCATTTTTTTTTAAAATTCTGGTGCTCTAAATAAAGTGTATACCACAGAAATACAATACAACTGCAAAAAAAAAACACCCAGAAACATCAAATAAATGGCAGTAAAACTTTTGAGGATAGGAGAACACAAGACAGACAGGATATGCGCTGAAATATACACGGAATAAGGGTTCTCTGAAGACAGATAAAAGAAGCTGCATAAAATCAGGAATGAGCACAGCTCTTTAGCTCTTTAGTGTTTATAAAACTAAATGTCTTAAACCTGATAATCCAAAGACTTAATCCATATATTGTTACACTTCTCTTAAAAAGACACAGGTCTCAGAGAGAGAGAGAGAGAGAGAGAGAGAGAGACAACAGCATGGTGAGGTTCTGATGGCTTTGGGAACTCAGTCGTGGAAAGAAATGTTAAATGTAAAGCACTCAATAAACGCGTTAGACATTGATATTCCCAACAGGATGCCAGATTGAGCGAATCTTTAAGCAAGAGCTATTCATAGACGCTCTGGTGTGTTACAGCCTATGCTAATATTTGGCAAATTCTATGCCACATGCTTCATGCTTGATAGTGGCTAAAATATACAATAATTCTCACTGCATTGCATAATGCATAGCTTGCATCTATAATGGCCTGGGATCTTTTTGATACTTTAATACAGAATGTCTGTTTAGCTATATACTGCATTTTGACTCGAACTATTATAACTATGGGAATTTATTTTTGGTATCTCTTTACAATAACTTTACCTGAATAATCATGCACTAATAGCTGAATTAATGCACATTTAATAGGTATTCTTTCTTATAGAGCACATTTGATTTAGTTTAACACTACATGTTAATTAATACATTCGCTAACAAACATGTACTAACATGTAAGGTGGTCGTTATTCACACATGAATTCATAAGACTTATGATTAGTACACGCCTTAACTCAAGAGGTCATATTTAAGTAAGTATTAATTCAGGTATTCATGTGCGATAACTCATGTACAATTATTGTAAAATGTTACCGTTATTTAATGTTCCATTATTTAAAAAAAATCTTCTACATTAAATGCATCTTTTAACACACTGTGGGCAGGATGTACATACTGTACGTCAGGAGGCGCAGTGCAAAACAAAACTTGATGTGTCAGTAAAATGTGCTTGCACTGGGTCTGAAATTAACATTCAGTTTGCTAAGGATGCAGCTCATCATCCAAACTGAGCCTGAGACTGCATAATAAATAGACTCTGCGTGAAGTGCAAACTGTAGTTTAAAAGCCTTTGTTAAGTGTCGGAAATGGTCAACCACAGAGCTGCTAAAAAGCTTACAAATGGAATGCAAGTCATTAAGTAACTCATTGAATAAAGACTTGTGTCAGAAGGAGTCTGATAGTATTTGGTTACTAATGGGTTTTAATTGGTTTATATGAAAAGGCGGCTGTGTACAGAATGAACTACTTGGTATAAAAGAGTGCGGTTAAACTGTATTCGATTCAATGACACAAAAGTGTAAAAATATGAGTCATACCTTGCACAATCCAAATAAGAGACCTTTTAACCCCTTTCATGTAATTCTTCCTACATATTCTTACAGAAAGTCTTTAAAGACATAGATAAGAATACAGGTTATACAACAGCATGGCTGTGAGTTCCTCATCAATATCTCTTCAGAATTAGCGAAATCATGCAAACAGGCTAGTGTAAAGGTGTGCATCGGTCTCTCTCCTTTGCACTGTCTGTGCCGGTAGTCTATTAAACAAAGGTGTTCTTATGGAGAACAACAAATATAAGAATATAAACCAAATGAATAACACCACTATTATTTTTCTCCTGTTAAACAAGAAAAATATATTTATCTCTGCATTGTTTTACATCTTGCAATACTTCACTCAAAAAAATGCTGGGTGATTTTTTCTACCCAAATACTGAGTTGAGCCTTGTGGGTCATTTAGTAAGGGTAGTTTTTGGGTAGTTTTGTGTAACCCAACTGCTGGGTTAGTGACTGGGTCATTTTCACTGACACCAAGTCCTTGGGTCAAATCAAGTCATTGTGGACTGTTTAAATTCCCCTCAGGTAACGGTTTTCACATGGACAGACTGTTAGATTTATTTGGAGAAACAAGGTTCATATAAATATATTTATCCATAGAACCATTACTGTACACTAGAAAAAGCAAAAATGTTTTTTCAACCATGGAAAACTCTTAAGTGCAGAAGACTTTCTGTTTTCTCGTTTCTCAGTAACATAAGTTCTGTTTTGCTTATTTTGTCTAGAGAGAGAAATAAAAAGAAGCTGGTGAGGAAACAACTGTTGATATCTGCTACCATGTAATTGATAACAGAATTAACTTGCCTCATGGATGTTCCATAACATTAAATGTATCTATAAACAGTTTAAAAGTACAACCCCAATTCCAGATTCCATCCCATCTTTACTTCTGAGAGACTCTACCTCTCTAAGATACTCGTTTTATACCAATCATGTCACTGACCTTTTGATAATTAACCTAATTAGTTGCAAAATGGTGTTGTATGATGCAAAATTGATCAGTAGATTAAAACATTGCAATTATTGGAAACTTGTTCTGGTATAAGAGGAATAAAAATTTTGAGATGTTGTTATAGGAAAAGAATCAACTTTGAGTGATAACAGTAACATCACTTTGTCACAGCTCAGCCAGATCAGAACTCCAACTCCAAATGCGCTCACCATCTTTGGAGTTCTGATCAGAGACACCTGTCACTAATCACACACACACACACACACACACACCATCACCGCTACTACTTAGGTTTGTCATTCACATAGTATCACTTCGAAGTATACGTTCAGTTGACTCGTTTCTCTGCGTTACCAAGCTGTTCTAGTTTAGTTTGCCGTCTTGTTTTCCTCTACCATAGTTTCCGGTTTTTTGACTACGTCTATGCCTAAGCCAGTTTGCCCTGTTCGTCCGATCGCTTGACCCCTGCCTGTTTAACGACCCCGTCTATTGAAACTACTCGATTCCACGTTTGACACCTGGCGCCTGCTTCTGCTTCTGTGCCGATGCGAGGTGTGTGACACGCTTCATGTTGAGCTATATCACACAATGCAGTCTTTGATTATTTTCCTGTAACAGCATGGCTTGTTATATTTTATTAATTTCTTTTGAAGTTTCATTTTTATTGAACATTTCTGCTGAACACTTTTGATGAACATTTCTACAGAACATTTCTGCTGAGCATTTCTGCTAAACATTTCTGCTAGACATTTCTGCTAAACATTTCTAATGACCATTTTATTAATTTCTAACACGTTTTTGTCTGCAATCGATGCCAAAGCTCATGCACCAATACTGTATGTTTCATTTAATTCAAAAATATATATAGTGTTGTTGTTTTTTTTACAATAGAGATTGTCACAAAGCAATGTTCTTGGAACATGTTTGTGAATCTGGTATCTTTGACATATAAAGTATGCATCACCCCAGATCCACCACCAACAGTTTCCAAAAATGTAATAACCTGGGATTTATGCAGGTACGAGGCACCATGACAGACCAGTGCCAGTGCGTCTAAAATCATTATTCACTAGGGTAGGTATGTTTTCTAAAAAAAAAAAATAATAATCTACTTACTTTTCTATTTAATCCACCATCTGGGCATGTATCAATCCATTTCCACCTTCTCCCATAATTCATATTCTCCTTATTAATTTCATTCATACTGGATTACAGTCAATCTACCCCAACACCTGAGCTCAACAACCCAATAATGCTCAGTGACGTGCAATCCTCAGTTCTTTGAGAAATCAATACAAGTAACAGAGACATGAATAAAGAGTGTCAACAAGACTGAAAGCAGTGTGGAATGCTGGGAAATTCTGCTGAAAGGAGTGCGTGTCTGCAAATCTCAATCAGTGCTATGGCAGGACCCACACTCAGTGATCCATGTGAGCATGCAGTGGCCCCCACAGGACTGAGAGACTTTGAAGACCTGACGTCGCTTCATTAGCACAGCCGCTATCAAAGCGCTGGTGAAAAAAAGCTGCAGATTTATTTTTCATGGCGAGGCCATTCAGTTGTCTCTTGGTCTCTGCTGTCAGAGCTGAGATGAGCACAGGGTTATTACGTATGCTTTTTAAATTCAAATCCAAATTGTATGCCTTGTTTAAAGGCTCTCTGCAAAGCATATTATAAGCATGTTACATGTGTAACTTTTGTGCAGTTAGTGGCTTTTGAATGCGACAATTCGACTCCAAACCTGGATGTTTTATGAATGCAACATGCAAGGGTATAAAAATGAATAGTATTCTTTATATAAGTCAACATCTCTGAAAGTAATGTCTTTGAAAGTTTGAGATTGTGTGACACTTGAGCACACACAGCTGAACTGAACTGTGCAGCCCACAGAGCTCCATCAATCAGGCGGAAAAGAGACGAATAAAAGTCGATGAGGATTGAAAGCTCAAATTACAATGATCTTAGTGTCAAGATCAAGACTAACTCTATAATTATAATGCAGACTTTAATGTGTAGCTTAAAGACTGATAGTAAAATAAAGGTTGCATTATTAATAATCCGCAATTATTAAGAGTAATCAAACATGTATGGAGGGAATAATGCATGATGGCATGTATCTCAGTGTTGTATTCCTCTTATATAACAGCAATTTGCAAACAAGTGCAATTTTGTATTAATTAAATAACAACACGGCACACTTTCTCCCCATTACAGTGGAGGTCACAAGTTTACATATACCTTGCAGAATCTGCAAAATGTTAATAATTTAAAAAAACACAAGAGAGCTTTTTGTTTAGTATTATTTAGAATAAGGTATTTCACACAACAGATGTTTACATAAGTACACAAGACACAATAATAGCTGAAAACAAGCTCAAAAGTTTACATACGCTTGATCATTAATACTGTGTCGTTACCTGGACGATCAACGACTGTTTTTATGTTTTGTGATAGTTGTTCATGAGTCCCTTGTTTGTCCAGAACAGTTAAACTGCCCACTGTTCTTCAGAAAAATCCTCCAGGTCCTGCACATGATTTGCTTTTCCAGCATCTGCATAATTTGAGATCAATCTTTTCACACTGAGGACAGCTGAGGGACTTGCACACTACTATTACAAAAGGTGCACACATTTATTGATGTTTGTATGATTTGTATACATTGTTATCATTTTGCACACACAATACCAACTGTTAATTTTCTATACCACTGATGGCCAGCAGTTCACAGGAAAGAAAATATGAAATGGAATTGGTGATCAGTAAGATATGATGGCAAATAAATCACCACATAATTACCAAACACTCTTGAAAAATAAATCATTAAAATAAACTAATGTGCTAATAACTGTTTACTGCTAATAATTGTCTTACTGTTTCTTTTTGGTAGATACTTGCTATTGTGGTGGTTTGGATGGCACACAGCATGACCTTTGGTTAGGTGTTAATATGATTTGATTTTTCAATGGCTATATAACTCATATTTTCCATTTCTCACCTTTTGAATCATCATTATTGACATTGTGTGCTATAGGTTATCTAACATCTTTTGTGTGTTCAGTTCTAATATGGTTTATCGAATAAGAAATGAGGCTATATCTCTTTCAAATGTCTAAAATCTTCCATCACTGGGTTCAAGCTTGTTTTACTGCTTGAAGAATCACATTCTTATTGCCATATTTATCTTCGCTACTATCCCAGGGTGCATCTCTGTTGTAATATAATTGCAGCTTTGCTGTGTGTGTGTGTGTGTGTGTGTGTGTGTGTGTGTGTGTGTGTGTGTGTGTGTGTGTGTTCTAGGAAATATTACTGTCCATCTACAGAATATTGTTGTTTAAAAACAATCTTTTAGTCTCTTATGCTCGCATGGATTATCATGGGACTGGGTCAATAAAAGTGAGAATGTCCAGGAAATTTTAATTTATCGTATATTTTTGAATGAGACAAAAAGATTTTAACAGATTTTCTATAATTCATAGTAATGACTTGAGAAGTGAGCAACGACGTGTAGAGAGGTGTTTAAATAACTAAAACAGGACTTCCTTCTCAGCTTCCCTTGCTGTCAATTTGACAGATGAGTTTGTGCGGTGTACGAGAATCTCTACATATTATCTTCCCTAACTCTCTTCTGTTCCAAAAGACAAGAGAAGATTATACAGCAATGATAAATGATTTTGTCATCTTACTCCACATCATGGCGTTACAGTCTCCAAGTGAAAGAACACAGATGAAAGCCCAATTCCTTAAATAAATAAATAAATAAAAAGCTTTAAATAATGAATAATTTATCACCTTTATTCATTACACCTGACATTTGTTACTTTTAAATAATATCGTTATTAATTCTAAACATTGTTATTCTTTATTATTCATTTTTACATAAAGAGATTTCCATCTTTGCTTTGTTGGACTTGACATCACTGGAACACAATTACTACAACCCAAACTAACAACAACAAACAAACAAAAATGATGGAATCACCACACTTAGAGTGTACTAATTTAAAAAAAATATATTTTTTACTTCAAAGCAAATCACAGATATGACACAAACCAAGTTTTGTTTAATAGCTGAACATTCTGGCTTCATGAAACATACCTCAAGTAAGTTAAAAGAAATGATTTTAATTAATGAAATTTTTTTTTTTACCAGATCAAGTAGAGAAAAAAATATGGAATCACTCAATGTTGAGGAAAAAACTACGGAATCACCTTGTAATTTGCATTCCCAAAACAAACACTAAGCCTAAAAATGCAAATTAGTCTGCAGTTGAAAGAGAGTGAGGAAAGGAAACCTGGCCCCAAATAAAGAGTTGTCCATTGAAACAATGGAAAGGATTTTCTTTCTTTCTGTCTGTCTTTCTTTCTTCTTTCTTTAATTTCTTTTTTATATATACTTTTGCTTAGTAACCCATTACACTTCTAGATTGGGAGGCATGGTGGAAAGATCTAGGTTTTATTTGTCACACACAAAACCATACACAGTGTGACATGTAGTGAAATCCTTTTTATGACTGTCCGTGATATAAAATAGTATTTGCACAGAGTTAGACTAAGGGAAAGTATTAAAACAATATAATGTAAGGATATGAAGATGGGTGGCAACAATATAATGCAATGTAATGCTAAGCAACATTAAGCTGTAGCTGTATTGAAATTGCCAATTTTTATATATTTATAAATACAAGGTAATACATGATAAAGTGGCTACTGAAGAAGAATTAATATCAGTGTAGGTGTAAATGGCGCACTTATATAGCACTTTTATCCAAAGCACTTTACACTGTGTCTCATTCACCCATCCACACACACACACCAACGGTAGCAGAGCTGTCACTCAAGGCACAATCTTGCCATCAGGAGCAACTTGGGGTTCCGTGTCTTGCCCAAGCACACTTCGGCATGTGGATTCATGTGGGCTGGGAATCAAACCACCAACCCTACAATTAGTGGACAACCCGCTCTACCACCTGAGCCACAGCTGCCCAGGTGTATGTAGGTGGTGTGGATGTTGAGTAGATAGTTTGTATTGTCTAGTAGTATATGTCTATACATATATAGACATATAAGTATACATCTACTTATGTTTTATATGTTTCATTTGTTGGTTCCTGTTTAATTCTCATTTGCTCTTCAAGTAAGAGAATCAAACGACTTTTCCAAAATCAGGTCAACGCAATTACTAGTATTTGATAGCTAAGCCGCTAACTAAATAGCTCAGTTTGAAATTTGTGACAACTAGATATCTATGCTCCCATTAAAACATGTATTGAGTCTGCCAGAGGAGCATGTAGAAGCCCGTAGAATTCTATGGATGGTGTGTCAGGGGCTATAGAGACTTTCACACAGGCAGTTCACCACTGCAAACAGTTTGTGTTAAATGAACAAACAGTGCAATGCTTCACATTTAATATAGAAACAATTTATTCCTGCATTTTAATGACGTTTTAAATCAATTGCCTCTGGTCTGCGTGAGAGGTGTTTGGGGATGAGCTTGAGGGGTATTATTAACGTAGTACACCTGAGACCTGTTGTCTCACGTATATTTATATGATCTCTCTCTCTCTCTCTCACACACACACACACACACTTAACAGCTGACTGCGTGTGTCACTGTGAGCAGAACAAAGCAAAAGCCGAGCGGAATAAGCGGCGAGGGAGCAGAACAGCTATAATGTTATTTGTTTTGCAATAGTTTCTCATTACTGTCAAACTACCATGTAAAGGGCACAAGCACAAAAAGATCATGTGATTGTTACAACTATTTTTATACAGTAAAAATGGAACTGTCTTCTGATTACACAGGAAAATGACAAAGCTCGTGTATGTGTATATGTATGAAATGGAAAACACATGACACATCACAGTATTTAACCAAACTTAAAACATAAAAAAGCAGATATAGGTACATTTCACAGGCTCTTGCTGTTTATCTTAAAGCAGTCATATGATGCTTTTGAATGCTTTCCTTTTCCTTTAGTGTGTAATATATCTGTTTGTGCATGTAGAAGATCCGCAAAGTTAGAAAGCTCAAAGTCTCCCCCAAGGGATTGATTTATTCTATCTAACAGAGAACACTGCTCCGGACCTGCCTAAAACGCCTTGATCGAAGTCCAGATATGAATACTGCAAAAGTCTATGTCACAATGTAAAATATCAGCATAATCCCGCCTTATTTCATTTTAAAAAATTAATTACATTTTTAAAACTGTATTTTATGTTGTCACTTCAGGACATAAAGTAGTTACAGTGATAACATTGTATCTGAAAGGTAAGAAAGTTAAAAATAAAAACGTTCTGCTCAAGTCACGCTTGCAAAGTTTGATCTATTCGATCATCCGCATTTTCAGAATCTGACTCGGGGTCGAACTGATACAGTAAAACCCACAACATTATTAACTGTGTTTATAATTGCTTTAGAAGCTTTGCAAGCTGAAGCTCGCGATTATGGTAAGGGGCGTTACATTTCCAACACACACCTGAGGTTAATGGCCAATCACAACGCAATGGGTCAGCCAGCCAATCAGAGCATTCTGGGCTTTTCGGAAGGAGGGGCTTTGGAGAAAACGGAACTCAATCTGAGCGTTTTAGCTAGACTGGGAATAGAGGTACTGCATTAATGTACACCATGTGAAAAATAATGTGTTTTCTGAACATTAAAGCATATTAACCAATACTATTACACCCAATAAACAAAATAATGAACTTTTAAAATTATCATATGACCCCTTTAATCTTGATCTAGCTCCATCCAATTTGGCCCCTGATCACAGGCCTTATACATTGCTGTGAAAAAGCTGATGCTTTCTGTTTTTGTGTATATTTCATACTAAATAGTTTTAGATCTTTAAACAAAATATAACATAAGACAAAGGCAACCTGAGTAACACACAATACAGTTTTTATTTATAGAATTAATTCCAATATAGTTTTTATTTATTATATATATTTATTATTAGCTATAAAATTATCCTACACCTATCACCAATGTGAAAAACGAATTGCCTGTTAAACTTAAAATCTGGTTGTGCCACATTTAGCAGCAATAACTGCAACCAAACTCTTACGATAACTGGAGATCAGACTTTCAGTTACTTCTAGGACTAGGACTTACTCCGATGCTTTGGATCATTGTCTTACTACATAATCAAGCTGTGCTTGAGTTTTAACTTACAGACTGAAGAACGAATATTCTCCTTTAGGATTTTCTGGTAGAGAGCAGAATTCATGTTTCCCTCAATTATTGCAAGTTGCCCAGGCCCTGAAGCAGCAGCGCATCCCCACACCATCACATTTCCACCACCATGTAGGTATGATGTTCTTTTAGTGGAATTCTGTGTTTGGTTTACACCAGATGTAACAGGACTCTTGTCTTCCAAACAGTTCCACTTTCGATTCATCAATCCACAAAACATTCTACCAAAAATTTTGAGGATCATCAAGGTGTGTTTTGGCAAAAATCAGATGAGCCTTAATGTTCTTCTGGGTTAGCAGTGGTTTTCACCTCACCACTCTTCCATGGTAGCCATTTTGCCCAGTGTTTTTCTGATAGTGGAGTCATGAACAGTGACCTTTATTGATGCAAGAGAGGCCTGTGGGTTCTTTGATGTTATCCTTGGCTTTTTTGTGACTTGCTGGATGAGTTGTTGCTGTGCTCTTGGAGGAATTTTAGAAGGGCAGCCACTTCTGTAAACGTTCACTACTGCGCTGAGATTTTCCATTTGGAAATAATGGCTCTCACTGCGGTTCTTTTGAGTCCCAGAGTCTTTGAAATAGCTTTGTAAACCTTCCCAGACTGATGTATTTCAATCACCTTCGGCATAGGGTGTTTCTGGGTAAGACCTTTTAACCAACATCATGCTGTTGCAAGTATTGATTTGATTGAACAGGGTTTGCAGTAATCAGGCCTGGTTGCACCTAGTCCAGTTCATAGATTTGGGGAATTAGTAACAATGGGGGTAAATTCATTTCCACACAGGCCCAGTTGGTATTGCATAATGTTTTTGCTTCAATAAATAACATTATCATTTAAAAACTGTATTTTGTGTTTATGCAGGTTGCCTTTGTTTTATCTTAGATTTTGTTATAATTTCTGAAACAATTTAGTACGAGATACAGTATACACAAAAACAGAAGGATAGCACTGTATCTGTCTAATTGCTTGCACTATTTCTTGTTGTTCCATCACCTTACGTCTCTGTATGTCTCTGAGATCCATTAATTTCTCCTGACGACCTTTACTTGTCTGCTTGTGGATATGATTATGGATTTGCATGCAATGACTGTATGTGCTTATAATTTAAGCACACTTTGGATTCTGACCAAGATAATCAGAAATAAATAAATAAATACACTGCCTATAGCTGCCAAGTGTTACAATAAATTGTTAATACAGAGGTAATCCTTTGAGCTTCATCCAAGCCCATACAGGGAGATAGTCTCCTGTTTCTGCCGAGAGAGGATGATGATGATGAGGAGGACGAGGAGGATACTCATCACCATCATAAGGGAGAATGTGGAAAGGGCAAGTGCTACGTTGTGAGTAATGTGGCATGTCTAAATGCCAAGGGTGAAGCAGGAAACTCATCAGGTATTTTTTTCCCACAAGTCACTGTTTGAAAGATTCTGATCTCAAATTCAGTGGGGCTCCTCTGCTGAGTAGCTCTTAGCATACTATAAATAGAGCGCCTTGACAATCAATGATTCTCTTTTACTTGAGCTCTTTTCTGTGCAGGAGAGAAGGAATGACAGGGGTGTTGTTGGAAGATGAGCTGATGACCGCAGGTATTGTATTGCTTTCTGACTGTCAAAAATGATGTCATTCTAGCATTTACAGCTGATGACATGGCTCAACAACAACAACAACAACAACAACAACAACAATAATAATAATATATTTTTATTATTATTATTAATTATTATTATATTATTATATTATATAATAATATAATATTATTTATTATCAACTATTTAGCCAAATTAGGAACAAATATTTCATTACAGTTTATCTTGGTATCATTTGAAATGAACAGAAGACAGCCTATGGCTCATTATACATTATAAAATGGCATTCTTTTTATATACGTATTCATGTACCAAATCTGAGCAAAAAGGAGACTCGGGTTATAGAGGAGAAAGGGGAGAAAAAAGTGAGAAGAGGAGAACAGAAATGAGGAAAGAATAGGAAAGAGGGAGATAGATAGAATCAAAATGAGAGTGTTCCTTAGCCATGTTAATTAACAGATTTCTTATGTTATGTTCTGTATAAACACAATTAGACAACCAATTAACTAATAGCTAGAAAACCATGATGAGATTTGTTCCTTGATGGGAATAAACCAAAGAGTCATTAAGGGTTAAAGATTTCAGTAGATCCACTATGAGTGCAGATAGTGTATACATCAATCAATCAATACAACCCCAATTCTAGAAAAATTGGGACGCTGTGTAAAATGTAAATAAATGCAAATAAAAACAGAATGCAATGATTTGCAAATCTCATAAACCCATATGTTATTTACAATAGAACAGAGAAAGCATATCAAATGTTTAAACTGAGTAAATATACCATTTTAATTTTGAATTGATGGCCGCAGCATGTCTCAAAAAACTTGCGATGGGGCAAGAAAAGGCTAGAAAAGTAAGTGTTACTAAGAAGAAACAGCTGGAGGTTAATTGGCAACAGGTCAGTAACATGATTGGGTATAAAAAGAGTATCTTAGAGAGGCAGAGTCTTTCAGAAGTAAAGATGGGCAGAGGTTCACCAATCTGCAAAAACTGCGTCTACAATTTGTGGAAGAATTTCAGAATAATGTTCCTCAATGTAAAATTATGAAGACTATGAATATCTCATCATCTACAGTACATAATATCATCAAAAGATTCCAAGAATCTGGAGAAATCTTTGTGCGCAAGGGAAAAGAGTGAAAATCAATATTGCGTGCCCGTGATCTTCCGGCCCTCAGACGGCACTGAATTAAAAACAGGCAAAGAAGAAGTGATCATATGTGAACATGATCCAGAAACACCGCTGTCTTCTCTGGGCCAAAGCTCGTTTAAAATGGACTGAGGCAAAGTGGAAAACTGTTCTGTGGTCAGACGTATCGAAATCTGAAATTCGTTTGGTATGGGTTTAAACCGAGTAATTTTTTCCTAGGATTGAATGAATGGGGAGTTTGTTATTTAATGCATCACAGTCAATAAAAAACAATATAGAATGCTAGACAAGTATGTAATTTTAGTAAAGCACACCAGTATTTCCATGTTCTATCAAGCTCCCTATAGAACAGTAAAACTCTCATCCATGCACAGAATTTTTGAGAATTTTAATACGGTACTATCATTATTTTTTTGTCTCTACAGTGACCTTACAATGGGAACATCTATAATGTGCCGCTTTTTTAGATTTAATACATTGTGTGCTTCATGTTGCTACATAGATAATCATTTTGGCTTAGAAACTGTACCATTGTGCACATCCTTCTGAAAAAGTGAAGTAAGCATCTCTGGGAGATTGTCTTTCTGCCACTCTTTGTTTTAAGTGTCTCTGTCCATGTCATTGCAGAGGTGTTGGGTAATAAATCACATGAAGACACAATACCCCCACTCCTTTCCATTCCCTCTCCAGAAGCTCAATGTTAATTGAAGTCTACATGGAGAAGGGATTACAGCAGCTTGGGCTCACATTAAGCATCCAAGAGCAGCACTTAATGCTGTATTGAATACAGACCGGTTTCACTCTCACTGCTCTCCCTGGTAGACAGGATGCCGATTAGCACTACCTCAACCACACAGATTATTTGTTGTAACTTTATAAAGAAGAATTCATCCGGGCTGAAAATGGTCCGTGTGGAAGTTTAAATGTTTTTTTGATATTTTGGCAAGCGCCCAAGACATTTTAAAATCGACTTGGACTTAATCAATTTGGCTATTCTTTTTTTAAAGTTTCATTTTTATTGAACATTTCTGCTGAACACTTCTGATAAACATTTCTACAGAACATTTCTACATTTCTACTGAACAATTTTTGCTAAACATTTCTAATGACCAGTTCTGCTAAACATTTCTGCTATACGTTTCTGCTACACATTTCTATAGAACATTTCTAAAGTTTAATTTATATTGAACATTTCTACATTTCCACGTTGCTTTTTAATTTTTAATTAAACATTTTTGCTGACCTTCTGATGAACATTTCTGTTGAACTGCTAAGCCTATCTAAATTGCCTTTTCTGTTCTGTCCTCCCCACCATTTCCCAAAAATACAAACAAAATGAGCACCAGCAGTAAATATTCACAGATTTTTTTCTTTTTATACAATTTGGCTATTCTTGACAGCCCATTCAGATTTTTTTTATTAGGACTTTTCACCTCTGCCTACACCACCGGCTTTAAAGACTTTAAGCCTGAGGTATAGAAAATGTGGACTGATGTAGCAGAATGCATTTTCCCCCCTTTGCTCTCAAGTGCAATCCAAAGTATCATAAACAAGAGACAATAAAAACAATCTAGACTAATTATATGTATATATATATTATATATATATATATATATATATATATATATATATATATATATATATGCATGCAAGATACAAATAAACATCTGATATTTGTCTAATATTGTATATTGTACACATATTAATGCTTGATTGTCATGAATAGGACACAAGCGCAGGTACACAAATTTTATTAGAAAAGCTTGCAACAAATCCAATACACTGAGCAAAAATCAAGAACAGGAAACAGACAAAGGTAAGGCGATTGCCAAACAACACAAACTAGGCATGGCAAGAATGAAAAGCCATAGGGATCAAAACCAGACTATCAGAATAGCAAAATACACAAGCTTGGTATCAACTGGTAACAATGGCACAGAGCATATACTTCACAATGATGTGGTGGTGAGGAAGTCTTTACATATTGTGGCTGTGACTGAGTACAGGTGCAGATGATCTGTATGTTGGTGATTGTGAATGTGACAGAGTTTGTATGTATGGGTTTAGTTCATGGCAGCCATGACTGTAGACCATGCTGTGTTTTGGGAAATATAGTTTAACACTGATTCCGGCATTGACATATCAACATGAGTCATGATAATCATGTTAAAAACGTGATCACTACACATGGCTCAGTTTAACAATATGTGTTCATATATGTAGATGTCATCATTATTGTATGAAATGAATAGCATACTGTATATACATGTTCTAATACATACAATTCTCAAACTCCAGTGACTACATGACTAAATCCATTATTATTAAATCAGTGAAGTCTTGCACTACACGCAGCAGATCCACAACTGTTTATTCTATCCTTTCTCCAATGCTAAATTTTTACCTTTCACCATGACCTTGATTCTAGCTTACATTGGATTCTTCCTGCTCTACTTTCCACTGTACAAACTATAGAGAATCTACATATGAGACATCCAAAATGACCTAAAAGATGAGGAAATACAGTAGTAAGAACTGTGTACTCATGTATTTTATATCCAGTTACTCTATAGATAGTGAAAATAGGAATTTTTATCCAGATACTGAAAAGAAAAATAAATCACAGACCTTTTGAAAGTATTTTTCCCTACATGATCATCACTGTCAACTAATGAAAGGCTTGTTGATTATCCTTTGTTGTTGTTGTTGTTGTTGTTGTTGTTTTAACAAACCAGCATTTCATTTTACCTTGTCTGATGTTTAGCAAAGCATTCATACATTATAAAACTGCAAAAATGCCACAAATTCTCATCATATAAAGCAGCAGCATTCTCGCTTGATTGTCCATAAAAGCAAGCAAATGGATGTCGGGTAACCTGATCTCCACAAGCACAGAGCTCCAGATGCAAGAATCAACAGAAGAAAAATGATCTGAAGCTTTATTTGCTTAGTAAACATCATTATTGTTTCTCAGTAGTTAACAAAATCATATTAAATACTCAAATCTAATCCAAATGTATGTGGTGGCCCTTGGGTCCCGGGTGACTTATCTTGATCCCAAGAGGCAGGATCCAGTTCAAGCTCAGTGCTGAGCAGTTGAGTCTTGGCAGTGTTGAGCTGTTGAAAAGTGGCAATGAGAGGATTTGAATGTAAAACCATCAAATCCTCTCATTGCCATGTAAAACGGTCACTATTGTTTAGCGTTCACTGCTGATGAACAAAATGGGCCTCATTTTGGGCATCAATGTTTTAGGAAAGTTGTGTGTAAATGTTTTTTCTACTCCATTACAAAGTTGCAACCGTTTAAACTTGACAACAAAATCTGTATAACTGACAACAAAAGCTGTAAATTTGCGGAAACTAAGGCACTCTTGTAGGATGAGAACGCTTTTTTTAAAAGGAGGATTATCATGAATATAGCGTTGTGGGTGACTCATAAATAAATCTTTGTAAAAGGTATAGAAATTATACTGTTACATAGAGGCATTAAGTAGAATTAACACAAAATTACTCATATCGGTACCTGATGTAGCTGTCTACTTGTGTGAGTACTATCCCTTTTAATTGTCATGATGTCATAGGTATATGTAATTTTCTGTTTTGGTTCCTCCTCTTCTTTTGCATTGTAATTGAAGGGGAGAGGTAGGTTTAATTTTGAATTCTCGATCTTATTTCATCTTTATTTAAATCATCATTTATATACATATATTCTCATTTTAATTTGTGTGTATAATGTTATTTTACTTACCCACGCGCTAATTTTTTTTGTTGTTTTACCCTACTTTTTGAGTTATTTTTTGGTATCTTGTTTTAAAATGTGGAAATGGGAGCACGTGGTGACCATCGTACATCATGTTTATTTTATCGAACACATTGTAAGGGCGATTGACTCAAAGAGGCTGCTTATTTGTGTTATCAGGTGCGATTAAAAGACTGAGATGATCCGATGCCTGCTGTGTCGTGTTTGAATGACTCACCGCCGACACTGCTTCACATCTACACGACGCAGAAGAACTAGTTTTATAATTGGTGTCTAAGCATCAGTTATGCCTGTATGGCTGCATACCCGTCGCACTTGGTGCTGAGATACACCAGATACTCTGTCCATATCTGTAAAAACGGAGGCCGCCTGTCTTTAAAATGGTTGAAAACCACCATAAAAACTACATATGAAACCTCTTATCAAAATTTCAAGAGATTTATTTTGATATGCGCATGAATGCAGCTGATCACATTCCTGTCCAGACATCATTGTAAAGCATTTGCTTTCAGAGCCACACAGCTGAGAGGAATTTAATTACTCAGGTGAACAGGCACAGGAACCATGATTTAAAGTATGAATGCTTATTAAAAGTTTATTAATATTATCACATTGTGAATATTCATGAGGCTCAGATGGAAAGCCTCTAGAATGGGATACTGTTTCAGTGTTTGCTGTTTATTTAATTTTACACATCACTGATTATTTTCTTTACTATCCTTGCTTTGATAAACCTTAATACCCAGCACCATAAATGGGTAAAATGTGTAAATAATTTCAGTGCAATCAAGCTCATCAAGCTTACTGATATTATGAGCAGAGCTGGGAAATACACATTAACCCATATTCCATTTTAATCGCTTGAGCGCTTTAATAGATTTTAGGGTCTGAATCTCAAACTGTAGTTATTGCAAATGCATTTCATTAGCTTGTGTTCTTTATCTCTCTCTATGAAATATCAGCTTTTATAAATAACAAAATGAAAGGCTTTTCCCTACTTTGTATTTTTTTTTAAAAACCTTTTCCCAGAGCAAAACTGATAATACAATTGGGAATTGTGTTTATTTGTTTATTGTATTAATTTTTAATAAAGAATCAATTACAAACAAATTCATTTTTATAAAATATATATAACCCTAGTTTTAACAAATATTTTGTTACATTGAATGTAGTCCAGTTTCTGTTAATCCCAATTATAAATATTGTATCATGTTCTTCAATAAAACATAATTCAGACCTATAAGAAATGTCCCAATTTCTGATATAAATATGATATAAATGTAAAAATCAGACATACAGTGGGGGAAATTAGTAATGAACACGTCAACATGTTTTTTGAGTAAACATATTTCCAATGAGACTATTCACATGAAATTTTCACCAGACTTTGATATTAATTCAAGAAATATAATGGGGAAAATGGTCCCAATGGCGCTTACTGGAGGATTCAGAAGTTTTGAAATAGGTCTGCATTCCGATTCCATCAATATGTTTTCGCAACAATAAGGTTGCGAAGGTCTTGGTAGAGCTCTTTGCTTTTACCCATCATGAGATGTTTATTCTGTGACACCTAGGTAACGAAAAAACTTTTTATAGACCATCAATTTACTAACCCAGCTGATATTAATTTGCACAGATAGGAGGTATAATTACTTACAGATTTCAGCTGGTTCCTTACCTTACTTTGCCTTGGAGAACTGATTTTTCTTAGCATGTTCAATACTTTTTTTTCCTGTGTCATTCCACCTTATTGTACATAACTTTGTTTATGGACGTTAATGTTGTGAATTCTTTATATTTCCAGATTTCTTGAGTTAATACTGATGTCTGGTGAAAATTTCTTGTGAATAGCCTCATTGGAAATATGTTTACTCAAGAAAAATGTTTTTGACACGTTCAATACTTATTTCCCCCCTCTATATATAAAGTTTAATCAGCCATAAAAGCTGAAGCAGGTCCACGTAAGCAAATTAGTTCAAAGAGAGGATTTTACACTCAGAAAAGCATTTCCATTAGAATTGCGATATAGACAATCATGTGATATAGTGAGTGCCTTGCAAAAGTATTTACCCCCTTGGTGTTTTTCCGGTTTTATTGCATTACAACCTGGAATTAAAATGAATTTTTATTTGGATTTTATGCAATGGACCTAACAAAATAGTCCAAATTGTTGTAGGGGAATGAAAACAAAACACCTTTGTTAAAAAAAATTCAACTGAAAAGATCTGATCCAACCAATATACTCCAAATTGTCACCCAATTAATTGATTAAGGTCCACCTGTGTGTAATCAAAGTGTAACATGATCTGTCACATGATGTCAGTACAAATATACCTGTCCTGAATCTGCAACACCACTAAGCATGCAACATTAACTAACATCAAGTAGCTCTCCAAACAGGTCATATACACAGTTGTGAGAGAAGTATACATCAGGATGGGTTATAAAAAAATATCCCAACCATCCCTTTGAACAAGACTAAAATTGAACTTTTTGGCCATCATGGGATACACTATGTGTGATGCAAACCAAACACATCCCTTCACCCTGAGAACACCATTCTCATAGTGAAGCATGGTGGTGGAAGCATCATGTTGTGGGGATGTTTTTTCATTGGCAGGGACGGAAAAACCAGTCAAAATTCAAAGAACATGGGTGGCACTAAATACAGGGCTTGAGGAAAACCTGTTTCAGTCTGCCAAAGATTTGAGACTGAGATGGTGTTTGACCTTCCAGCAGGACAATGACTCTAAACATACTGTTAAAGCTACACTGGAATGGTTTAAAGGGGAACATTTAAAAGTCTTGGAATGACCTAGTCAAAGACCAGACCTCAATCCAATTAAATCAACACAACCCCAGGGGGGGGGGGATGTTGGCTGGCAGTATGTGTGCATAAATACAAAAAGTATTTATGCACACACAAAATTTCTGTTTTTTGATTGAATCATTGTCTGTGTCAAAAAAAAAAAAATATTTTGCACCTTCAAAGTGGTAGGCATGTTGCGTACACAAATCCACCCCCCAAACTAATTTTAATTCCAGGTTGTAATGGACTAAAACAGGAAAAATACCAAGGGGGCAAGTCACTGTAGAGCTGGTATATGTCGCTTATTGGGTCATTAAAGTGCTGCAGTGAAAGAACTGGGTTATATATTGGTTCTCCCAGGTGGCCCTCACCTCCCTCATCAGTAGCCATGATTAAACCTCTTCTGTTTGAGGAACTGCCTTTAATCTCCAAAATCTTTACACTTGATTACTTTCAATAATTACTTTTGGCCAACTGAGTCTACATTGGAAATTACATTATAAAGAATTTTCTCTTCGTTATTTCAGTAGGTAAAGAGCCAGACCCAATTACCGAGAGCTTATAACAGATGTGTTTATAAGAAACCTGGAAATTTGATACTTTTAGTCTTAATGATTGCTGACAAAATTATTGGCCCCATTCAATTTTTAGATTAACCAATTTGATACAAATGTAACATTCATTCATTCATCTTCAGTAAACACTTTATCCTGATCTATTCTGTCATGTTGAATCAGGAGCTTATATAGGCAATACTGGGCATATGTCAGTAATACACACTGGATGGGATGCCAGTCCATCGCCAAGCACCATGCGCACACACACACACACACACACACACACACGCCTAGGAGAAATTGAGACTATCCAATCCTCCTACCAGCGTGCTTTTGTGAGGTGGGAGGAAATCCAGAAAACCTGGAGGAAACCCACAGGGAAAACATATAAAACTCCTCATAGACAAGTTCAGGATCGAACCAGAAACCCTGAAGAAGTGAGGCAGGAGCTCTACCTGCTGTGCCATTGATTACACTGTTAACAAATTTACCAAAACAACTGAACAGTGAAACAAATATAGCCTGAACAGAATAAACAACAGTCTCAATACTTTCAGCTGAAGACAAATGATCAACCTTCAGCAGTTCTCTCTGCTCTTCCTTTTTAATGAGCCACTTTTGTGCTTGTATAACACCGCTACAGCACTACCCATATATTTTTGCTTTTAATGTAAAATATGGAAAATATATGTCAACATATTCCATCCCACACTTCCTCAACTGTTTATCACTGTCACGATTCCCCCGTGTAGCTGCGCGCCTGGGGCACTGATGCGCATGTGCATGCTGCTTCCAGGTTGACGTCATGTCTTCGTCCCGTCTCGTCATGTGTCACGTTGGTTATGGTATGGCCTGCAGCTGTTAGCAGTTGTGGGCTAATGAGACATATGTGTATATATACCGTGAGCCGTGCTTCACAGGGCGCAGTTGAATAGATTGAAGACATGAATATATCGATGTATGTACGTATGTATTCTATATATATCTCGAGTGCGACTATAGCGAATCTCCGTTTCATGTCATGTTTATGCCTTAGCCTTAGCATTAGCGTTAGCCATAGTCACAGTGAGTTAGCTTAGCTTAGTTTCTTGAGAGAGTTATGTTTCTTGTTTCCGTTTTGGTTTTGCTTTCACCACACTGTAAATAAAAGTCACCATCCGTACTGCGTTTGCATCCTGCCTGCTTCCTTCATGTCACGGCCCATGACAATCACATTAAAAAAAAGTTCTAGAGGTTAATAAAGTGCCTGAATTTATCCATGTTAGGGCATTAGCCGATATTATATATATAAACATATTTTAAGAAAATTAAAGATGCATTGCAAGGTATTTATTTTGGATCAGGCCCCAGAAGCAGGGGAACAAAGAATAAATCTATGAAGAATAACTCTACACCCGTTCCTTGAAAAGCAATATCAATGCAATATCAAGTTAAATATGGCCAATATGATATAGAGCTCATATGAATTGAAGCAGATATATAATAAAAATAAAACCTCCAAGTCAGGTTTCTGCTGTGTATACTAGACTAGACTAGAATACTTAAACTAGACTAAATACTTTAAATAGAACTGTAAAATATAATTATCAAGATATATTATTTCAGACAAAACAAATATAAATTAAGGCACATGAAAATATAAACTCTGTTTAAATGCATTTATATGTACTAAATTTTAAAGGCATTATTTTCCTTTATACCGAAATACTTATTTTAAAGCTACTTAGATTTTGAGTTTCAAATCCTGGACATCCTGGACTGTACCATTCATAAAAAAATTGTTGGACAACAGCTCCTTAATTCTGACCTCGAAGCACAGGGAGAGCATGCAAACTCTGCTCACACAGGGAGAGGGCGGGAATTGAATCCCCATCCCTGGAGGTGTGAGGCAAACATGCTAACCACCATGCCCCCCAACAATATATAATAAATGCATGTATATGTAAATATATAATAATACATCTTTTTTATCATTAATTCTGTGTTAGTGTTGACTGTTTAGTTCATTGCATTTTTTATTTAGACAATTGATTTTTCATTGCATTTACTAGATTTAACAATAATTTTCAAAACTTGCTATTTAACTGGTAGCCACAGAAATCCATTGAGTCCATTGAGTTCCTGCAAACTGCTGAAGTGTTGACTATGATAGTTTTTTGTTGTGGTCAATATGATAATACAATGACTCAATAATGCGGCACTTAGCTATTTGAATAAGAGGTCAAGAATAGTTATATGCATATATATGTTGCATATAAGTTGCAGTTGCAAAATAAATACAATGGACAGAAATGGGCCGGCTGTGGCACAGATGGTAGAGCGGGTTGTCCACTAATCATAGGGTTGGCGGTCCGATTCCCGGCCCGGATGACTCCACATGCCTTGGGCAAGACACTGAACCCCAAGTTGCTCCCGATGGCAAGATGGCAAGCTCTGCTACCATTGGTGTGTGAGTGTGTGTGAGAATGGGTGAATGAGACACAGTGTAAAGCGCTTTGGATAAAAGCGCTATATAAGTGTACCATTTAGAAATCAGCAGATTATAATTGCAGGGAAGAGACAGAAACAAACAATGCCTAGTGTAGAAAGTGTAGTTTAGTGTAGGATCACTTAGAATATTTGCTTGCATATCAGTGTCGTCAACGAAATAGCCATCCTTGCCACAACAACTCCCAACTCCTGAATTTCCCCTTGTGGATCAATAAAGTATCTATCTATCTATCTATCTATCTATCTATCTGTCTATCTGTCTGTCTGTCTGTCTATCTATCTATCTATCTATCTATCTGTCTATCTGTCTGTCTGTCTGTCTGTCTGTCTGTCTGTCTATCTATCTATCTATCTATCTTATCAACATTCTTGTAGTCACTGTGGTGTTTTTCATAAAGCTTTTGGCATTTAGAAAGACACCAAAGACACCAGCAGCAACATACATCTTGCTACTTGCTTGCATCTCCTTCTTCGGCTTCTTTTTCGGCTTCTTCTTCTTCGTCAGCAAGACAGTTTTGTACTTGAGTGCCATCAAGTCACAGGCTGCATCAGAAAAGGTGTAGCATGTCCCATTTCTAAGTATGTGAGAAACACCTGGATGACGTACAGCTTCTGGCGACATTTTTCAGTACGCAACCAATGGACAATACAAGAGTTAAACAGTCCCACAATGCAATGGAACTGGTGCGGAAAAAACAAACGTGGAAGACAGTGTTGGCTCTTTTTAAGTATTCAACCTTGCTTAAACAAGACTTGTTAAACAATTTCTGAATAAATTGTTAACTTGTTTAGAGTTTATGATGACATTGAAGGTCACATTTACATTTACATTTATTCATTTAGCAGACGCTTTTATCCAAAGCGACTTACAAATAAGCAAAGCGATATATCAAGCAGGGAACAATACAAGTAGTCACATGACAATGCTAACATGGCGGATGTAGTGTGTCCGGGATTGTAATCCTAATACACACGCATACTGATTGGTACGTACTGATTCAACTGCAATGTAGTACGTATGTACTGTCATAGTATGCGATTTTGGACCCAGCCATAGTTTTATGTAACTTCATTGGCTCAGGGCACGTGAACAAAAGCCGAATCTTGTTGGTTGGCCGGTTTCTAATGTGACACAAGAAAAAAAAATAAACGAACCCCTCGGCGATCAAAAAAATTTGACGCTTTGACGCCATGCGTTTTACGTGTGGGTGTGAACACTCCTATTGACAGCAATTGAGACGTTACATGTTTTACTAAAGCAAATAAAGAAAACTTGATTAGTGTGGAAACTGCTAGCAGCTGACATAAAAAATGCGCACATGGTGAAAGAGGCCTAAAAGATGGTGAAAGCTGCATCAAGAGGCACAGAAAATTGTTAAATGCATTCTCTTGTTTTAACATCACATTTATCTGTGCAAACGTATGACAAAATGTTTTGGGAGTGGGTACAAACATACAAAGCCTGAGGGACAAACAGAGGTCATGTTCATTAACATGGGCGTGTATCGGGTGGTTCTGCATGACTTACTGCAGTGGTTTTCAAAGTGGGGGCCACCAGGGGCCGCCCGGGGGGCCTCAACAATTTGGTTGGAGCCACCAAGCCCATGCCTCAAACTAGTATGTTATCTCTTTCTCACTCTCAGACACACACACACACACACGCAATCAATTCCTAATGTAATGTAATGTAAAGATGTAATATGTAATTATTTTTATTAAAAAAGGGGGATATATTCAAAAGTCTGTATTTTTTTGTATTTTGTAATGAGTTTTAAAGACATCTTGAAAAAGGGGGGCCTCGGTCAAATATTAATGCCATTTGGGGGGCCTTGTCCTGGAAAAGTTTGGGAACCCCTAACTTACTGTGCAATGTTCTGATTTTACTGTCATCATTCATTCATCTTCAAGAACTTCTTTATCTTGCTCAGTGTCACAGTGTTTTTAAACGACTAATTTGTTAATAGTTTGTGAAATAAGACTAATCAGGTTTGTTCAAAAATATTGCAGGCAGCTGCAAATAAAAATAAAAACTGCAGGAGTAGACGGCATTGGTCCATTCCCTCCTACCGTGGACACCTCTACTCATCTACCATCACAAATGTTAAAGGTAATCAAGTGATCCAGTTGATAGCAGCAGGCTTATTGTATAATAATACAATCACTCCTGGCATAAGCAAAATGAATCTACCTTTTTTGCTGCTAAGAATTAAGGACATTTTCTTGAGGAACTTATTGATCTTCCTGGACTTTCAAACAGCTGGTCACTCCAATATAAGGCACAAGAGTGGCTGATTAACCCAGCCAGCACTGTTGCCATGCCAATGTGCAATGTGTGTACAGAAGAAATTGGACTGCAGTGGTAGTCAAGGGCACAATTATACCAGGTTTATTCTAGTGCATCTAACGAGAGGTAGTAAACACTGAACCAACAACTGATGTAACTGCTAAATCCTAGTCTCGATAGACTCATAAAATCACCTAATGCTTATGTAATCCCCAGTCAGGTGGCGGTAATGGTACTTGACAGCATAAGAAAGTAATTCATTTTGATTTCTACTGGAAACTTCAGAATGACCAAGAAAGGGTGTCCTGAGTGGTGTCGAAACTAGGCATTCACGAAGCCATCCCCGAAGTGATTGACTTGTAGAAAGATCCTACACACTTAAGCTTTATAACTGATGTGTATGACTGGCATGGTAAATTATGTTCAATTAAGTGTTCATTATTTGTTCATATACAAGTGTATATGACAAACTGTACTAACCATGCTCTGAGATGGATTAACTAAAGTCAATCTCAAATAGATATCAAAAGAAAATTACCAGGCATTGTGGTGTGGTTCTCTTGTCGACGTGTGAATCTGCACTGCTCCTGAGCCTTCATATGCTGAAACACGATGGTGCATGCTGGATGGATTGCTTCCCCCTGTCAAAAGTGATTTAGTATTACTATAAAGCTAACACAGCTTATAATATCTCTCAAAAGACATGGGGCATTCAGGTAATGTACAGAAAATTGTGTACAAGTATATAATTAAGCAGGGGTCATCAACTGGTGAACCGTAGTCTGGATGCGGACACAGCAAAGTACAGGAAGACTAAAAATGAAAGCAGAGCAGTTGCCGTTCAGTGGATTTTAAACACGAACCAGTTCAGCTTTTGTTGTATGTTGTAGTTTATCCAATCGCATGCATTTTATAAGCAAAAAAAGCAAGAGATCTTTTATGTAACTGGACCTTCACAAATATTAATCAAATACCCCTGTGCCTAACCAAAATAGGACATCTATATTGAGACACAACCTTTCTAAACTAATTGAAATGTTCTAAACAGAATTTATCCATCAAAAAGGTCTATAATAGACACACACCAAAAGAAAATCTTTTGCAAGGAAATCCATGAACCTACTGCTTTACCATTAATATCTGTAATATGTATAACAGTTAGTTAGATAAAGACAGAAAGAGAAAAAGCACAAGAAAGCCAAAGTGAGAGAATCCATTAGAATAAATGGAATTAGCATGGGTTGCCTTTCTGGCTTTTCATTAGATAGGGAACAAAGAGCAATGTTGCATTTATTTTGTGTGTAGCCTCTATTTCACCTCATTGCTGTATTAAAAAGCTGTGATGAGTCAGGTGTGGGTGAATAGTAATGAAAAAAATGTGCCTGGGGTTAAAAAGAAACATGTAGGCAGTTTGCTGACCAGTGTGCTGTGCCAACTATTAAAGCAGTGAAACAAAGTTTTTGTTGCATGTCGATAGCCCTATTCACAGTATTTCTGATAGTTGTGTTAACACAAAGTGGTAAACATTTACCGATGGCATTTCATTACACGGTCATTATAGGGAACATGGTCTACCACTCCAGTCTACCGCTTGTAGAAATCACAAAGGGCAGAATGCTCTATGGGGAATTTGTATATGTATTTGAGCAAAGTAAGGAACAGAGTAACTTCCTTGTCATGTCATGCCCTTGAGCAGATGGTAGAGCTGTTGGTGGCATTGACCTCAACAGGGAAGGCGATTCCTGCAAAAGGTGAACATGAAGGTGAGGAGAGATTCATTTCCATAATTACTGGATTTAACAGCCAACTTGTCTGTTATCAAAGGAGTATTTGTGCATAAAACTAACTTTTAATATGTTAGTTATTTAATAAGCAACCGTGTCTCTGTCTTTTAGCAAACTTCATGATTTTGCATTGTGGTGGTTCAATGCTTGGTCAGCATGTATTATGCAATTTTATTTTAATATTCATTCATTTGGGAATTCTTTAGATTCCTAGCAGCAGCTTTCTGTATCATTAATCTTCCTGGCTTCCTTCTGTCTTAGCATTATAAAAAAAAGATGTCTGTCATGTTACCAAGAAACCCCAAAGTGTTCTGTGCTCAGACTTTCCCTTACTGACAGTCACATAGCAACTGATATGGGGAGTCCTTTAAAAATATCATATAAATGTGTCCATGTCCATCTACATTAGATTTTTACCCTAAGCTTAGATTATCCTCGTTACAAGACCATGCGTGAGTTTTTCCTATAGATATGATAATATATTAGAATGATATTCACACTCACCATCCACTTTAAAAGGAACACTTATACACCTGAACATTCATCTAGTAATCTAATCGGCCAATCATATGGCAGGTCAAGAGCTTCAGTTAATGTTCACACCAAACATCAGAATGGGGGAAAAATGTGATCTTTGTGACTTTAACCATGGCGTGGTTGTTGGTGCCGAATGAGCTGGTTTGAGTTTGAGAAACTGCTGATTTCCTGGTATTTTCACCCACAACAGTCTCTATAGTTTACCCAAAATGGTGTGAAAAACCAACAGACAAAAAAATTGACTGAGCAACAGTTCTGTGGATAAGATAGATCAGAGGAAAATATAGATTGGTTTGAGCTGCCAGGAAGGATATAGTAACTCAAATGATCACTCTTTAAAACCGTATTGAGAAGAAAAGCATCTCTGCATGCACAATACATCGACTTTTGAGGTGGATGGGCTACAACAGCAGAAGAGCACATCAAGCTCCACTAATGTCAGCCAAAAACAGGAATCTGAAGCTATCATGGGTACAGGCTAACCCAAACTGGACAGATGAACAAATTTCAAGTTTCATTGAGTCTATTCCCATGATAACCACAGATTCTTGCTCTTTGCTGACAGGAATGGAACCTGACGTGGTCTTCTGCTGTTGTATATGTCATTCCTCTTTATTACACATTTAAGGACATTAATGTTGTGAATTCTTTATATTTACAGATTTCTTGAATTTCTTGAGTTGTCTGGTAAAAATTTCATGTGAATAGCGTCATTGGAAATATATTTACTGAAAGAAATGTTGATGTGTCCAGTATTTCCCCCACTGTATTTGAGTTACTTTAGACTTCCTGTCAGCTCAGATCAGTCCAGTCATTATCCTCCGATCTCTCTAATAAACAAGGTGTTTCAGTCTGCAGACCCTCCGCACTAAGTATGTTTTATGTTTTCCACACAATTCTGTGTAAACTCTACCGACTGTCTTGTTAGAAAATCCCAGATCAACAGTTTCTGAAATATTCAAACTAGCCCATCTGGCTCCAACAACCGGCATTGTGCTGCCACCACATAATTAGCTGATTGAATAACTGCATAAATGAACCAGGTGTACAAGTGTACCTATTAAACCAGACAGTGAGTGTATGTTAGCTTATGGCTTAGCACGAGACCAAACAACAATCTTGTCTAGAATGCAAACTGATGTGTGGCTCCAAGCAACAAAGAAAACTAACTGGCAGATAAGGATCCTGCTGCTGGTTAGATAATGTATAGCTGTCCCAAGGCTGAGGCTCAGAAAAACATTATCATAGGAAATGAAGCACCATTCAGGAAAGACAATGGCAGGTCATTAGAGAGCTCACCAAGCAACACATTTCATTATAGCATTGATTTCTTTCTGTTCTTGGTGACGTATGGTAGTGAAGAATAATCCAGACAAATTTATAAAGACAGGTTTGTCCCCTGCATTTGCCAGAGGTAGTAACTGCTCATGATTGCCTAGTGTGTTTTGGAGAAATACGATAATTTGAAAGTAAGGCTTGATTTTGGATTGCAGGGTTGAACTAATTGTATAATAGGAAATCAGGTTTCTCAGCTAAATAGCCAATGTTCTTTTCACTGGAAATAGTCATTTAAACTATAGCCAGCAGGATAGAAACAACCAATTTAATTTATTAGAACATTCCTCTCTTTATACATGACTATTTTAACATGTGAGGTAGCGCATGGTAAGGCTGTCCTCCACCGCATTTAATGGCAGAAAGTCAGCAGGGCGCTTTGTTTAATTTTTTTTTCACTATAGCAACAGAATTTAAATAATGGCCTACAGCATTATTTAAACATGAGGTCAGATTTTAAAATGTATTACAAATTTTTCATGATGCTTTCACACTGCTGTTGCTTGGAACCTATTTTACTCTGTGCAGCAATGTCATCTTTGCAGAGTTCAAGAAAATCCCTGACTGGGGTAGATATTCAACATGCAAGGCATGTGCAGCTCATGCATTTGATGCATGCAAATGTTCAGTCGTTGCTTAGTCTTTATCATTCTCTCTTGTACATACAGTATATATAGCAACCCCAATTTCAAAACAGTTGGGACGCTGTGTAAAAGGTAAATGAAAACAGAATGCAATGAGTTGCAAATCTCATAAACCCATATGTTATTCACATTCAAACCTAGAAAAAATGTCAAATGTTTAAACTGAGGAAATATACCATTTTAAGGGAAAAATAAGTTAATTTTTAATTTGATGGCTGCAACACTTCTCAAAAAAGTTGGGACGGGGACAACAAAAGGCTGGAAAAGTAAGTGTTGTATCTGTCCTGCAGTGGTCTAAACGTTAATAATAAGTTGTATTTGCTTAAATGGGGATTACACAGGCAGCCAGTGTAACTGTCAGACATAACAACAATAAAGGTAATATACCGTAATTATATTAATAAATACACCAATATGTGCCTTAAAAAAAAGAAGCAATAATGTGTTTAAAAGAAGGAAAACAATACAAAGGCTGTGATTAACAAGGGCAATTTCAAAATGAAGAAAGAAAGGTAAGATGTGGGGATTTAGTACCAACAAATAAAAATGTGGTTTTTAAAATCAGAATGTTTTTTAAGAATGTTGGATTGCAAGCTAAATATAAAATCATGACTTGCTGTGATGGACATGGTACTGATATAAAACTTGATATTCATAGCAGTGGAAATTAAAGCTGCATTACTGAATTATTTACTACTGAATATAATAAACTACTCTTCTGTTAACAAAACGAGGGAGCAGGCACATAATTAGCAAATCCAATCATTTTTTAAGTGAATTAATTCAGTTTAGAAGTCATTATGCAACATAACATACAGCAAATACATCTACACAAAATGTACACTAAAAACTTAAAAAAAAACCCCCACCAAAAAACAATATACAATAGCAAAGCAATTAGTATGACAAAATTCTAATTAAACTAATGCATATTCTAATGAATTAATGTTAAGTTATGGAGGTGAATGTGGATGCAGGTGTAGATTATTTTATTGAGTAAAGTGCTAACAAACAGAAAAAGACTTCAAAATAAGGACATAAACATGAACTGTGGTTACAAAGCAAAGAACATACAGACTATGGTCAAATCTGTGGTGCACACAACACAAGACCATACAACCAAAGCTTGACAACCAGACGCTGAAAAACTAGAACTATATATAGTGGTGCTAATCAAGGTGCAACCAGACACAGGTGAGACCTGGGGCTGATGGGTAATGTAGTTTTTTTTGTCTCATTGGCACTGTCATGACAATATACCAATGTATGTATTAGCTAATTGATATATGTTGGTTGTCAAACCTATGGATTTCTCAGAGTTGACTTGTTTTTGCTTTTCACAAGATTTGCTGGTATAAAGTGCTTTGCATGAATACCCCCACCCCCAAATCCTCCCCTGCCCTGGAGCTTTTGCACATTATAAAACATGACTTTTATGTTTTTATTTGTCAGTCATTTTGCAAACTTTAATTAGTTTAATCTCCATGCCAGTACAATTGGCTATTTTGTGTAGAGTCAAGGCATATAATTCCAATTCCATGCTGTAACAATACAAAATGTGAAAAAAGTTCAAAGGGTGTGAATACTTATGCAAGGCACTCTGTGAGCACATTGTACTACCAGCAAAGCAATTCCCCTCTACCAGTATATACTTGTCAGCATGCCCATGTACACAGTGGCTTCGCTCTCCCTGAAACAGCATAAATTATTCTTTTTCCAGCCATTAATACTATTTGACTGTACTGATGTACAATAAAAATATTTTCTTCTTTTCTGTTTTACACCAGAGAGTGGGGCAGTGGTGGCTTGGCGGTTAAGGCTCTGGGGTACTGATCAGAATGTCAAGGGTTCAAGCCCAAGCACTGCCAAGCTGCCACTGTTGGACCCCTAAGAGCAAGGCCCTTAACCCTCTGTGCTCCAGGGGTGCCATATCATGGCTGACCCTGTGCTCTGACCCCAGCTTCCTGACAGGGTGGGGTATCACTGTGCTCTAATGTATATGTGACCAATATAGACTCATTCTATTCTATAAAACCTTTTAATTTCACTTTTCCATTTGTAAAGTGACAAGATCTCTTCTGTTCTGTTCTAGCAAACCTCAATTCACTGTATTTGTACTATGGCAATAAAATATTTTGTTATATTCTGTTTTACTCCATTCTGTTCTATTCTATCCTGTTATTTGCCACTCAGGTCTGTTCCATTCTATTCTGTTCAATTTTATTTCTTATACAATGGCAGTAGAGATATATTCCACTCTTCTATTCTATTCTGTTCTATTCTATTCTATTCTGTCCATTTCTAATCTACTCTATACTGTTCTCTTCAAATCATTCTACTTCATTCTGTTCTGTTATATTATATTCTGTTCCATTTTGTTCTATTTGATTCTATTTGTTCTGTTTATTTTGTTTATTTTTGTTTGTTTCTATCCTCTTCTGTTCTAATTTGTTATATTCTATTCAGATCTGTTCTATTCCATTCTATTCTGTTCTTTTTATTTTATTTATTCTATTATCTATATGTTCTGTTCTGTTCTATTCTATTCTATTCTATTCGAATTCTTTAAGATACGTAAGAGCACAAAAGAAACAGCTGAGCGCAGCTCTATCACTGACCCTGTGCTTCTCTTGAACAAACACTTAGAAGTTTGAAGTAGGTGTTAAAGAGAAGACGACCACAGTGACATCTCGTCCAGTCCGCTTACAAAACGCACTCTCCCATGCAGCTCACAGTAAACTCAGTTCACACCAAACTATAACCAGCAGGTCATTCACTGCACTTACCGTTTGCAAAGTACAGTGGTGGATCCACCATGTCAGCAACACGACTCTGAAAGTTAACGAATTCCTAGAAAGTGTCATGTTCAGCATTCAGGTGTGCGTCGAGAGACTTTAGAAACGAATAGACATATAAACGCTTAGTCTAATAGAATATTCGACCACACTGCTACATAATTTCGAGTCTTCACTGATTAATTATTAATCGAGCACCGGATTCTCGCTCGGTGACAGCAGTGGTGTGCAGAGTGGGTGGCTTTCCTGAAGAGCACTGATGGTGTGAGCGGTGTGTTCAAGAGACGCGCAGCGCACTGCTGCAGCCGTACCTCCCCGCCTCGCGCGCACTCCCGCACACCCCACATCATATTAACATCCAGCGTTAACATACAGCCACGCACGACGCGCGTGAATCTGAAGTAGTACACACGGATGTACACAGCAAAGTCTTCAGTACTGACTCAACACTTAAGGTCAGACTCAAAGAAAAATGTCATAAGTAAATAATAATAATAATAATAATAATATAATAATAATAATAATAATAATAATAATAATAATAATAATACTGCGATGGAGTGGTACCCCGCCTTGTGTCCGATGCTTCCTGGGAAATGCTCCAGGTTCCCCGCGACCCTGAAGAAGGAATAAGCGGTTGAAGACGGACGGATGGATGGATGGATAATAATAATACACCCACTGGCACCCTGTCCAGGGTGTACCTCACCTTGTGCCCGATGCTCCCTGGGAAAGGCACCAGGTTTCCTGTGACCCTGAAGGAAGGATAAGCGGTATCGACGATGGATGGGTTGATGGATGGATGGATAATAATAATAATAATAATAATAATAATAATAATAATAATAATAATAATACAAACAGCAAGTCCCTATTCAGTGCTGTAAGAGTTAATTCAGCATAATTTTTTTTTATACTATCACTTTTCCTGAATTCATATCCCGTCAAACGCGTAATTGCGCAGCACAAACCAAGTGGATAAGCTCGAGGAAAACTCTGAATATTTAATATTTAATTAACACAGTTTTCATTATTATTATTATTATTATTATTATTATTATTATTATTATTATTATTATTATTATTATTATTATTAAATGTGTTTGATAAATAAAAATGTGCTAAATAAATAAAATATAGACTATATAGATTACAGAATAACGTTTATAAAAGTGTTTATTCTAAGGAAATGCTACAGGCTTAAAGAGACCACTGAACAATGAATGATAAAGAATGAACTTTTTGGACATATGAATATTGATTTATTTATTTATTCATTCGTTTTCAGTAACTGCTGATCCTGGTTATGGTGGTGGTGGATCTGGAACCTATCCCGGGAACACTGGGAATGAGGCAGGAATACCCCATCGGATGCCAGTCCATAACAAGGCACTATGCACATAGACATTTTCAGACCTAAGGGGCAATTCAACATTGTGAATCCATGCACTGGTACGTTTTTAGGAGGTTGGAGGAAACTGGTAAAACCCTGAGGAAACCCATATTGACAAAATCAAAACAGATGAAACTCCACACAGACAGTAACCTGAGAAAGGCTCAAACTGGCGACCCTGGAGGTGTGAGGCAGCAATGCACTGCAAACCACTGCAGCACTGTGCCACCTGCAGCTAATATTTATCTAAGTAGAAATGTGCAGAAGCAAGGTCAACAAGATCAATGTTAAAAAATTTTCACCATGAACAAGTTGGAAAAGTGGAAAAAATGCCCTGGAGAAATATCAACGTTGGCTAAACAAGCTGGCATGGATTTGTTAAATATCATGACACAGATCAGCATTAACTTTTCCGTGGTAAGTACCAAAATGTGAATGGCATTTCTTACTGGTATTTCAAGCACCAAAAATATACAGGCACACAAACAGGTACACAAACACACAGTTTTTTACACACACACACACACACACACACCCACACACACACACACACAAAAAAAAAAAAAAAAAAAAAAAAAAAAAAAAATATATATATAAAAAAAATATTATTAATTTTTTTTTTCCCTTTTCTTCCCCCCTAAAACACATTAAAAAATAAAAAAAATTAAACCACCACTTACACAAAAAAACACAAAAAAAAAAAAAAAAAAAAATATATATAAAAAAAAAAAAAAAAAAAAAAAAATTTTTTTTTTTTTTTTTTTTTAAAAAAAAAAAAAAAAAAAAAAAAAAAAAAAAAAAAAAAAAAAAAACAAAAAAAAAAAAAAAATAATTGCTTTTAAATCAACATGGATAAAAAAGGAGTAAACTTCTGAGCATTTGTTCTAGTAAATATGACCCTCAGGGGATATTGCCTGTAAGGGAACATGGCCGTGTGATGTTTTTATTCAAAATATTATCTTAGCTGGACAACAGAGCCCTATGGCATTCAGCTGCCTCATGCTGGGAGAGAAAATGAGAGAGAGAGAGAGAGAGAGAGAGAGAGAGAGAGAGGGGAATAGAGAACAAATTAATAGAATTTGAGCATGGTTTCCTTTGCAGCTTAAATTTTTTATGATTTTCTTAAAGTATATTCATATAAATGCTAAACAGGAATACACATCAGTGTAAATAGTGATGCATACAAAGTGCACACAATTGATGTTTATTACAGTGATGATGTTTAGCGTGTACAGTGAATGTGGAATATCTAGAAGAGCTGAACAATAGTATACTCTAAGCCTTTCAGTCCACCTCTTATAGCAAATAACCATTTTTTTTGCCTCATCTGTTTGAAAGTATCTTTATAAATCAATAAGTCAATAAGATATCGGCTAAGCTTTGGGAAATTGCCAGGAAAACACTTCTCAGATTCTTTATCTATTGCTGATACCAGATGTTTGTAAACAGTGTATCCACAGTGAACTGTACATTTGCTCAAAATATGTAAAAGAAAAGAAAAGAAAACAAACTAAAAACCTCAAAATGTATGACCAGAGAAGGCTTTGTGTTTTTAAATGCTAAATTATATTTTTACAATTTCAAACTGAAACTCAATAGTACATCAAACACAAACACAGACACAAACACAGAATAAGCATTTTGGCCCAATAAGAACATATTCTAGCTGTTGTAAACCAGTCCCTCATGGAAACAGCATTTGCCAATCAAAAATTGGTGAAAATCTAAAGAGCCTCACGTACATGTCAAATGTATAATGGCTGCATATGGAATAGATTTACTGTTATAATTTTGGGGGAAATACATTATAAATTATTTTGCATTGAGGTAAATAAAACCAATGACAGATTTATGTGAATGCTTAAAATTTTGTAAGTAATAATGATAATCTCTGATATCAATCTGTATCCTAAATATCCAAAAAATGACACAGGACTACAACGACTAAACTAAAAAGTAAACGTGTATATGTATACATTACTGTAGGCCTACATCAGTGTACAAGTTACTGTATATTAATACATAAATGACTGTACATTAGTATATTTTACTGTACTTTAGTACCTACACTACTGTACATTATATAAGTTACTGTACTATAATATATAACTTAGTGTACATTATAAAAGATACTGTATATTATATATGTTAATATACATCAATATAGGCTACAATATTTTAATCTTTAAGTTACTGTACATTGATAAGTCACTCTACGTTATTATATGGTACTATATGTTAGTATATACATTACTATAATTTTTTTTTTATAAAGATTACTACGCATAAGTTTTTGTACTTAATTTGTACCATCCATCCATCCATCCATCCATTCATTTTCTGTACCGCTTATCCCACACTGTGTTGTGGGGAGCATGAAGCCTATCGCAAGGGACGCCCTGGATAGGATGCCAACCTATCACAGGGCACAATCACACACACACACACACACACACACACACACACACACACACACACCCATTTACACACTAGGGAAAATTTAGAGATGCCAATCAGCCTACAGCGCATGTCTTTGTACTGGTGGAAGAAACCAGAGTACCGGGAGGAAACCCCAGAAGAACGTGGAGAACATGAAGACTCCATTCACACAGGGTGGGGGCAGGAATCGATTAGTATGTAAGTTACTATACATTGGTATATAAGATACTGTCAAATAGAATAGAAATTATTATACAACCCCAATTCCAAAAAAGTTGGGACAGTATGGAAAATACTAATAAAAACAAAGAGGAGTGATTTGTAAATGTACTTCGACTTGCATTTAAACAACAACAACAACAACAACAAAAAACGTATAAAGACAAGGTATTTGATGTTTTACCTTTTAAAGCAATTTAGGACTAATAGCAATGTGTCACGTTGAAATAAGAAGGTGATGTTCCTGCAAAATCTCGCATTAAGTTTAAAATACTTTTATTAACCTATAAAGCATTACAAGGTCTTGCACCACAATATCTAAGCAACCTTCTGGTTTTATATGATCCGCCACGCCTACTCAGATCAAAAGGTGCAGGCTATTTGACATTACCTAGAATAGTGAAGTCTACAGCAGGGGGAAGAGCCTTCGCTTATAGAGCCCCACAGTTATGGAACAATCTTCCTATTAGTGTTCGGGACACAGACACAGTCTCAGTGTTTAAGTCTAGGCTTAAAACACATTTGTTTACTCAAGCCTACCCTGACTAGATTATATCTCACTACTTCACAGTCCTAATCGTTTTTCTCCCTCTCTCTCTTTTTGCCGAGCCCCACACAAATTTATGGAGATATTGGAGATCCAGATCCCTTCTGCCTCTGGATGAGCCCAAATCTTCTGCTGGGACTACGGCTGCTCCTAAGGCCATACTTCTCAGTTTCACATTATCTGTGTTACCTTCACATTCTGTGTTACCCAGATGAGGATGGGTTTCCCTTCTGAGTCGGGTTCCTCTTAAGGTTTCTTCCTCAAAAAAAAATCTTAGGGAGTTTTTCCTTGCCACCGTCGCCGCTCAGTGGCTTGCTCAGTTGGGATAAATTCCATTTGTTTTATACCTGTTTGTTTCTGTATATCTGTTTCTGACTGTTTATACCTGTTTTTTTTTATTTCTGTAAAGCTGCTTTGAGACAATGACTATTGTAAAAAGCGCTATACAAATAAAATTTAATTGAATTGAATTGATGTGAAAAAGGTGAGGCAATCATCTAATCATAGTATATAAAGAGACTCCATAAAAGGCCTAGTCCTTCAAGAGCAAGGTTGAGTCTAAGCTCGCCAATCTGCCAACAGATGTGTCAGCGAATAATCCAACACTTTGAGAACAACAATCCCCAAAGACAAATGAGTAGGATTTTGGGCATTTCACTTCCTACAGTGCACAATATAATTAAAAGATTCAAGGAATCTGGTTAAATCTCGGTGTGTAAAGGGGAAGGCCGAAAACCACTTCTGAATGTATGTGATGTCCGATACCTCAGATGTCACCATCTTAAAAACCGTCATGAGTCTGTAATGGATATCCTGACATGGGCTTGGGAATACTTTGGTAAACCTTTGTCAGTCAACACCTATTGCTGCATAAAGTTAAGGCTTTAATATGCAGAGCAGAAGCCATACATCAACACTGTCCAGAAGCGCCGCCGACTTCTCTGGGCTCGGTCTCATCTGAGATGGACAGTAGCACAGGGGAATCATGTTTTCTGGTCCAACAAGTCGACATTTCAAATAGTTTTTGAACAGAAACAACCGTCGTGTTCTCCGGGCCAAAGAGGAAAAGGACCAGACAAGCTGTTATCAGCATCAGGTCCCAAAGCCAGCATCTGTCATGGTATGGGGGTGTGTCAGTGCATATGGCATGGGTAATTTGCACATTTGTGAATGCATCATTAATGCAGAAAGATATGTACAGATTTTGGAGCAACATATGCTGCCTTCCAGATGTCCCTGCATTTTCCAGCAGAACAACGGCAAACCTCATTCTGCCCAGATTACAAGCACATGGTTGCATAAGCAGAAAGTGCGGATGCTAATATGGCTTGCATGCAGTCCCGCAGCCAAAATAAGCCAACTGTCATGTATCAGAAAACTCTGGACTCCAGTTCCCATCAGCCACTGCACTGCACTACATGTCACATGACCACCTGCACCTGATTCACGTTTCTGCTAATGAGCACACTTGTACATATAGCCATTGTCCGCACTGTTTCTTTGTCTTTCGTTCTTCTTCCGTCTTTTATGTCACTGTGTTTTGTTTCTTGCCATAGTGTTTTGCCTAGTTGTCTTAGTGTCTTTGTTTTGTTGTTTGTTTATATAATAAATGTTAATTATCTGTGATTGCTTCTGAACCCATCCTTGAATCATAACAGAACAAAAGACCCACAATCGGAAGCAGCAGATCAACATGAGCACCGCCAGAGTTGCCGAGTCTGAGGAATGGTATAGATCATACTGGGAGCCGTACTGGGAGTCGTACTGGGAACAGAGTAAAAGATAAACAAACAACTTGCTCAGATTGACCGCACTCTAACGCAACAAGAGCTGCTGCAGCAAGCGGGCTGTGCGCCACGTCGCCACCTCCCATGTTCATGAAGGACTATGCCACGTCACGCCAACACGAGGGGGAGTCTGTGGTTGGGGCTAGTACCATCTCCCACCCTCCCTCCCCCATTATGGATCTAGTTCAGCAAGCAGAGTCAGCGGAGAATGAAAGCCAGCCTCCCTGCTCGTCTGAGGACGCCGCTCAGTCACCCGGGTTGGCTGAAGACGTTGCTCCATCTCCTGACATACCCAAGTACTCCCCTCTGTTCAACAACCCCACACTCAAAGCCACTGTGCCTTCCTGTTTAGCTGAGGACGTCGCTCTGCCTTCCTGTTCAGCTGAGGACATCGCTCTGCCTTCCTGTTCCGCTGAGTACAGCGCTCCGTTGGCCTGCACCGCTGAGTACAGCACTCTGTTTTCCTGCTCCGCGGAGGATGTTGCTCTGCCTTCCTGCTCGGCTGTGGACGTCGCTCCACTTTCCTGCTCGACTGTGGATGTCACTCTGCTGTCCTGCTCGGCTGAGGTCGTCCTCCTCTTTGCGGAGGATGTCGCTCTGCCTCCATGTTCCTCTGAAGACGTCGTTCCTCTTCTTTGCTGCGCCGTATGTCACTCCCCCTTCCTGCTCCACGGAAGACATCATTCCCTCCTCATTCTCTGCGGAGAACATTGTTCCTCCCTTTTGCCTCGCTCCTCTCCCTGGCCTCGCATAGAAACTCAGTCCCCTCTATGGCCTCGCGGAAAACTTTGAGCTTCCCTCGGGCCTTGTGGAGAACTCTGCTCCCCTCTCCTGTCGTGTGGAGAAAGTTGTCTACGTTGCTGTCCTGCCATGCAGACTTTGCGCTGAGCTCCAGGTCCGCTGGGGGCGTTGCACCATTTTTTTGCTCCACTGATGAGGAGAATCACATGCCCATTATGCATAGAATGCTCAAGTTATTGTGCATGAGAATGCACATATATTTAGAACTCCTTTTGAACATACGTATGCAGAAAATCTCTAGTGGTATAAAAGTGTAATCATGTGTAAACTGAATATTAAGTGCTCCCATCCCACATGTCACTTATTGTCAGCATAATTACTGACTATGGTGCTCACAACAAGGTGCAGACAGGTGATGCAGATGAAATGTAAAATCATATAAAAGTCACATCTAAAGACTGAGTAGGATGATGTCTTGATTGAAGACTTGCCACATGCAGCTTTGCACAGGAAACATGTTGTTAAGGAGCACAGGAAACTGCTTTCTGTGAATGATGAGCGCCTCATCAGTCGATTTTGTTTGCCCAGTCCAATTTTAGTTGATCTCTGCCAGCAACTTTCCCACTTTTGGAAAGTCCAACAAAACAGCAGTAGCATCCCCATGCACACTCAAATGCTTTTTAAAAGTTTTTAGCCATAGGTACATTTCAACAAGAACCTAGGGAAAGGCTTGGAATTTCCCAATTAACTATGAACTGAATAATGACATGACTTACATACATTCATGTCACTTATGCATTAACATAAAGCATTTCCAAACACAGCAGAAGAAAATACTGTAAATAAATGTGGTGTTCATGCCAGTGTAGACTTTCTAAATGTAACTGGAGCAATAAATTGCACACATGTAGCCATAAAGTCACCCTCTTAAAAGGACATTGTTTACCATATATGGTGTTCAGGGGCATTTATTTATGTAAATGTGTACGGCCCTCTATGATTATAACAGTTTAGAATGTGTAGAATTGATCAACGTCCATTGTGTACAACTGTGCATACTCACATGTGATGCTTCTGTGTGTACTGGTGGGTCTTACACACAGAATTTAAACTTAAAAAAATTAGATGTTTGAAAGGCTTATACTTAGTTGAAGCACCTTTATATTTTATAACGGCATTAAATTTTTTGGTTTAAGAATCAATCAATTTGGCATGTCTTGTCTTAGCAGTATTTTGGCATTCTTCCTTGCAAATGCATTTTAACTGTGATGGCAGTATGGGAGCAAGGGGGAGAGCTTACATCTTCATATTTCACAGAGCTACTCTGCAGTGTCTTTGATCAATTACCTGAGGGAAAGGTTTTGGGGGAATAGCTGCTGGCCCTCTCCCAAGGTTCATGTAGTGTAGCAGAGTATGCTCTCAAGTTCTGTACCATTGCAGCTGGTAGCAGATAGAATGATGCAGCCTTGAAAACCACTTTCCGATGAGGACTGAACCCAGACGTCCTCTCAGAGATGGCATGCCCCGTTGAGCCGCTTATACTGGACATAATCGACTCTGCCATCAGCCTGGATAATCTGCTTCACAGCCACTGCTCTCAGAACAAGGATCAAACAAAAATCAAGCAGATGCTCCTCCTGAACCCTTCCTCACCAAGCTCAGTAAGGAAGAATGGGACAGGTGACGCTGCATGCATTGTCCTTCTACTTCTACGGTAGCCTGATTGGGTCATGCCCACTACACAGCAGGTCCACTGCCAGGCGGGGCCCATCCTTGAGCAGGAGCTCCTACATCCGCTCCAACCTCCAATTCAATCTATAGCTTACTAAACGTTAATCCTATCAGTTACAATACAACACTCAGATGCACCTTCAGTTTTGACAGCGTTATTTGACTCTGGGGCTTCATAGATCAAGACACTGTAACCTGCCTGAACATCCCCATTCAGCTGCTAGCCAAGCCTCACCAGATCTCCACCATCAATGGAGGGTCCATCTGAGGAAGCAAGATGGAGGGTCCATGTCCCTTTGCCCCTGGCCACAGCTTTTACATGTCACTGTGTTCCATCAGGAACAAATCTCCTTTCAGGTATCTGTCACTACTCAGCACCCCATCGTGGATATTGGACTTTCATACAGACTGGCCACAGCAAGTCAGAGTTGGCAAACACACCTTCTCCACCCTCATATCAAGTACAGGCACCCACAGGGCTGAGTGTTGAGTCCTATGCTCTTCATATTCTTCACTCACGACTGCATCCCCATTGACAATTCAAATTTTATAATTAAGTTTGCAGATTTCGGACAATAACAAAATGGCATACATAATAGAGGTGGACCATCTGGTTAGGTTGTTTATTTTTTTAAAGTTTCATTTTTATTGAACATTTCTGCTGAACATTTCTACAGAACAAGTCAACAGAACATTTCAACATTTCTACAGAACATTTCTACATTTCTCCTGAACGTTTCATTTTTATTGAATATTTTTGCTGACCTTCTGATGAACCATTTCTGCTAACCTTTCTGCTAAACATTTCTGTTGAACATTTCTGCTAAGTCTATCTAAATCGCCTTTTCTGTTCTGTCCTCCCCACCCTTTCCCCCCAAAAAAGCAAATTGAGCAACAGCAGTAAATATTCACAGATTTTTTTTCTTTTTATACAAAGGAAAACAAAATGGAACCCACAACCCACCGCTCCGGCTCATCATGGCTACCCATTAACTGTCGCTGGTTATAAAGATATTATAAAATTCAACAACAGGCACCAACCTTTAAGTGGGTAGTATCTGTAACTCCATAAAGTATGCAATAAATGGATGCCATTTATGAAAAAACCATGGAGTTCAGGGCAGAATAAAAACATATGGCCAAGATGACAGGGAGAGCCATGGCATTTATTACACTTGTCCTCTACATTCGGATACATCACAGACAATCTTGACTTGGACAGATGGACTCTAGTTAAAACTTTGAACTGTATAAGTCCAAGACGAGCACAAGAAGTGGTAGTCTGTACCCTCCCTATAGCATGTTCCCAACACTCCTCACTTATTTATACTCCTAATTCCGTTTCCCACGCATTCCTAATTTTATTACTCGACCCCCCACCTAGCGTCAAAATAAAATCATAAATCTTAGAAATCATTCCTCTCTGATGCGGGTTATTTGAAAACAGGTCTTCCCAGGCCTGTTCTGAAGGAGCAGAAGGGAAATCAGGAAAACATCTAGAAACGAAGTTCCATATTTGAAAGTACTGAAAGAAATGCGTCAAGGGATGATCGTAAGTGGATGCCAAATTTGCAAAGCTATCAAACACACCATCAGAATACAAATTTCTAACTTGTTTAATACCCTTGTCATACCACACAGAAAATGAGGAGTCCAAACACGATGGGGGAAATAGATGGTTGTTGACTAAAGGTCACAAAGAGGATGCACCTACAAATTTAAAATGTCGTCTAAATTGATACCAAGTCATAAGTGTGTTGAGGACAACAGGGTTATCAGTATATAGGGAAGGTTTTGTAGGTAAAGGGGAGTAAAGCAGAGCAGGTAAAGAGGATTCCCTACAAGAAGATAATTCCAATTTAGACCAAGAAGATCCAGGAGATTGAACCCAGTAACAAAGTTTATGGATTTGCGCAGCCCAGTAATAGAATTGAAAATTGGGTAATGCAAGTCCTCCACTAAGTTTACATTTCTGCAATAAAGATTTACTAACCCTTGGTGGCTTCCCTCCCCAAATAAATGTACCAATTATCTTATCCAATGAATCAAAGAATGATTTTGGGAGAGAAAGAGGCACTTGTTGGAACAAGAAAAGAAACTTCGGTAATATATTCATTTTGATGGCATTGATCTTGCCAATTAGGGAAAGGGGTAAGTCCCCCAACTCTGAATGTTAGATTTAACCTTTGAGATAAGGGGAGTAAAGTTAGCTGATAGAAGATTAGACAGAGAACGTGTCACATTGATACCTAGGTATTTAAAACCTGACTGACTAAATCGAAATGGTAGATCTGACCGTTGGAAAGACAGAGCTGGAGTATTGACAGGAAAACACTTTTATCTAAATTTAGTTTATAACCAGAGACAACACTAAAAGAATCCAGAACATGCAAGACAGAAGGCATAGAGGCGATAGGATCAGTTACATACAATAACAAATCATCAGCATATAGCAGCAATTTGTATTCTACACCATGTTGAACTATTCCTTTAAACAAGGAGGAAGATTTTAGTGCAATAGAGAGCGGCTCGATGGCAACAGCAAAAAGCAGAGGGGATAAAGGACAACCTTGGCAACACCCTCGTCCGAGCGCAAAATAATCAGAATAAGTATCGTTAGTCTGAACCCTAGCATTAGGGGTTGAGTAAAGGAGGCTAATCCAAGAAATAAACTTGTCCCCAAATCCAAACTTCCTCACGACTGCAAACAAATACTCCCATTCGACCCTGTCGAATGCTTTTTCAGCATCTAATGAAATCACAATCTCAGGAAGCTCAGCCGAATGCTTTGAATAAATTATATTAAAGAGTGTACGGGTATTGAAAAACAATTGACGTCACTTTATAAAACCATTCTGATCTTCAGATATAATATAAGGAAGTACATTCTCTAATGGTTAGGTGGTTTAAAGACAATGACTTGGTACTTAATACCTCAAAGACAAAGGAGATTATCATTGACTTCAGAAGAACAAATCATAAAGTACACCTCCCCCTCTATATACATGGATAAGAAGGGTAGAGTGTGAAAGGCATAAAGTTCCTTGGAATCACTTTGTCAAAACAGCTGACATGGACCATAAACACTTCAGCACTGGTAAAAAAAAAAAAAAAGGCTGAACAAATTACCTTTTTTTCCCTAAGGAAGCTGAAGCAGGTTCAAAATCAAATAAAAGCATCTACAAATATCAGTTTGGTTTTTCTAATTGTGTCAGAGCCGTGTGAAGGTCTGTTATAATGGTACCTTCTGTGGAGCAGTTAGTTCGATAGGCAAACTGGTACACGTTGAGATCAGGTGGGATGATGGGAACACTTCATATTTACTGGAGTAGTCATTCAGGTTCTTCCCAACAGATTTTTTATGCACTGGAATAATGGTGGAGGATTTGAGACATGTTGGAACAGCAGCCTATTGGAGTGAGAGGTTGAATATTTTTGTAAACACTTCTGCTAGCTGGTCAGCACATACTTTAAGTATCCGGCACAGCACTCCAACTGGGCCAGTTGCCTTACTTACATTGACCTTCTTCTGGCTGGCCCTCACCTGATGATTCTGAAGAACCAGAGATGATTCTCCATCAGATGGCTTAACGAATGGGGCAGCCTCCTCCCTAGGAACATCAAAGTGGTCAAAGAACTGGTTCAGGATGTCAGGCATTGTGCCATCTTCAGCTGGCACGGGATTATTGGTCTTATAGTTCATCAATGCCTTGATACCTTTCCACATACTGGGAGGGTTGTGGTTAACAATTCTGTTCACTGTGCTATTTATATTTACACTTTGCATCCCTGATGTCTCTCTGGAGATTCACACTTGCTTCACTGTGAGCTTGTCCATCACCAGTTCTGAAGGCTGCATCTCGCTCTCGGAGTAGTGCCCTGACATTACTATTGATCCATGGCTTTTGGTTAGGGAACATCTTTAATGACTTGCGTGTTGCCACTTTTTAAGTGCAAAAATGTATGTATCTAAGGACAGATCCAGCATACCACTCCAAATCTGTTCCTTCCATGAACAAATCCAACTCTGTGTTATCAAAGCAGTCATGCAGCATTGAGGTGGAATCAAGACTCAGCTGGGGGAAATCAATATTTTTCTCACTGTGAATCATGTTTTGTTTTTTTGTTTTTTTATCAGACAATCTTTGATCTAACTTATATAAGGATAACAATATACTAATATTCACTGTACTGGATGTAAAGAAGACTTGGATGTGAAGGAAGGAACAGCAGGAACTTGTAGTCATCAGGATGGTAGGAGTAGGATCAGAAGGAGACATGTTAAAAAAAAAAAGGATCTACCATCTTCGGTGTTTTACCACTAGTTTCTTTTATTGATAAGTTTTCTGTGTTTTGTGAATATACAGTAGATACTAGGATGCTGGGATATTAAGCAGCGTGAGTCAGAAGCAACATTTTGTACTCAGGCAGCCAGTGTAGATCCGATTAGCTGGGACTGATGTGCTCAAATGCTCCTGTGGCTGCTATACTCTGAATAAACAAAAGCTTGTAGAAATGCATTACATTAATGTAATTTAGATGTTATATACAGTATCTTACAAAAGTGAGTACACCCCTCACATTTGTAAATATTTGATTATATATTTTCATGTGTCTACAATGTAAAGTAGTGAGTGTACAGCTTGTGTAATAGTGTAAATTTGCTGTCCCCTCAAAATAACTCAACACACAGCCATTAATGTCTAAACAGCTGGCAACAAAAGTGAGTACTTTTGTACTTTATTTACAAAAATGTGAGGGGTGTACTCACTTTTGTGAGACACTATATGTACATAAGCTCATTTTTCAAAATTATGAATGAACACTATGTTTCCTTTGACAATATCCACCAAGATATGTAGTCTATGTGGACTAAGGTGTTTAGTTTATCAGTGAGTACAAGAAATAGCTCTTATTAATCTAGTAATATAGAAAGCAGAATGACCCAAGAGCTTCTCCACAGAGGAAAAAATTTGGCAAAAAAAAGTTTTTTTGGCATAATGGTACTTTACATACATGTACAATGATTGCATATTTAAATGGTTTTTAATTATTTGAAAAAAAAATATATAGTGCAAGATGCCATATACTTTCATAGAGGTCATTTAAATGATCTTTTTTCAGTATTGTACTGTGTAATGTGAATAAGTGTAATGTAATGGGTTTACATTTTTACGTTCTTTTCAGTCAAGTGTTTCCATGTCTTTTTAATAGCATACAGTACGTTCTCTAAAAGAATCCAAAAGATACATTCCTGGACAAATTACATAGTCAAACACAGATTAGTTTTGACATTAGTCACCCTTTGATTTGCTTTATTCAGATGTCCTATTAAGAAATTAAGGTTTATTAATATTATTAATTATAATAAAATAGTGTGTTTCACTATTAATTAATATTAAGGTCCTATTAAGAAAGATGAAAAATAGAGACATGGATAAAAAAAGTCCTCATTTTCAACAATCTCTTGTGGTTAGTCTTGTTCGGGCATTTCTGCCCTGGTAGTCCCTGAGGGGACTAAAACCACTTTTGAAACATAGAAGGTTTAGAGATTCAGAAGATTATTTAAACTGATTTTAAAGAATGCTAGATTGATAGGAATTTTAATGAGTGAGGGTAATTTTATTAAATTAATACAAATCATAAGACATAACATGCTTACCCTATACCTCAGCCTAATCTTAACCATTTGTCCATTTTCCAACAAGCTTGCACATTTGCAGTTGAAATTCTTTTTTGAGCCAGTTACATTTATATCTTCAAATGTCTCTGACGAGCTTGAAAATAAGACTGTTGAGCTTAAATAACCACCCCCCACCCAAAAACCATAACAGATCCCACAAAAAACAATGTAAATTCTACACTTTTACTGTCTTCATACTGTCTATGTATAAATATAAATATGCAAATATTTATATATTCAATGGAGTTATATGTTTGTAAAACCCTTAACACGCGATAATGGAAAACAAATATGCAATACTAAATCAACAAAGTCGTTCCCATAGCAACCTCATAAGCTTACAGATAAATTAGCATACTCATTCGAAAGCCTAAAACAAAACTCGGGAGCATAATAATCTAAAGCTCCAGAGTTGTATTTACAAGGCAACAAACATCCCTGCTTCATTATCCCTCTGAAAGCTGTGGAGGTCAAGGGGAGTGAAATGAGCAGGCACTGTTGTGTCAAGGAGAATGTTTGAAAGGTCAAAAAGTCTGCAGACAGAGAAATTAATGAGCATGATGGTCTGTGGTACTGTACAATGGCTATGAGTAATTACAGTTGTGAGCAGTGTTGGTCTGCCATGACTTGGAGTGGCTCTCATGCCAAAATTGGATTTTTTTGTATTGTACTGTGTCAACACAAATGATGCTTTGAGTCCAGGGTACTGGAGTCTGTAATCTGTGTTACTGACATGGGGCAGTCTGATCAAGATGCCAATATTATGAATCACTGTGAGAATTCCTGAGGGGGGGGGAGAGAGAGAGAGAGAGAGAGAGAGAGAGAGAGAGAGAGAATTTTTTTTCACATTGACCAGTAAAAAATAAACCCCTTAATCATCAGGCTAAACAAGAGCCTTTGGAGTCATTACCTTCACAAAAAATATCACATACAGTATGTCAAATGAAGATAAGATTTTCACATGTGAAAGATCACAGGTGCATTTCATCATGTTATGAACGTAAGTAAACGTGTGACATCACATGAGCAATACTTAATTGGGTTGAAATGTTGGGGGGCACTTGTGATCACATCTGAAAAATTAAGATGTGATATCAATTATACTACAACTTGAATGGAATTAATTGAAAAGAAATAGTATGAAACAGGTATGTTTGCCAATAATGATGTATTTTAGCAAATAATCAACAACTTAACGAAGGACGAGGTTACGTACCTGTTTTATGAACGGTTCATCAAAAGTCTTCATTATCAGCTTTTTAATGAACATGAACACTTCTTTGTTGAAGCTGCTCCAGACTAAATCAATAGTCACAGTCGGGATTCTATGGATCAGTGACTAAAATAGAATAACTATTATGATGGTGGTGATGATTATGATGTACATAAACGCAATAAAAAAAAAAAGAAAAGCAGGAAAAAAAAGAAGCAGTAAGAAGGAAACAACGAGGAAAATTATTACTGCTAATAAAATTAATTCTTCTGTCTTAGCCAGGAAAAGGAAGAGAGTGTAAGAGCGTTAAACACGCAGTTTCACAGTTTGACCAACAGTTAATAAACTAGGTATTAATTCAGTGTGCACTGCATTATTTTTTTGTGGGACACAAACAAGTTAATCTTTGTTCATCTGGATATTTTCTCGTTTTACCCTTTTAAAAAAAAAAAAAGGGTAAGGAGTGTTTATTAACAAAAAAATATGTAATGCTTACATTAAGATTACATTACATTCTTATAAGTCTCAGTTGTGCTACTGCTCTAGTCTGGTGTTACTCCCATAAAATTCTTATGGTAGCTGTAGATGGGATGTTAGAGAAGTATATAGGAATAGGGCATAATTTACAGTAGCCTTATTTGTTTTATACAAGCCATTAGAACTTCCTGTTGAAAATGTTATGTAGCTATGTGATTGACACTGTCAGGGCAAATTTTCTGCAGGCTTGTCAAATTGGATACTCAAGCAAGAAGGCTCATTATTTTATAGCCTATTTATCTTTATTAACATGTCATTAGCATAGCTCTGGGAGACAGCTGCCACCCTTAAAATAAGTCCTGCCACCCCAACTGCCTCCTCAACCCTGACCTCATATCATATCATATCATATCATATCTCCCAGACATGTGTTACTCCTGTAGAATTCATTCAGACTTCAACTCATTCACAATTATCTCAAATTGATTCACACCACTATTGTAATGTTGTATGTATTTTAATAAACAAAACCTATAATATGACAATGCATTTGGAACTATAGAAAAACTATGAAGGCCTTATAGATGTTTATAGTGTGCTTGTTTACTGTGCACCAAGCAATGATTTAAATATTCACAGCTTAAAAAGCTGGGCACACCACTGCTCAGAGATGGTCTAGTGGGTTTATAACCAAGTGCACCACATTAGGATAATAGCTACACTTGGTAGTTATTGGTCTCCATAACAGTGTGAGAGATTGATGAACACCTGCAGAAAATGTTTACTTCAATTTACTGTTCCTAAACGTGGTTCCACATGGTAAATGTTATAGGGTGTACTTATTTTTTCCCCACATGGTTTCTAAATATTTGTTTACTCTTTTGGGGAAAAAAATTATTACATATGGATATCTGTTGTGTGTTTTTGTTATTTGTTTGCTTATAGAAGTTGGTGAGGAACACAGTTGTTATTTAGGCCCTGATAAATAAAAACATAGAAGTGAAAGTCTGTCTACAGTACATACACACACATTTAATGCACAACTCAGATTACTGACACGCATATGATATTCTAACATTTATAATATAATATTTAGGTCTTATAGAGCACCAGTGACTCAGCTGCTCAGACAGGCAGATGAAATTCACTTCAATACCTGGACGCCAGTACACAATATTGATTACACATAATGCACAATGCAAAGTGGAGTTGAGTTTGATATTGGTGATATGTGTTACAAACACTAGTTACAATGCATTATGTTAATAATTCAGAATGCTGTGGATTTTCCCGGGAATTCCGTAACCCAGTTTCAAGTCTTCTACCCGCTACTCTAACTGATAGAGCTTGTAGAATTACTTCCTCTTACCTTCTCAGGAGGTGGAGTCTTCGTGCCGCTGGGCTCGAGAAACCTTGAAGTCCTTTCTCTTTCTCTGAAGTAGTTGTTAACAAAGGAATTCACTCCTGAAGTAAGGTATACGAATCGTCCTTTGTATGGACTTTGGTTTATTAAAGAACAAAAGGATTACAAATATCTTAACTCTGAATATAAAGAAAAATAAAGAACAACCGTAGACTACGCAGAGTCTGATAATGTTTTTCTTTTAAGAAGAAATTTAAACTAGTAAGTCTTCACCTGAGGAAATGGCAACTAAACGCTTGCCTTTCCTCGATATTTATAAATTTTTTGAGTGTAGTTTTGTGCGCTAGGGACCATAAAACCACCATGCCTTCTTTAAGGTCAAAGGATGTGGTTACGTGTTCTAGCTTTGAAGTTCCCTGTAGAGAAACAGAATGCATGTCCTTATTTGGGAGGACAAACAGAGAGGACAGAGGACACAAAGGACAAGAAAGGTGCAGAAAAACAGGATTTATGCTTTTACTCGGTACTTGTTTAGTAAAGGCAGATGGTCTGGGTACTTCATTACAATCATGAGCGGCCGTCTTTATTTCTTCTGTGTACCTTTGCCCATATCTCTGATTTAGTTGCCTAATGCCTTCGGCTCTCCTGTATTTAGCACAATGCTTCAATCTCTCAGCTTCAGCTCTCATTTGATTCAAAGCACCTAATATGCTATCAGGTTCTTTCTCTAAAAGTTAATTTTTTAATATCAGCTTTTCGGTTCTTTTCACATCCAGCGTGTCGAGCTGTAAATCTCACAGGAGGAGCAGAACATCAGGAACAGCTTTCTTAGCGGGCAGTCTGCGGCTTAGCTTTCCAGTCCGTCTTTGTTGCTGGGTACCTGGGGAACGGCTTGAGACTTTTTTTCTTTTCTTGGCCATCTTTTTCTCCTGTCATAGTTGTGTTTCCCCGGGCTGTCAAAGTTGAGGTTCTTTACATAGTTTAATCACAACACAGTTTAATCGTAATCACGTAACATAATACATCAGCTTGTATTTTACACTTAAGCAAGAAATAACGGTAGGGCTGAGGCTACATATTCCTGTGGTCAAATTTATATGGTGGCTTGGCGGTTAAGGCTCTGGGTTACTGATCGGAAGGTTGGGGGTTACTGCCACTGTTGGTCCCTTGAGTAAGGCTCTTAACCCTCTCTGCTCCAGGTGCACTGTATCATGGCTGACCCTGCGCTCTGACCCCAACTTCCTGACAGGCTGGGGTATGTGAAGAAAATAATTTCACTGTGCTCTAATGCATATATAACCAATAAAGACTCATTATCAAATTAGTTTATAAATAATTAGAACAATATCTACAATGGCTTATGGATGTCATGAAGGTTTTCATAGTTCATTACAGAAAGTGTTACTGAGTAACCGGGTCTCTCCACGTTAATGATCATGAATTTTGTGACTCACCACAGGATCAAAGGTGCAGGATTAAAATAAAATAAGATAAAAAAAAAAGTGTCCAGCGAAATAAACAGGTTAAAAAGATTTAACGGTTTAATTCTATTTCAGCGTGAATTGGGTACTGGAGCTCAAAAGGCAAATGTGTTCACCATTTGCAGGTTACTTTGATCTGTAATCAGCAATGCTTTTCATGTCATTAACAATCATTAAACTTTCATTTAATCCATAGGTTTATATAAGTAGATTATATTCAAGACACTTTCCTATTAATCAAATCTGTTTTTGCAGGTGTGATCAAATGCAGTAGGTGCAATTACAATCATAGCTAATGATAGTGCATGTCTCCATGTGCATATAAATACGTTTGCAATCCTCTGTGTGTGTGTGTGTGTGTGTGTGTGTTTGTGTGTGTATGTGTGTGTGTGTGTGTGTGTGTGTGTGGTGTGTTTCACAGATCTTTCTTCACAAATGAAATACTTGTTCTGAGTCCCAACACTAGGAGGTTACTGTTACTTCCTCAAAATGGATTGTTTTCTAATAACAATATTGATTACATTAATTTTATATTAGTTTTTATTTTTAATTAAAGAACAGCACATTCTTTTTTAGCCTTGTAGGGTAATGTTTTATGCTGTGAAATGCCCCAAAACAAGCTAGTTCCTGGTAACACTTACGTTAGCACAGCTTTTAAAAGTATCTCTTTTTTCTCTTAAAGAAATAAAAATGAAATTAAAACAAAAAACCATAGCTTGTCATGTTACCATGAAGCACAAACTCCTCTGTGCTGAAGAATGTTGTGTTTTCGGTCTCATATATATATATATATATATATATATATATATATATATATAATGAAAAATTATTTGCCTTACATTATGTCGACTGTCTGCCATACAAATCCTCAGGAATCAGCTGAGTGAATAATATATTATTATTATATAGAATAATATATTAGGAAACATACAGTATTAATACACACACATTATTATAAAGTTAATACATTTGATTAACAGAAAGCACTACTATCAGAGCTGCACTTATAGACAATTCTGTGCAACCAGATTGAGAATTCAACAGCACTGTGATATATGATATTAATAATGAAAAAATCAACATGATATGAGTTTAATACGATGAGATTCCAACCCCTTTTGTATTTTCTGAGCAGCTTTTTGATCATCTCAGCTGAAATATTCATTTCCAATTTTTATGATATATTTAATTTGACTCAGCCAGATTGCATGAACAATCTTGACTTTGTTCTTGACATATCTGTTATAAGTCCAAATAACGGCAAATATCAGCCAGATGTTAAGACACTGCCTTTTTCAGCTTAGGTTTGAAGACTGTTTTTCTTGGTTGTTTTTACTTGTTTTGTATTTCTTTCCTGATATCCAGGTATGATATACAACCACAATTAATTTTTTACTTTTTTATTTTAACATGTTTTAGATTATCGTAAAGAAAATAAAGCAACGGGTAAATATTACTTGCCACTCAGAACATTTGTTGGTAATTCTCTCAGAACATTACAACGTTGCTGAGTGTGGTGGAAATGCTGATGTGTAAAACACAGTTATAAAATTTATGATTTATGTGTTAATGGATCAATATGCCAGACCAGTACTCATAAATGATGTCAGGTATACTTTATGATTTATTTGTTGTTAGTTTTAAACATGGACTAAGAACATTATGACTTGTGATAGCTCTGCAATGACTACTTAGATAATCCTACACTGATGACTAAATACTATATAAGTAAAGCCATAAAATGCAATGGGTCAATGCAGTTAAAGAAATATAATTAACCTGAATTTGATTATTTTCCAATAAAAGTACATCCTGAAGTATTCCTTAAATCACAGCAATTTGTCAATGAATACATTTCTTTCTTTCATTCTTTCTTTATTTAAATGACGTCATTTAATGATGTATCACATTTAACGTTGAGCCACGCTTTAAAACTCTGCGTTAAAAACAAGCCAAATTGGGTTATCATTAGCCTAGCAAATGGGTTGTTTTTCAACCCCAGGGATGGTACAAACGTACTAACGGTGTGTACGTATACACAACCCCAATTCCAAAAAAGTTGGGACGCTGAGTAAAATGTAAATAAATGAACAATTTCAGAATAATGTTCCTCAACCTAAAATTGTGAAGACTATGAACATCTCATCATCTACAGTACATTATATCATCAAAAGATTCCAAGAATCTGGAGAAATCTCTGTGCGCAAGGGACAAGGGTGGAAATCAATATTGCATGCCCGTGATATTCGGGGCCTCAGGCGGCACTTCATTAAAAAGATGCATGATTCTGTAATGGAAATCACTGCATGGGCTCAGAAACACCTCCAGACCTCAATGTCTGTGAACACGGCAAACTGTGCAATCCAGCGGGCATTACAAACAAACAAGCCAAAGCTAACAAAGATAGCACTGCATTTAATGTAATGTAAACTGGACTGTTTTTAGCTTTTTCTAGCATACAGTAATGGTTTTATGGATAAATATATTGATAGAAACTTGTTTCTCCAAATAAATCTAAGTCTGTCCGTATGCAAATGGTTACCTCCACCTGAGGTGAATTTAAACAGTCCACACTGAGTTGATTTGACCCAAAGAGCTTGGCTGATGTGTTACGGTGGGGGAGGGGTGCATTGGTTCAACTGTCAGTGAAAATGACCCAGCCACTAACTCAGTAAAAATGACCCAGCCACTAACCCAGCAGTTGGGTTACACAAAACTACCCAAAAAGCTGCCCAAGATGACAATATAACTTCCAGAGTAAAAGTCACTCAATATGTGTTTCATAAGTACTAACAGAACTGTCTCAAAAAACATAAGATACAAAATAAAACATTCATAGAGAGTTAGTGTGATTCATTGCATGCATTATGTATAAGAGAAGAAGAACACTAGGAAGTCACTAGGAAAAGATTTCCCAAATGGAAAATGGTTGATTTGTTTAGCCAGTGCATTGTTGGTCGAGGCAATGTTGTCATCTGGGAACTGAAGTTGTAAATTCTATACAGATTGTTATTATGGTAAAGAAAATTCTAATTCGATTATGGACTAATTGTATTTGAATCACATTTAAGATTGTAAACAGACATGATTTAAATGTATAGGCCAGGGACGATATAAGTGTAGTGGGATAATTGTTACAGTTTAAAACATCTGACACTTTTGGTCATTTTATTGTCTTTTTTTCTGCATGTGTGTGTGCCTTAGGGCAATTCAATTAGTGAATGATAATAGAAAGCAATAATGTCAGACTGTGAGGGTTGCTGAATAAAGCAAAGAAACCACTAATTCCATTATAGCACTTTCCTGCTTAGAGCACACATTCAGTACCATGGCTTTATTTCCACTTGAATATGTTAAATAAATAATTGTCACAATTTCTCCTCGCGCTAGCGTGGAAGCTCCAAAGCTCGAAGCGTGAGCATGCGTTTCTTTTTTTTCAGTGACATCGACTTTCTTTACTTTTGACACGTGTGTTTTGCTATGGTATATGTCCTGTCTCCACCCCTGTATTGTTATTGGTTGTTTCTGTTATTGTTCTCAGCTGTTTTGTGTTTCACCCCGATTATGTTCATTATTTAAACCCCTCATGTGTCTTTGTTCAGATGCAAATTATTGACTGTTACCACCGTACTAAGCCTTTGTATTTTGTTCCTCGTATTTCGATTCCTGGTTTTTGATCTTGTATCTCGTTTCGTGTTTTGCCTTGCCTGTTTCATGCCCATTTGCCAATCGCCTGACCCTTTGCCTGTTCTCCTGTGTTTCACGATTTGGATTTGTCTGCCTATCTCGTCTATAATAAAGCTCTTATCTGCACTTGCATCTGTCCTAACCTCCAATACGTGACAATGATAAGATGATATTGTGTTTGTCTAATTTATAGTGATAAATGCTAAATTATTACTTTACAATGGGATCGCTTGGCTTTAAATAGTGTGTGTGAGAGCACACATATGGTATGCATTAGTGCACACTATAAAATTGTGTTGCAAACACAGCTTGAGAATAACAGCAACTTTGGTAAAATGAATTCAAACTGGACAGAAAAACATTAACATACTAACATATTTTCTAACATCATTTACATAATGTATGCTGGGCCAGGTTTCCGGAATCTTGACTTGATTTAACTCCCATTATCACAGAGGAATGTTGTTTCCTCCAAGCTGAGTAATGAACACATTCATTACTCAGTGTTATTGTGAGTATTCTAGTGTCATATTCCAGTATGTTCTCTCTCAGGGGAAATGATGAATGACAAAAGCACAAAAGCATATGGTGTAGTAAGTAGAATTTGGAATATGGACTAGCAGTTAGAAGGTTAAATACAAAAACATTGGATTGGTTTATTTGCTCTTTGATGCAAGCTAAAAGGAGGAGAAACAAACATGCTCAATAAAATCACCCAGTGCTGTAACCAGAACTGAATTTCAGGGGAGGGTTAAGAATATAATAATTAAATTCACTGTGTTTTCTGCATGATTATATTGAGTGTGTTATATCCTCGGTGTAAAAGGTGGTGGTATTCGTGTTTAATGCATGATCTTCCATCAATCTTCCAGAAGAAAAACATCCTACCTCATAGAACCAGCAATACCCTTCTTTTTCTCAGTATCATTATGCTCACATTGGAGCTAGCTGTCTAGTAGCTTTCAAACAGAAACAGGGAAAATATGAAAGATCCATAGTTAAACATGTTTTTCACCATAGTATCCAGTGTAATTGTTTTAATTTAATAATATGGCTCCCACCATCATTATCCATAAGCTTAAAATAGCTAAATTGACCACATTTATAAAATAGCACTTGATCCAGCACATCCTATTATTTTCCTTTTTTTTAATGCTGTGCACAGACAGCTTGCATTTCTTGGGGGCATGTCTTATAAAATAGTTGACGGGTGGGATGTAAACCCAACCAAGAAGTCCAGCACCAAGCAACATTTATTCAGCTGTATTTTCATTGTTCCAACAATGATCATCTCCAGATATTTCTCCAGATGTTATTTGTAATATGAACAATTAAACCAGAACTAAAAGAGTATTTTAGATGGTAGGTCCCTCATAATGCCTCATGTTATGCAAAACTGTGCAATATGTTTTCGGCGGTTACAGTAAACCCATCTACATCTGTCTCTCCAATTTGCTGTCCTCAGGGATATTAGACCTGTACACTGCATTATAGTACACCACAATCACAACAAGCATGCCAGAGGTCACTTGCTGTCTTGATCACAGGCTGCTGCACATAATGGACACAGAGATCAAACACTGGGCCATTAAAAGCACATGAAAAACAATTCCACTCCTTGAGGAAGATGAAAGAGAGGAGCTTCTGATAGAAGGACGGCACATATCAGTTTGTCTCTCACGGCCAAACAGACTATGACACTTAGCTCCGGAAGAAGTGTGGATGTTATGCTAATAGCATATGGTATGCTGTTTGAGTTGTTAACCAAATGAAGGATTTTCTAGCTACAGAATTTTCCCTATGAAATAGCAGGTCAAGGGCATTCAAGTTTTAAACTTCAATAACTTATATTTTTTTGGCCTTTGGTTATATTTGCCTTGCATGCGGTATGGTTGGATATTCAGTGTTTGCTTGTTTTCTGAATTCACTGATCACCTTTTAAAGATTCTGAGGATATAAATAATCTCCTGCAGAGAATGTACCTCAACCTTAACTGTCGATAACTGCACTATCATAAACAGGAAATGTCCTAGGGAATAAACAAATCACATATTGTTAGCTAACTAGCTAAAAGTTGCATTAAATGTAGGTTGCTCCATTGTAATCATCTGATTGGATGTGGCTCCTGCCAGTAACTGTGTGGTCCTCCTTCTTTGGTGCTTGGAGTTGGTGAGATGGCATGTTATGTATATGAGCTGGTGTGAATTATGTGTACAGCCTCAATTCCAAAAAGGTTGGGATGCTGTGAAAAATGTAAATAAAAACAGAATGCAATGATTTGCAAAATCTCATAACCCATATGTTATTTACTATAGAACATATACAATGTTTAAACTGAGTAAATGTACCATTTTAATAGAAAAAAAATAGGTAATTTTTTTAACAATTTGATGGCTGCAACGCGTCTCAAAAAAGTTGGGAGGGAGAAACAAAAGGCTGGAAAAGAAAGTGTTACTAAATAGAAACAGCTGGATGTTAATTGGCAACAGGTCAGTAACATGATTGGGTATAAAAAGAGTATCTTAGAGAGGCAGAGTCTTTCAGAAGTAAAGATGGGCAGAGGTTCACCAATCTGCAAAAAACTGCGTCTACAATTTGCGGAACAATTTCAAAGTAATGTTCCTCAACCTAAAATTCAGAAGACTATCAATATCTCATCATCTACAGTACATAATATCATCAAAATATTCCGAGAATCTGGAGAAACCTCAGTGCGCAAGGGACAAGGATGAAAATCAATATTGCATGCCCGTGACCTTCAGGCACTCAGGTGGCACAGCATTCAAAACAGGCATGATTCTGTAATGGAAATCACTGCATGGGCTCAGAAACATCTCCAGAATTCATTTTGCGTGAACACAGTTTGCTGTGCCATCCACAAATGCTGCTTAAAGCTCTATCATGCAAAAAAGAAGCCATATGAACATGATCCAGAAATGCCATCGTCTTCTCTGGGTCAAAGCTCATTTAATATGGACTGAGGCTAAGTGGGAAATGCTCAGTTCAAAAGCCTGTATCTCTGATGGTATGGGGTGCATTAGTGCCTATTGAATGGGCAGCTTGCACATCTGGAAAGGCACCATCAATGCTGAAAGGTATATACAGGTTTTAGAGCAAGATATTTTTCCATCCAGATTCCATCCCATCTTTACTTCTGAGAGACTCTGCCTCTCTAATATACTCTTTTTTATATGCAATCATGTTAAAGACCTGTTGCCAATTAACCTAATTGTTCCGCCAGCTGTTTCTTTTTAGGAACACTTACATATCCAGCCTTTTGCTGCCCCGTCCCAACTTTTTTGAAATGTGTTGTGGCCATCAAATTCAAAATTACCTTATTTTTTCCTTAAAATGGTACATTTCCTTTCCATTTTTATTTACATTTAACACCGCGTCCCAACTTGTTTGGAATCGGGGTTGTATTTCTTTCAATTCTGCCCTGAAAGCCCTGGCACAGCACTGATTGTGAATTAAAATTACAGGATTGTCAGGGTGATTCAGAGCAGCTCAGGCATATCAGATTATAAAGTATTCTTTTCTCTACTGACTTAAGAATAAATGTAAAAACTGCCTAGGACTTGTAGCTTTATATTTAAAAATTAAGTTGTATTGACTGTTTGTGATGCTTAATCCTCAGTAGGGTCTTGGTGGATCTGGAGTCTATTCTGGGAACACTAGGTGCAAGGCGAGAATACACCACAGATGGGAGGTCAGCCCATCACGTGGCCCCATGCGCACACACACACACACACACACACACACACACACACACACACACACACACACACACACAATCATTCACACTTAGGGACAATTTAGAGTAGACAAGATCACCCCAGAGAACCTATAGCTGTAAAGCAGCAACACTACCCACTGCTTCACTACAGCCCACATATCAATATTCAAGTGAATAAACAGTATTGATGCAGTCTTGATGAAGGGATCTAGAAGAGGACTTTCAAGAGTACACTCATTTAATGGATGTACCCACTAATGTGCTTCATGTTGTCATTATTCTCTCCTAGTTTTACCATGATGTGTTTGGTGTCAGATTTGTCTCCCAGATTCTTTGATCATCTTAGCAAACTCAAGTCTGCACTCATTTCTTAATGTAGCACATATCTGTAATAACTAAGATCTATGGTTAAAAACAAACAAACAAATAAATAAATAAATAACATTTGCTAGTGGCCTAAAGTAGTTCAGTGGCTTCCTGTAAAAAAAAAAAAATAGACATCTCCACATTTCACTATAAGGTAACTCCCTTATGTGCCAACATCATGTGTAATTTTTACTTTAGGACATAAGCATTTGCTATATTTCCTGCTTTTCTTCTTCTGAAGTCCATTGGCTACTAGAAGTGCTTCTGTATTGTCTATTTTTATGATTCTGTTTTTGCTAAAACAAAACAATATGCATCTTGGTGTTGCAACTGATAGGCCATTGTTAATGAGTGCATGTGACCTGTTTGGAAGTTAGAAGCTGCACAACTTGGTGACTGGAGGGTCCCCAGTTTAATCCTGGGCTTGCTTTACTGTCTGTGTGGTGTTTCTCCCTGTATACACATGGGATTCCTCCAAGTTCTCTGGTTTCCTCTCACTTCACAAAAACATGTCGCAAGGTAAACTGGCTACACTGCTAGGTGTGAGTGTGTGTGTGTATGGTGCCATGCAGTGAATTAGCATCCAGGGTATGTTTATTCGTCCAACACACCCAGTGTTAATATAGGGAAATTGGAGAAGCTCTGGATCCAATGCAATCATACCCATGTGGATTAATCTGACTAGTTTAAGTGGTAAGTCATTACACTTTTAAGGACTATTCAAGGTAGCTTCCTTGACCACATACTCAGAAATACATGAAGTGTGTGTGTGTGTGTGTGTGTGTATACATATATATATATATATATATATATATATATATATACTGCTCAAAAAAATAAAGGGAACACTTAAACAGCACAATGTAACTCCAAGTGTTCCCATATTATCAAAACTTATAAACTTTCAGCTGTTCACAATGAACAAATCAAACAAAAGCAATTCAACATAATGAATGCTTGAAGTGGTTCCCCCAAATTCTGAAAGTGCAACTTATAATGATTTCTCCAGTATCAAAATTATTCAACCCCCCTAAATAGAATCCCTCACAACAGCACAAATATGCAAATCAGGTTTTGTCTCAAGCACACCTGATACTAATCAAGGGCTTCATTAGTTTCACCAGGTGGGTTTGAGCTGGAACACATGAAATACCTGTACTTGTACTATCAACGGCTGCAACCACATTTCTGAGAAAACCCCGAAGTTACGGCAAAAGACATACAGCAAGACTTGGTGGCAACAGGCACTGGGGTTTCAGTGAGCACAGTATGGAGCATGCTAAACACAGAATGTTTCCATGCCATAACTCCAAGTCGTACACCACTACTGTTCTGTGGAGCAGTGCGATGGATCAGCGGTATGTCTGGAGGAAGAAGAATGAAGAAAGAACACTCTGACTCTGTCTACAGTCAAGCATGGTGGTGACTCGGTGATGCTCTGGGGCTGATTTGCATTCTCTGGCACTGGAATCCTGCAGCGTGTGGAAGGTAAGCTGGATTCATTGAAGTATCAGGAAATCCTAGGAGAAAACATCATGCCGTCTGTGAGGAAGTTTAAGCTTGGGCATCATTGGATCTTCCAACAGGACAATGATCCCAAGCATACCTTGGTTGCAGAAGAAGTCCTGGAAGATTCTACAGGGCCATCATAGTCCGCTGACTTGAACCCCAAAGAAAACCTCTGGTGGGATTTCCAGAAGGCGAGTGCAGCACACAAAACCAAGAATATTACTGAACTGGAGGCTTTTGCTAATGAGGAGTGGGCTGAGATTCCTCAGGAATGCCACCAGAAGCTCTGCATCTCATTTGCAGCAGGTCATAACAGCAAAAGGGTGCTCTACTAAGTACTAAAGATGCTTGCCATGAAAGGGTTGAATAAATTTGAAACTGGAGAAATCATAATTAGCTGCATCCATCCATCCATCCATCCATCCATCCATCTTCTATCGCTTACTCCTTTTTATCCCAGGGAGCATCGGGCACAAGGCGGGGTACACCCTGGACAGGGTACCAATCCATCGCAGGGCTCACATACACATTCACACACCCATTCATACTAATAAGTTGCATTTTCAGTTAAATTTGGGGAAACCACTATTTCAATTGCTTTTCTTTGATTTGTTCATTGCAAACAGCTGAAAATCTGTAAATTTCAACAATATTTATAAACCTGATTTGCAATGGGGGTTGAATATCTTTGAATGCAATTGTATGGCTGAAATGCTGGGTAGTAAAAATGTCATACTTACAGTATTTACGACGGTAGAAGGAGTATTAAGAGGACCTCCTAAATCCCACTGACACACCTTTACATTGAGGAAGTAGAGCTGGCAGACTTGGAAGAGGACTTGCCTGTAGGAGGTGGCTAGGGAGATAGAGGTATATATCTCTGCTTAGACTGTTGCCTCTGCGACCCTGACCCAGAGAATTTCCAATGTTTAGAAAGTTAAATTAAAATGAAATTTACCATTTAAAATGCTTGACAATTAAATGCAGTAGCTAAAAATAAAACCACATATAATGAATTGATATAGATTTACAAAATAATTTTGTAAGTAATGTGCATGCATCACCCAGATAATTATGAATAATTACGATAATAAACTCCAAAATGGATGGCCAGTTTTTTGCGTAGGCTGTGAGGTTGCCTTTTGTGCTTCATGTCCAAACAGAACACAGCACTGACACTTCTACATTTTGGAATGATTGTAGGGTGCAGGGTCTAGAGCAGTTATTTTCAAACTTTTTGTGGCTGTTTAACTGTAAAATAAATCAGTACAGATTTATTCCATGAACATTATTTCAAATAATATTTGAAATACGATTTGTGAGGTCAATCGTTCAAAGGTTTTTTTTTTTTTTTTGTCTGTGATGCAGCACAGGATGTTCTGTGGACAAGTATGATCAGAAGATGAGACATTCTGTATTATCATTATTATGGCTTGGAGTAAGACACAGCACTCTTTTGGAATAATATATTAAACAATTCACTGATATCAGGACTCTCTATTTTAATATATAATCTCTGGAAATGTTCCATGACATTTTGGAAAATTATTTTCTTCCATTTAATCACTATTTATAGTAATATATAGTCATATCTAACGCATGTTTCTGATAGCTTATTGAAGATTGTCCACTGAAAGAACATGTCCTTTTGCAGGAGACATTTAGTTTATATTAAAATGGACAGGCATATTAGGGACGTTTAAACCAGCAGAAGTCAGGAAGGAATATATCTCTATAACTCTATTATGAAATGGCATAAACATTGGAGTGTAGTGTTTAAGGTGGATGGTTGTATTTAATATATATTAAATAGCTGAATCTAAGTATTTATATGTATGACTAATTTGAACTGGGCCTTCCTAAATCTTCCTAATTTTTATTGCACTTTCTATTTCTCATAATACATTTAATAACTGTTTGGAAACGGTGCACATATGAAGAGGAAAGAGAAGATGTGTATTTAAGAAGGAGATTAAGAGAGAATACAAACAAATGATAACCAGGGTAATGGCTGAAATGGCTTCTCTCTCTTCCTGTCTTTCCACATTATCTTGCTCGGTTGGGTGGTGGACCTAAAAACCTATCACAGGAACATTGTGCATGAGGAGGGAATACATTCAAGATGGGATGCCTGTCTATTGACTGGCATCATACACACACATTCACACTTTTATTCATACCTAGGGGCAATTTAGAGTAGCCTACGAGCATGTATAGGGGAAAGGGAGGAAACCGGAGAAAGTGGAGGAAACCAATTTGAAAAAAAGACGTTTTACTATAGCACTTTTAAAAGTAGTTTTATTAAATCAATGATTCCAAAAATGTCAATTTCCCTGAGAAACATCCTATTGTTAGTTATACAAAATAAGCAAGACATTTAAGTGCATATTGATGACACACAATATATCGATTTCTATGTTTCACAACCCACTTCAAAAATAGAAATAGGCACAATGCCACCAAAAACATCAACAGGAAAGCCTCCTTTAGATGACCAAATCTCATTAATCCCACAGCTTAACATCAAATGTACAGCAATGTACATCTGTGTTCATTCTTAACTTTCTTTCACTTGTATTGCAATGATACCATTACATATAGTGCAGGCGATTTGATGGGCTTATAATATTTGTTTAGTCTCAGTGACCCCAATATGTACAGGTCAGGCAGTTATGTGTGGATTTGGTACAACAGGATGCTGTGATTGATATTACATTTCTCTTGTGAAGAAATAAGGCAATAAATGCAACTCTGGAATTATTGGATTTGGTGAAAGAAATTAACACTCCTCCACTTTTCAGATAAGACATTACCGTTTCCTAGAAACTGAATAAAAAGGTGGCACTGAAAATTTAACAACAATACATATTTTCCATTAATTATGTGCAGTGGTTGTTTCAAGGCAGTATTCAAAGTATAATGTGTCTAAGCAAGTGCATTTCAGATTAGTGCCAAAAAGTAATGTACGATTTCAACTACAATCAGCTAAAAGCTTGCACATGGAGTGGAAAGTTTAAGTTTCAGCATTTATATTTAGTTTATTAACATGAATATCAGTATTCCTTGAATTCAAAATGTGGGTGAGTGTGCAGACATTTGTTTTGAGCCTTGACTGATTGTATCAGCGATATAGGGCCATGCTGGGGCTCTGGTAGAGGTACATATAGCCATCACAGAAGAGTCTCTTTGCCACCCCATCCATTTCACGAGGTACCTGTTTAGCCAGTTCAGCTAGAGGCATAGTGAGGTAGCGTGCCACTTCTGGACATGCTTTAACCTCCGGAATGTTAAAGCCATCAGTCTCACCTAAGAACAGGTTGTGGAAATTAGTAAAATTGTGTGCACACAAAAATATACACTCAAAAACAGACAAAAATAAAAAGCTAAGACTAATGCAAAGCTAAAATATTCAGATATCCCATGAAGCATTTTCATTTATCATTTTTGCACTCACCCACTCGGTCAGCCATGCTATCAAAAAAGATCCAGTCGGTGGTTTTTGGTCCGTGTTTGACAAAGGAAACATAGTGGCTGGTCTCTATGCACAGCACGGCAAACAACTCCAGTTTTTCTCGTGGCGGTATGTATGCTACACTACCAGTGTTGCGTGAGTGAGGAAATCCTTCAGGGAAGTGCAGGGATGTGGGTTTATGAGACTGTCGACTGGGGTGAAGGTGGACCTGAGCATGATATACAACAGGATCAAATGTTTTTATTTGTAAATGAAACACTAGCCTTCAAGAAAAGCATTCTACATTTGAAAGGTAATATCTTTGCTAGTCATTTCTACTAGAGGTCGACCAATAGTGGATTTTACAGATACCGATAACTAAGTTGGGCAGTACCTGCTAATAACCGATCAATCAACCGATGATACTGATACTGATTGAAAACATAACACTCAAAGTAAAATATTGCTGAACTTTATTACAAAAATAAACAGTATTGACTGTACCATGAAAATACACTGTACTACTTTTAAATGAAATAAATATATAAATATTAATATATATTAACTATTAATAAATAATAAAGTAAATAAAAGCTATATATCCAAACCGAACCAAAATGTAACACTCCAAATAACAAATTAAAATAGAGACATCCAAAATTAATAATAAAAAAATACTTAAAATAACACAACAAAATTGTGACAACTGTCAAAACCGATCCAACGGTCGACCTCTAATTTGGAACAACAGTTTGGAAAATACAATATTATGGATGTTCATACAGCAGAAATAAAAGCGCATAAACAGACCCACCTGAGCAGAACAGTTATTACAGAAAACCTTTAATCCTGTACTGCTGAAAACTGAATCTACGAAGCACTGGTCACACTCCACATGAGCCAACTGTCCACACACCACACACTGCTGAAGACCTAAAACATATACACACATGCATAGTGATGTAACTGAATATGAATACATTGTTCAGAATGAGAATAAACACATAACACACTATAACGGCACTATAAGAATGTAGACACCGGACCATCACATCCATATGTGGTTCTTTCCACATACAAAATTTTGCCGATATCTTGGAAACACACAACTGTATACAAGGTCTTTGTATGCTGTAGCATTACAACAACCCTTTATTTGAACGAAGAGACCCAAAACATGTTTCAGCATCACAAAACCCCTGTGCATGAAGTGAACTCCATGAAGACATGCTTTGCCAAGAACTTGAGTGGTCTACACAGAGCCCTGACCTCAACCCCACTGAACACCTTTGGGATGAACTGGAACGCTGACAGTACCCCAGGTCTCCTCACCTAACATCAGCTGAATGAGCACAAATCCATGCAGCCACGCTCCACAATTTATTACAACAGCAAAGGGGGACTAAATCTGGAATGGGATGTTGAAAAAGCACATATGGGTGTGATGGTTAGGTGGCAACATGGCCAAAATGTTCTAAACAGATATGAATATGAGGTGTACTACAATTCTTTTTATAAAGCTTGTCGGAAAGACATCAGAGGATGCAACAACAAAGTCGCATGCAAGGAAGCTTTATATTTCCTCGCGGGCATGAGCAAGTGATCCGAATACTGATACAGATACAGACATTTAGAGTGCTAAACAGTAAGAGATACAGATGGTGACTGTGTTACACTCTGTGTATAAAGGTTACTAAAGTTAAGGTCACACAATCACCACTGTTTGGATTTGAATTTTAAGACATCGTCAGCCTACCATTGGACAGAAGAGCCGAGATATCTAGCTGTAGCGAGGGAATGATTTTGGGAAACATTTTAAACTGCTTCCCAGAGCGAGGCATTGTCAGGATCAGGCAAGAAGGCACCTGGAGTCATGGAAAGACACAAATAGAAGGTTAGAAGTAAGAAGTGAGTGTAAAACACAGTGTGTTCTGTGTAATTTCCTCTCATTTCCTCTTGGGATCAATGAAGTGTTATCTTTCTATTGTAAAGGTGTAGAGTTTATGTTCCTCTGTAAAGTGCAAATGCATTTCTCATTCGCTGAAAACAAAAGATACTACATGTTGATTAGTAATTCTTTTTATTTTTTATTTTTTATGAGCACTCCTGCTAAAACCTTCAATACATCATAGATATCAGCTGCAATATACTGTACGCAACCCAGCCAACAGACTTCACAAATATCTTATAACAACTAGTTTTAGTAACTCATTCCTTATGATTTAGAGCTCCTCCGTGTCTACACTCCAGTGCACACACTCAGGTCCTCGGACACTGATCTTCAAATTCTCTACTACTATCCACTATTGAGTGCAGCTCAATTAGTCTTCAAACTGAAACTTATCACAGTTTAAAACAACACTAAAAATCTTTCTTGACTTTACAACAAGCATATACTCTTTCTTTCTATTGTTAATCTTTTTAACTTTCATTCATTCATTCATCTTCAGTAAGCACTTTATCCCAGTCAAGCTTGTGGTGGAGCTGGAACGTCTCCTGGGAACACGATGCACGATATAGGGATACTCTCTGGATGGGACAATTCATGGTAGTTGCTAGTTAAAATTTTTTGTTAATATATATACATTTACCAATCACTTTATTAGGAGCCCCTGTACACCTGCTCATTCACACAACGAGACAGGATTTCGCCGAGTGATTTTGTGATTGTTGCGGCCAAAAATGCTTGATTTTGCTGAAGCTTATTTCAAAATTTGCGATACAATTTGAAAAGTTGTTGTTGTTTTTTTTACGGAAAACTACATGAATTGGCGAAATTGCAATTGCACATAATTGTTTTTCAGTCTTTCAGAGTGATGTTTGTTGGTAAATGAGAACTTTTAGCTGTACTCATGTTTGATGGGCATAAATCGAAGAGGGCTTTGGCAGAATGCATGTTGTTATGATGTCACATGACGTGTCTTGGCCCCAATCTGCAGAAAATCCGCTGTGATTTTGCATTAATTTCTATGATCACAAAATACTGGAGGGACTGATCAGCCAATCATGTGACAGCAGCACAAGGCATAAAATCATGCAGATAAAAGTCAGGTGCTACAGTTAATCTAGACATCAAACATCGGGATGAAGAAATTGACCATGGCATGGTTGTTGGTGCCAGATGGGCAGTATCTGAGATACTGCTAATCTCCTGGGATTTTTATGCACAGCCTTCTCTAGTTTCCACAGAATGGTGCAGAAAAACAAAAACATCCAGTGAGAGGAAGTTCCGTGGGTGGAAATCCCTTGCTGATGAACGAGGTCAGATAACTGGGCAGTTAAAGAGTGGAAAAAGACCAGGTGCCATTATCTTCAGCTGACCAGTTTTCATGAGCCTACCCATGGTAGCCTCAGATTCCTGTTCTTGGCTGACAGAAAAGGAGGGATTTTCCATGTGAACATTAAATGAAGCTCTTTATGCACTGCACTGTGATTGGCTGAGTGGATAACTGAATGATTCCGCAGATGCACAGGTGTTACAAATAAAGTTGTCAGTGAGTGTGTATTTACTATTTTTCAGAAATAAATTTTTCATTCATTTTCAGGAATTTGAATTCCAGCTGCCACCTGGTGATGCCATATTTTCTTCTTTCCTTTATTTAAAACTTTTTCTTCATTCTCTTTATCACTCTCTCATCCTTTATTTCTCACTTTGTCTTTCATTTCCTTGTCTTTAATTTTTATTCCGGTCTATTTTCATACTTAATTTTTCCGTTCCACTTACATTTCCCCTTCTTTACTTCTCGTTCATTTCCTTTATTCTTTTTTTCTGTGTCCTCTTTATCTCTCTTTCTTGTTTGCTCTTTCTACCTTTCTTGCATTCTTTCTCTCATTCTCCCTCTCACAATTTCTTCCTTTCTCTTCTCTCTCCCTGCCTTTCTTACTTTCTCTCTTTTCCTTTATTCTCAACCTATCCCTCTTACTTCCTTTTTCTTTCTTCTTTTATTCGTTTTCTCTGCTTCCTTCCATTTTGTCTTTGTTATTCTTGCATTCTCTTTCTCTCATTCTCCCTTTCTCAATTTATTTCTTTTCTTCTCTCACCCTGTCTTTCTTACTTTCTCTCTTTTCCTTTTTCTCAACTTCTTACTTCCTTTTTCTTTCTTCTTTTATTCCTTTTCTTTGCTTCCTTCCTTCTTGCCTTTCTGTTATTCTTGCATTCTCTCCCTTGCATCTCCCTCTCTCCCTTCTTTCTTCCAGTTCCTCATTATTATTACTATTATTACTTGTATAGCAGTGCATATATGACAGTGCATTACCTGAGTGCATTTTGCAGTTGGTCTTTCATCACAAAACTCCTAGTTCTACAGAAGGACAGTCTCCTGTGATCTACTTTACAATAGAAATGGAATAGGAGTGCGATAACAACCCAACCTCATCAGTAACTCTGAAAGCTAAAAGCTAGGAAACCACCCAGGCTGCACATTTATTGGGTGTGGTGTTATTATTATTATTGTTATTATTATTATTATTATTATAAAATGTCACACATTCTAGCTCTTCAGAATTACCTGGTGATGACTCAATGAAATCAGGAGTTAGCCAACAGCCCCACCTACAGGGCAACTTCACTTTACGGTTTAAACAATGTATTAAACAAGAAAACACGTTACGGACTAGGACTAGGTATGCACACTGCACTTACCTCTGATAGTTTGATGCTGTTGTTGTAGAAAGAATGCTCCAGCAGCTGCTGAACTGTCGGTAAAATCAGACTGTGGTTGTAATCCATGAAGATTTGGTATAAGTAACTCGTCTGCTCCACCTCTGTTAAAAATTTAGGCCGATTACATGATTTCCTAAATAAAGACAGGGAAAAGAGAGTTTAATACAATGATGAGTATATAAGTGGAATTGAAAAAAATGCAGACATTTGATAATGTTCATTTACGAGTATTAAAATGTCTAAACATGTGCATATCAAAATTGATGTTCATTAAATGTGCGCAGTCAATTTATCTATGAAGGAAGTGATCATTGGTAATAAATATTAAATACTAAGTGTAAAAACAATGTGTGTATTTCACTGTTTTTTATTTTTATTATTAAGTTTTTCTTCAACAGGAATATATGTTAGATGTGACTAGTGATTAACATAATTTTTTATGTTAATTCTTTTGTAGAGGAACTGGGTCCAAGAAAGACCGAGAGAAAACTAACCGTAACCCTAACACTGAGAGTACAATTATACTGTACTTAATGATGGTTGGAAAATACCTGTTGCGTTCCTTGAAACGTGACAATAGCTAAAACTCCTACTGACTACTGTTCATGCACATCAAATTCCATTTAGGTCTATATTCGGGTTGCAGACTTATTCCGAATACGATGTTTATATGCACACAGGCATCAGAATATTCCTGAATACATGGTTTTGTAAGTATATCGGAGTTGCCATTCCTAAATACCTAGCCTACAGCTAAGCATCTGTTAGCACCCACAATTCCTCGCGGACTGAGCATGCGCATATATCTCCTTTCAGTGCACTTTGTTAATAAGGTTTTTACATTTTCCGATTTAAACAGGCATATTCCAGGGACGGGAATCAGAATATTGTCTTAATGGGGCAATCAGATTGTGGCGTTTACATGACTCGATGCTAATTAGAATATTGGCAAATTGATTTATATTTATATATTGGAATTATTGCTGTACATGTAAACGTAGTCTATGGTTTTAAGTTGGTTATGCCAACTGATTAGACAAATTGATCAGCAGTGTTTTGGGTATTAGAATCTGCTCATGAGCCACTCAGTAAATGTGTTTCAATCGGCATGCTGATTAAAGCTAACAGGATGTCAGAGGTACACTAAATCTTGGATATAACATTAAGGAAATTTAAAAAGACTAAAGACTAAGTAATGGCTGATCTGGGTAATTCAAGTAATGTCACACTCCAGCTCTTAAATGACTCCTCAGACTACAAACATGGCCCCCTTGAACTCCAGCTCCCAGCATATACACTCATTGTCCTGTTCAGTTACCTGACTCCTGAATACACACACCTGAATTTAACCCCCCTACACACACACACACACCCGCCCCCGCACTTTTTTATTGAGATTCTGTTGATCTTGGTTTGTTCTGGTCACCTGACCATTTGCATGTTTTTTTTTTAATTGTCTGCAAACTTTTGTTTTAAAGCATATTTTTGCAGCTGCATATACGTCTTTCGCATGACAATTCAATTAATTAGCAGATCCAAACCTCCCAAAATCTCCCGCATGAAACCTCTTCTGAGTCAGTCCTGTTTACTGCTACATACTTAAAAAAAATTAATTAATTAATTAATAATAAAAAAAATAAACCAGCTTTGCGTAAATTTTATTTTGATAAATCCTACACATCAGATTGGAAATGTTTATGCAGTTTTGTGCATATTCCACTTCTGAATCATAAGGGACATGGTGTCTTACTTACAGCTTCAGCAGTGGCTCCAGTGACAGAATGTCTTGCATGATGAGAGTAAGAAACTCTTCTGGATCTGAGTGTAGAAAAAGAAAAGACTTAATAGTTAATATATTGCTGACTCTTAATGCAGCTCTATTTGATTTTATGATAAAACTGGAACCAGAAATACACTAATCTGTATTGACTCATTCGGCTGTTTTGTCATTTGAAACTTGCAAATGCAGAATTATTATAACACATTTCAAAATCTTGTTATATGTGACCGAGCTGCTGTTATAGAAAATAAATCAACACCTTCAGACTAATCAGATTGAAGAATTGAATAGCTTTGTTGTAAAACCTGCTTAAAATCTTAAATCACACAAACATATTACTTTACAATACTATTGTATGTTATTCTATAGAATCCTAAAGTGCCCTCCACTAATATTGGCACCCTTGGTAAATATGAGCAAGGAAGGCTGTGAAAAATTCTTTATGGTAAATGTGCACTTATATAGCGCTTTTATCCAAAGCGCTTTACACTGCTTTACACTCACACACACCAATGGTAGCAGAGCTGCCATGCAAGGCGCTAGCTTGCCATCGGGAGCAACTTGGGGTTCAGTGTCTTGCACAAGGACACTTCGGCATGTGGAGTCACCTGGGCCGGGAATCGAACCACCAACCCTACGATTAGTGGACACTCCATTCTACCAACTGCGCCACAGCCGCCCGTTTTTACAGACTCTTTTGATCTTTTGTTTAAAAAAAAATCACAAAAATACTCTCATGGATATCAAACAATTGCAAACAAAACACAGGTTTATATAAAAAAAATCTGTTGAATATAGGTGTGCAACAATTATTGGCACCCTTTTAGTCAATACTTTGTGCTACCTCCCTTTGCCAAGACAACAGTTCTGAGATCCGAGACCATTCCTCCATACATAATCTCTCCAGATCCTTTAAATTTCAAGAGCCACGCTGGTGGACTCTCCTCTTCAGTTCATCCCATAGGTTTTCTATGGGTTTAAAGTCAGGGGACTGGGATGGCCATGGCAGGACCTTGATTTTGTGGTCAATAAACCAATTTTGTGTTGATTTTGATGCATGTTTTGGATCATTGTCCTGCTGGAAGATACAACCACAACCATTTTAAGCTTTCTGGCAGAGGCAGTCAGGTTTTCATTTAATATCTGTTTATTTGATCGAGTCGATGATAATAATCATAGAGCCTTTATTGGTCACAGCACAGTGAAATTTTTTCATTAACCGTGGGCATGAGGTACTTTTCCATATAGCTACCTCCATTTTAGAACCCGATCCAATTTGAAGTTACAGTCTGGCAAAGTGAAGACATTTAGGTTTGTATTTGGATGAGAGTAGTCTTTTTTTTTTTTTTAAACCCTTCCAAACAACTTGTGGTGATGTAGGTGACTTCGGATTGTAGTTTTGGAAACTTTCTGACCCCAAGAAGCAACTAACTTCTACAATTCTCCAGCTGTGATCCTTGGGAGTTTTTGTGGCCACTTGAACCATTGAGACGATATAGACACACGTCCAATTCCAGGTTGATTCATAACATTTCCAGTTGACTGAAACTTCTTAATTATTGCCCTGGTGGTGAAAATGGGCATTTTCAGTGCTTGTGCTATTTTCTTAGAGCCACTTCCCATTGTGTGAAGCTCAACAACCTTTTGCTGCATGTAACAGCTATAATTCCTTGGTCTTACCCATTATTATAAATGACTATGGGAATTTGACCTACGTGTTACCTCATATTTATTCCCCTGTGAAACCGGAAATCATGGTTGAAAAAAATTCCTGTTTCTAGTCACCCAGGGTTACTAACAAAAATGTAAAATATCAATGAATATAATTCAAATATATTTTTCTCATATGAATTCATAGGGGTACCAATACTTGTTGCACACCTGTGTTTAACAAATATTTTTTTGGATAAACCTGTCTTTGCAATTGTTTGATATCCATGAGCGCAGAATATTTTTGTGAATCTTTTTTGAACAAAATAAGTTTAAACAATAAAGACAATGTTTCACAGCGGCCTTCGCTCATATTTGCCAAGGGTGCCAATATTAGTGGAGGGCACTGTATATGCTGTATTTTCATATTTATATATACATATATATATATATATGTATATAATCCTACTGAAACATGTAAAGTGAAAACCTTTCTCATCCGTGGTGTAGCTAGGACAGTGGCCTCGCTCCTTCACAAGCTTCCGAAGCTTCATCACATTCTGTGCATCGACAAAACCCTCGCTACACACACACACACACACACACACACACACAAACTTGAGATATCTCTAGGGGGGTGAGGAGGGCATTTCAGCACATCCAGAGTCATGACGAGGAGAATATTTTATTGTAATGAAGAGCATGAACTCATTAAGAAGATATCTGTATCCATTTAGTGCTCCAAATATTTGTATGATACACACCCTTACATTGTGGTGTAGGCCTAAATATTAGTGCGCTTCATATTCATATCTGTATCCATTTAGAATGCATTATCTGTTCTGAATAATATATGCATTAGTATTCCATTACATCCCACAAATGACTTTTTAAAAAGTGCTGCTTCTTTAACGTGGAATAAAGTTTACCTGCGCAGAGGACACACAATGTCCCTTAGAAGAGTTTTCTGGATGAGTTCATCATTCGGTTTAGTCTTTTTAAACAGAAGAGAGTCCAGTATTGATGAGCAGGAAAACAAACTAGAACAGAAATAAGATTAGTAAAGACAATTGTATAGTGTAGTAAGTTCAAAATTACAAGAAAGAATTCACCCAGTGTATGGTGCAATATTATACTGTTCTTATACGCTTATAGTCTGGTGCACAGACACTACAATGACATCTACAGGTGCATCTCAAATTAGAATATCGTGGAAAAGTTATTTTTTTCTGTAATTTAATTCAAAATGCGGAACTTTCATATATTCTAATCTAGAATATATGAAAGTTCCACATTTTGAATTAAATTACAGGAAAAAATTACTTTTCCACGATATTCTAATTTGAGATGCACCTGTATACAGCATAAAGTGTTCATATTTATTTATACTTATATATATATATATCTATATCTAACCCTGACCTGAACATGGTATATCCTGAAACCCTTCATATTGCTCTAACTCATGGGTGTCCAATCTTATCCGGAAAGGGCCGGTGTGTGTGCAGGTTTTCCATCCAAACAAGCAGAATCCACACTCGAGTCGATTGAAAGCCAATATCAATTGATTAAACAGGTGGAATCAGGTGTGCTGATCTCCTGCTTGACTGGAGTGAACACCTGCTCCCACAACGGCCCTTTCGCAGATAAGATCAGATTAGATCTTACACGCCTGATCTAACTTTTAAGCAGGTCCATACCTAAAGAGGGCAGCGTCCATGTAACAGGAGTTACAGTGGCCCTGGATCCCCTTCATCCGTCCAGTCAGAACAGTCTTCACGTCCTCAGTCCTCAGGGGTGGGACAGCCAATATATCGAGTTCATCATGCTCTATAAACACACCCACATACAAAAAAAAACTTAAATATTTATTATATATAGTCTATTATATTATATATATTATTATATATAAGCAGTACTGCCATGAATCAGGTAGAGATATTCTATACCGAAGTGTCCATTTACTGCAGTCTCGCCCAGGAAACGATCACCAACCCGACAAGAGGAGACTTTCACAAAGAGGCCGTGCTTAGGTGGGCATTTGAAATACCGAACACCTTTGAATGTCCCATCACTCACTCCACATGCATCTTTCTGTAGATAAAAATGATGATTTAATTCAAATGAATAGGTCAAAGTGCATTTAGTAAAGGTGAATGTTTCCTGTTTATAGTAGTGGGAATCGTGTTTTTCCTCACTTCTAAGTCATGGAAATAAATGCAAATGTTTCAAACACACAGCACAATGGCTGAAATGAGTCAAGGGGATTTCCCAAAAGGAAACATTTCAGTGTTACCAGAAGGTGTCAGTATTAATGAGTACCAGTTCCAGGCCAGCCATTCTGCTTGGCCTATTTGGAAGAGACCCAATCCACTGCACTGTTGCAAGGCGAGGGCCTTCAGCCAGATCAACCTCCACCTTAGACCCCACTTTTATATCCACATCAGCACCTGGATTCTTAACCATATCTGGACTTTCAGAAATGTCCATCATTTCTGGTTTACCTAAAAAGAAAACATTAAAATCATAAATAAATACATTTATAAGACAACTTATTTATACATAAAATCAATTCATAAGGTAGCTACATACATTTGTGCCACTCATCTGTACTTAAAGCTTCCTCTTTAATAACGCATTGCCATGGAATTTGCCTCTCTCCTCCAACCTTTCCATTTTCATCTATGTCCTGCAAAGAGACAAGTCATCTCTGATTCCTAATTCCAGAAGTGAAATGCTTTATTTATCATATAATGGTTACGATATAGTTCTAGAGAAGAATAAACATGATGTTATGTAAGGAATAAAACATATCAGGGAGTGCTGTTATAGGTTGTGTGATGCAGTCTGAAGTGAAGCTGAGTAAACCACCCTGAAGTTCATCAAGTCTGATGAAGTCCTGATGTATTTTATTCATACCACAGTAATTTTCCAATGATTACAGGTTTCTTTTTTTATTAATAAAAATGGATATATCATACTTTTTTTACCCATTTATAGTTGTTTAACATTGTGGAATGTCTGTATAACAGCCGTAATCTCTCACTCTCAACTAATAATACTCTCTCGCTTTCAAGTAATAATACAAAAAAAGCAATTTGTCACATTATTGAGAAACCAAAAAAATGTCTGTCTGAAAGACTTTTCAGTGTTGGAAGAATTAAAGTAACAGTTTTATCTATGACTGTTAAAAGTACTCACAGGAGAGACTTCTTCCATTAGAGGATGACCGATCGATCAGTTTTGCCAGTTAATTGGCACCGGTAACCAATTGCTGGAACTATTTTTTAATCAGTAAAATCCACACCAATAGTTTTTCTCGGTTGTGTCCATTGCTGGTCCATTACAGTACGAAAGCGGCCTCTAGAGGCGCATTTTTTCAACTATCACTGAAAAAAAGTTATTTGAAGTGTTTTTTTTTATTTATTTTGGATGTCTCTATTTTTTTTTACGTTATTTGGAGTGTTACTTTTGGATTCCATTTGGACATATATCTTTTATTTGCTTTAATATTTATGAATAGCTAATACTGTATATATGAATTTATATATTTTCCATTTAAAAAAGTACAGTACATTTTCATGGTACAGTCAGTATTGTTTATTTTTGTAATAAAGTTTAGCAGTATTTCACTTTGAGTGTAATGTTTTCATTCAGGATATTTTAAAAACAGTCAGTTGATTAATTGGTTATCAGAGCCATATCACCCTGCAGTTATGGCCTGGTTTCCCACTGAAACTAAACAGGGTCAAGCCTGGCCAGCACCTGGATGGGAGACCTCCTGGGGAAGACTAAGGTTGATACCGGAAGTGGTATTAGTTAGGCCAGCAGGTGGCGCTCACCCAGTGGTCTGTATGGGTTGTAATGCCCAAGTAGAGTGACAGGGACACTATACCGTAAAAACAACACAGACTTTCGGATGAGACATTAAACCGAGGTCCAGACTCTCTGTGGTCATTAAAAATTCCGGATTGTATATATATTTTGCTGGTATTTCCTCATTTATAAAGTCGCTTTGGATAAAATCGTCTGCTAAATTAATAAATGCAAATGTAAATATATAACCCCGGAGTCCTGGTGAAATTCCCCCATTGGCCCTTCTCTATCACGGCCCCTTAATTATCTCCATCTCGGAATTGGCTACATCACTCTCTCCTCTCCACTGATAGCTGGTGTGAGGCGGACGTTCTGGCGCACTATGGCTGCCGTCGCATCATCCAGGTGGATGCTACACACTAGTGGTGGTTGAGACCCCCCCCCCTCCCCAACAATGTAAAGTGCTTTGAGTGTCTAGAAAAGTGCTATATAAATCTAAGGAATTTGTTATTTGGTACTGCCCAACTTAGTAGTCAATATCGATAAAATCCACTATCAGTCAAACTCTACATTCCATAAACTCCATGTAAATGTCTCATCATATAAAACTTCACCATATCAACAATTACCTTTTTCAAAATTGTATTTATATGGAATAAAATGCCATACCAGCCCATGTAAGCTGTTACTATAAAAATCATAATGTATTAAAATTAGCACATTTAATATAAACCTTAGAACTCCGTAACTCCTGAACGAGCTACTGTTATATCCACACCTTCTGACCAATCAGAACTGAGAGTTTAGCAGCACTGTATAATAACAACATACCGTTGAAATCAAAATCATGCCATCTTTCAGAAAATTCAGGACCATCCCATGCTGACAGCCGCTTTTATCATCAAGAATGTAGGTTACGCGATCTCCAACAGAGAGTGGCTCTGGGATGTCGAGCATTGGCGCTGATGGTTTGGGATGCCGTGGTCTGATTCTGGTGAAAGGGACAAAAACGCCACAACCTTTCTGACATTTAAAGAAGGGGGTGTATCTGAAGGTTCCATCAGTGTGACCTTTGCCCTTATCTTCTCCCTGAGAAATGAATCAAAATACTTTAGTGAAACTTGTTTCACTCACTTAAAAAGACAAAACAAACTACTACTCACCTGCAGTTCAACTCCAAAAAATACTCCTTCAATATGATCCAGTACTGATGCAGAGATCGGGCCGATGTATCTAACCACACCTTTAAGCCACTTGCCGTTTTGCTCCACTGTGACTTCTGAGCCTACAGTCAATTCTAAGGCTTGCTCCAAAAGCTCGGGCTTGGCAATTTCCTTCAGTCTCTCTTCAGGATTTTCAAGTGCCAAGAGAAATTCTGAATTCTGTCGTGTCAGTGGGTGCAGAAAATTTAATGGGAAATCATAACTCAGATTGTTTTCTATAACTGTGATTTGTACGGTATCCTTTGGAAGTTTTCCAGTTGAATTTTGATTCTCCTTTTTGAAGCAGATACTTCCAAGTCTGAGCAAGCTGTATGGGGGCTTTTCAGTGAGGATGAAGTAAGCCTTATCATCTCGGAAGGCCATTGCTGATAAGAGATGCCTGCAAATGTGAAATAAAAAAATAAACTAAAGTGCACAAGACAAAATGAATTACAATCCAGGTAACAATACCAATCTGGGTTACTCTGTCAGATGTTTGGATAAATATGTACATTTATAACATGTCTTCTCTTAAACTGTAGCAATAAAAACATTCAAACAACAGAAAAAATGTCAAATTCACGTTTTTTTTTATCTGAATCTTTCTTTGAAGGCTTTACGTTCCCCTACTGAAAAAAAAAATAAATAAAAGTAACCCTCAAAGTAATGGTTTTAATTGTATTAGTTTTAATGGAAACTGTAATGGTCCCTGAGGGTCCCTACTAGTCAATTGCTGCCTCCTAGTGGTGGCATGTTATCTCTAATGTATACCATCAATGACCAATAATGGTAATGGTTTTAATGGTTACTTAATGGTTTGTAATGATATTTGTAGTGGAAACCATTAGAATTTCTGTGATAGTTTCTATTGTTTTTTTGTTTGTTTTTTTTCCAGCATGGTCCGCCCACTTCTCAATCAAATTCATACCACATATCCCTGAAAAGCTATTTTCTAGTTATAATAATAAGAACAACATAAATTCTATTTTTTTTATCACATGGTACAGAGTGTCTTTACAGTGGAATCAACATTTCATTTCTACAAATAACAAAAGACTAGATCTTTTGGTTTCATTACGCATGCATATTGAATTAGACGACGCCTCATTTGCATAAGGGAATGTAAATTCTTCTTCTTCTTTTTTTTCCCCCGGGGGGAGGGGGGTAAAGTTCCACCACAAAAACAAAGCTTGTAAGACTTTCATCAATCACCTGGCAAAGATTAACACCGACAGCTGATGTTTGAAAGGATTACCACTTCTTATTCACATGTTTGAAGTGATGATTGCACCGACCAGTTCAACTTTCTGACTTTTCCTCTTTCTGATCATTATGAAAGTGAAAGCAAGCATCTTAGGGAGTTTTCCCTTGGCACCGTCGCCACTCAGTGGCTTGCTCAGTTGGGATTAACACACTTTTAATATCTGTATACCGTGTTGATATTTCTGTAAAGCTGCTTTGAAACAATGTCTATTGTAAAAAGCGCTATACAAATAAAATTTAATTGAATTGAATAAAAAAAACAACAACAACAAAAAAACAACAACTTCAAACCAGTCACCTGTGGCAAAAGCACATGATCAAAGACATCAATGAAGACACATGTGACAAAAATGATTAGATAAGAAAACTACAAGCTGCGACTTTACCTGTTGTATGTGTTTATCTCAAGATTTCACCTCGTTTACTTTCGATTTATTCAATCCGTAGGTGTCTTCTGAGGTTAATACAGTCTCATGATGTTCGCATTACAAAACAAAAAAACAGTAGCAGAAATACAAGATCCATAAACCTTGATTTTCAGTTTTCTGAGTTTCCTACTTGCTGTAATCAATACAGCAACAACAACTTCCACAAGTTTGAGCTGGTGTCATCTGTCACTTCTGCGTTTGTTCGTATTCGACGCATCAACATTGGATATATATCCCATTCCCCACACCATAGCATCGAATGAGCTTACTATAGATCATATATGCGACGCGCTCCGCGGGTGACGGAGTTGTTTTCCAACATCTGATTGGACAGCTGACTTTGAACGTCATACCATATACGCAACCGTCGCCGATTAATGACGAAAGCGGTCTGGATTCGAAAATGGCCGAACGAGAAGCATTAGAAAGAGAGATTGAGAAGTTACAAAGTAAGAAACGAATAATATTTTGGGTACATTTATTATATATTTATGTCTTTTTTTTTAATCGAGCTGAACGTTGTTGAATTAAACAAGCTTCACGTCATTGCAGCACGTTAGGTAGCTGTCTTTTATTCCACAAACCCGAACGCTTCCTTTATTTAGAATTTAGAATGTATTTAGTATTTTATTTGGTTTGTATTTTGTTTTGTTTTAGTTGTGTTTGTTAACTGTTATATTTTTAAACGGTGTTCATTATCTAGTTCTTTGGATGATTTTAACCGTTATCCCACTATGTTATGTTTTAAAATGTATTTATTTAAAAAAAAAAAAGAAATCTATTTAATAGGGGTGTTTGAATCTTTCACTGTATGATGATCTACACCTACATGAAAAATACAGTAAGTTAAGTAAGTAAATTTATATTTATATAGCACGTTTCACACAGCAAAACTGACCAAAGTACTGAACAGAGTAAGGAAAGTAAAAACAGAATGAAAGCCAATAATAATTGACAATAGTAAAAAAAAAAAAAAAATAGATCAAAATGCTTGGGAGAAGAAGAAAAAAAAAACGAGGGACATGCAGAAGAAACCTATCCGAAGATCTTAGAAGTCTGTTCGATAAATGGAGTGTAAGAAGATTCTTGAGATATTAAGGATATTAATCGTGAAGAGTTTTAAAAACAAACAAACATCAGAATCTTAAACTGAATCCTGACCCAATGGAGCGATGCGAAAATTGGGGTGACACGATCAAATTTCTTTGCCCTAGTCATCAGCTTCGTTCTGAACCATCTGGAGACGGACCAGAGATGACTGAGGAAGAGCCGAGTATAATGAGTCACAGTAATCTAAGCGCGAAGTGATACGCATGAATAACCTTCTCCAAATCTTGGAAAGACAAAAATGTTTTACGTTTAGAAATAGACCGTAAAGACTATTCTTAACTATTCTTTGATTAAAACTATTCTCAATGACCGAATTTATTTGCTTGGTTAAGCAGCATTCTGAGTCCAGAATGATGCCAGGGTTCCTAACCTGGGAAGAAATGGAGGGGAAATGTTTACGAAGCTCATTAATGAGACCATCTCTCCATCTCAGGGGGCCAAAAACAATTATTTCGGTTTTGCCTTCATTAAGTTGGAGGAAATTATTTGTTAACCCGTTTTTGAGTGTCGTCCAACAATGGCTGACTTGAGTCACCAGCTTTCACTGGAATGTACAACTGGGTGTCATCAGCATATAAATGAAAAGAGACATTGTGTGCCCTAATAATATTCCCCAATGGACGCATATAGAAGTTAAAAAGAAGTGGGCTCAGAATGGAGCCTTGAGGTACACCACTAATAGGAGTGGAAGAAATTACCCAACGCTACCGAAAAGGACCTGTCCTTAAGATATGAGCCTAACCATTGTAGGGTGGTACCCTTGATACCAAACAGATGCTCTAAGGCCCAAAGAAGTATGTTATGGTCTACAGTATCAAAGGCAGCTGTAAGATCTAGTAACATCAACACAGGATTTTTTTACAGCATCCACTGCCAGTAAAATGTCATTGGACACTTTTAACAAAGCAGACTCCATGCTATGTTAAGCCAGATTGTAAAGGTTCCAATAACTTATCCGAATTTAAAAATAGGAGCAATTGTGACTGTACTACTTTCTCTAACAGCTTTGACAGAACCGATAGCTTAGAGACAGGCCGATAATTTATTAAAGCAACCTGCATCCAAACCCTGTTTCTTAAGCAAAGGTTGAACAATAGCATGTTTAAAACAACTTGGGACCACCCCAGCATCCAAAGATGAATTTATCAACACCTGGATACTGGGGCCAATTTCAGAAAAAGTTGCTTTCATAATCACAGAGGGAACAACATCAAGTGCTGTGGCCGATATTTTCATCTGACATTAAAAACAATGGGCTTGTGATCAGAGAAGGAAGCATCTTTAATATTAATGTTATCAACAGCGATTCCATATGATAATATAAGGTCTAGAGTATGAAGAAGGACGTATTGCCTGATTTATATGTTGAATAAGACAAAATTCAGTAACCAAGGGTCGACCAGGACAACAGGCATGCACATTAAAATCACCCAATAATAACATACGATCATACAACAGAACAATAAAAGTTAAAAAATCACTTAAAAAAGCATTGTCCAGGTTAGGTGACCTATAGATCAAAGCACAGAGAAGCGTGGAAGAGGTCGACTTTAACACAACACACTGCACCTCAAACAATGAGTAAATCCCAACAGAAACTGTCCGTATGTTAAGTGACTGTTTAAAAACCATAGCGACCCCACTGCCCTTGCCAGAAGGCGTTGGAGTACTACTAAAACAACAGTTTGGCGGACAGAGTTCCCTGAAAATTGTTGACTCACGAGGACTAACCCAGGTCTACGTCAGGAATAAAACATCAGACCTATGTCTGGCAGAAAAGTCATTTAAAATGAAAGTTTTGTTGCACATGGACCTAGCGTTAACTAGGGCCATGTTCAGAGGAGACTGAGGTACGAGGTCAGATCCGGTGAAACGAATTCCAGTTGGCGGAGATTTAAACAGTTCACTCTTCTCTTACGAATCTGTAATCGTGGAGGAGCACCGAAATCAGATGAGTGTAGGAAGTCCAGGAAAATAGGCAGATGAAAAATAGCTTTTTACAGATATGTAATCCCATGACCGTCGCATCTCGTGGAGTCCCTCCAAGCTTATAGTAACCAAGGGAAACTGGTATGGAGGAAGCAAGTGTCTGTCTGATTCTCACCCGAACACCAGCACGATTCCCTCTCTTGCTGCGGTGCTTCCTTAGAGGAAGAAAGCAGCAGGGTAGCTGGCGAGCGCACTCCACCGCGGCTCGGCTGGACTAGGTTTAAAAACGAGAATGCAGAGTAGGACAAAATCGCAGATGAGCTCCCATACAGCTTTGGATGTTAAGCAAAGCTTGACGATTGTAGGTCAACACTACATAATCTACATTAGCGGTCCCCAACCCCCGGTCTGCGGACCGGTACCAGTTCGTGGGTCATTTGGTACAGTTACTATATGTTTTAAAATGTTATTTCCGTTTTATTTATTATCTGGATCTGAAAAATGACCGGCTGGAAGTGCCACAGAGAGAGGAGGAGAAAATATCACGGTATAATGGTAATATCGTGAAAACTGTGACCCGTTGATCGTGATGTAGAACCATTTCAGGAAGCTTGCCCCTTCTTCACTCTACTGTTCCTCTGAATATAATACACAATACAGACCATAATATATGAAGACAATAATGAACGTTCTCAATAACGAAAGTGTTCAGGTTTTGGAAAAAAAGAAACACTGGTTGAATTTCAAATTGCTTATTACTGTGCGATTAGTGCACTACATAGTATATAAAAGCCACTGTTTCCTCCCCTACATAGATAGTGTTGATGTTAAACATTTGGGATTCAGCCTACACCAAATAACCGCTAGCTAACGTAACACAGTGAAGTTATCTTGTTTGTTTTTTTCCTTCAGAGATCTAAATCATTGTATAATTCTAATATTCTATTATTACAGATCTTATTAAAGACCATAAGAGAGTGCATGGTGATGCCCCATCAAGTTCAGTTCAATCTCAATGGTTTTGTACAAAAAGTGGCCTGGGAACGGGTCGAGGGCACAACGCATCTTACATTCCCTCATATTCACATCATCCGCAGTCATATGTACCTCATTCTTCCAGCCAATGGAAGAAAAAATACTCGCTCAACAACAAGACTATCAGAGCTCCTGGAAGCAGACCCTCACAGATTTCTGAGGCGAATCTAAACAAGACCGGACAAGTCAAGGGTGTGGCACCTGATGCTTGCTCTCTCTCTGGTGTCAGTAAGGTTTTACACGAGGGGACGAGTAAGGCGAGCACAGTGCCTTCATGCAGCGTAATAGGAAAAGAGTCCTCACTAGGGAGTAATGAAGTCCCAGCTGATGGTGAGGATAAGACAGTATTAGAACCTTCAAGGACTAATATTGAGTCTATAACAGACCTGGCAGGGTTGGGTTCGTTAAAGTGTGGACAACAGAGTGGACTTGATGGGAAGATGAGACAAAATACACAATCAAATATGAAGTGTTCAGCTACTTTGTTTGTTCCCTCATCAGAGGAGTCCAGTGCCTTTAACAAAAAGCAGACTGCACCGCCTCAAGTGAAATCATACTTAACAAGTACTGTTTCAGGTAATAGGACTGTAATAATGGCTAATAAGGACGCACCGTCTTCCTCTATGCCTACGTCGGAAGTTAGACGTAAAGCAGATTTGGCTCCAAAGATTCCGGCGGCTTTGTCTCCTCCTAAGAAATCTCGATTTACCTGGGTGAAGAGCCAAGGGACTGAGACCAGCCAAACAAAATTAGAGATCCACCAGTTTTCACCGATCTCACTTTCAGCATCTACTGCTTCTCCAGGGATGGCCAAGCAAACCCCAACCTTTAGCAAGAAGCTTCATCGCAAGCTCAGTTTTTCCTCCAGCACCCCTAGGACCTCAAAGTACTCTTGGGTGTCGTCTTCCTGTTCCCCTACAGCACCTGCCAAATCAGCCTTAGCTAAACTCCCGCACAAGCTCTTTTCACCCAAAGCTCTTAAGGTGCCTGGAAAAACGGCAAAGGAGGGACTAGAAAGCAAGAAACTCACAACTACCGGTGTCGTTACAAAGAGGGCTAAAATCAGTGGAGCAGCTTCTACATCTCATGCAAGTCATGGCAGTCGCTACAGCTGGAAAGCAGTTGCAGCAACTTCCTCTGCGGTTGTGCGTGGGTCCACGCCGAAGTCTTCTCGAAAGAGCTCAGTGTATCGATGGACTGCACAGAAGGATGAGAAGGATTCTGCATCACTGGTGTCTCGAGTCCAGCATAACCCTTCCGCTGCTCTGTCTAGCAGTGGATTCAAGCTGAGGAGCAGAACCAAGATCATCAGGCGATTCAGCAGCAGGTGAGGAGTCAATATGATCAATATTTTGTCTTTTGTAGTAGTGAATATCTTCACTTGATTGTGTCGTGAAATTTTATTCAATTCTCATAACACGTTAATACTTGCAAAATAACTTTTGGTGTCGCTGTTTCTGCATCTTCGTCTAGATCAGGGGTGTCCAAGCTTATCTGCAAAGAGCCGGTGTGGGTGCAGGTTCTCATTCTAGTCGAGCAGGTCTCACACCTGATTGCATCTGTTTAATCAGTTGATCGTGGCTTTCGGTAGATGAGGCGTCTTCTCGGTTGGAATGAAAATCTGCACCCACACTGGCCCTTTCCAGATAAGGACACCCCTGATCTAGATATTAAAGTGCACCTGTTATGGTTTTTCAAATATTACCTTTCATGTAGTGTGTCATAGAACTGTCTGCGAAGTTTGAAAAATCAAAGCGCACGACAAACGGAGTTATTGACTCGCAAATGAAGGAAGCGATTCCGAACGGCTGAAACGAGTCGTTAGTGATTCCAGACTTACTTCCTGTACTAACCGACGTAGGTTTGTAACAAAAGCCCCGCCTCTGGTCTTCATCGACTGCTCGCTGACCACGCTAGACCAATCACAGCAGACTGGGACATCTGACCAATCAGAGCAGAGTATGCTCTCTGAAAGGAGGAGTTTAGAGTGAATCTTTTAGAATGGATCATTTAATGTCATTTTTGACGTGGGGTGGGGGGGATGGGTTAATGCTGCAATTTATGAGCACGTTAAAGTGTTTTTTGACCTCGGATGCATGCAAATCTATCGTATGAGACCTTTAAAACAAAACTAGGCACATTTCAAACCATAGTAAGTGCGCTTTAAGTTTTTTAGTCTCATAAATGTCTGGTTCAAACAATCAATAATTCGTTAAACCTATGCTGTTACACACAATCCCTGGACATATGATGCAGATTATTCCAGTCAAATATCTAGCTCATAAGTAAGCATTTATACTTTATCTTATTAAAATACCATTATGGAGAATTGTTATTGGTCAGTCAGCATTATAATGAACTTTTAAGAATTTTGGCTTATTAAAAAAAACAAATTCTTGGAAAGTCATGAGTGCCACCATGATGTTTAGTTATTTAGCATGTATATAATGTTAATGCACGTCAGTGTCAGGATTGTATTGTAATGTTGTGTGGTTTTAGTGTGTTTGCTTAGGGTTAGCACGTTTGCATCACACCTCTGTGGCTGGGGGTTCGATTCTCGCCTCCGCCTTGCGTGCATGGAGTTTGCATGTTCTCGCTGTGGTTTGGGGGTTTCCTCCGGGTACTCCGGTTTCCTCCCCCAGTTTAAAGACACGTGTTTTAGGCTGACTGGCATTTCCAAATTGTCTGAAGTGTGTGAATAGGAGTGCATTTGTGCCCTGAGATGGATTGGCGTGTCCTCTGACTTGTGTCCTGAGTTCCCTGGGATAAGCTCCCGGCTCTCCGTGACCCTGTGACCTTATCCTAATAAGTGGCATGGAAGATGGGTGGAAGGGAATTTTTGCGCTCCTTTTCAGTTTTGTGGATTGTTTTTCTTCCTGTCCTATTTGTTCTTTTGGCCCTATGTATTATTATTATTTTTAAACATTAACCTGCTGTTGGACAGCAGATACTTTGTTAAATAAAGTAAATGTAGAACACCAATGAACGAGTAAATATGTAAACATGTGTTCCTCGTGCAAGTGTAAAAACCACTAATAGGAACGGAGCTGCAAATTCATCCGTCATTTCTTTAGCTCTGTTTTCAGCCACAAATTGCCCATATGCAGCTAAAAGCAGGTTTATAATGCCCCGTCGTATCATTTGCAACACAAACTATTGAAATATTATTCATCTGTCACATTCTACTGATAGAAAATGCATTGCGTGGCTGCATGATCATTTACAGCTTTAATGCATGTTTATAATAGTCTGAGGTTCAGTGCATATATTTGCACGTTATGTTCACTAAACCAAAGCAATAAAGCATAGAAGTGAATGCTCCACCCCCTGTGTACCTGACATTGTGATGAGTGGTTAAAAGTAAAGAAGGGCTACTTTGCTGTTGATGCTGATTTGAGGTCACGTGCTGAACTCAGGGTTGAGGAGACCATCTTCCTGAGTAGGAGTTTCAAGCTGAGACCGCGTTTAAATATAATTATTCTTGTTTTGGTTTTTTTGGTTTACCTTAGCAGGGTGCCTGAGTATCACCTGTATGTGATGAAACAGTGGGACAATTTGCTACTAGATGAGCACAAGATGGCAGCAGCCCAAAGATCAACATACTTACTACAAATACCATCTTTGGTGCAAGCGTTTCTCTTTGTTTGTAGCCCTACTTCAGAGAGGAGACCTAGTGCCAATGTGGTGACCATCAGGAGTCGGTATTCACTGCGAAGGAGGGCACACAGTCCTGTTAAGACCCCCAGCGGTGTCAGACGAGGCCAATCCAGAGGGCTCGTCTCTTTGGGCAGGCATAAACTTCGGCGTCTCTCTCCATCCAGCTCCATCACTACTCCATGGAGCTCAAGAACAGGTATGTTTATGAATGTTCACGGTAAGACACGTATAAAACTGGAACATGAGGCTTCATGTCTTTTCTTGTGCATGATTACTGCCTTACATGCTAGTGGTCTGCTTTACAGCTTATAGTGTTGCTGTTAAAGGAAAGAGTACACAGCAAAAATTAAATATGTAAACAGTTTTTAAAACTTTACTGTATTCGCAAAATATTATAAGGTTATTTAGTTTTTCCAACTTTCCAAAGTAATTCAGGATACATTCACTTTCCTGAAGGTTTGTAAGGTCAAACCCAAGTGACTAGATAGTTTGTCCCCTTGATAACGTAGTACCTTCTCTCTGAAACGAAGAACTGTAGTCTCAGCGTTAGATGATCTGTCTGTGGAATATGGAGCACTTCAGAAAGCTGAATCTTCACATTTCCGTGTAAACACGCCTATATTCTTTTAAAATGGAGATTCTTCTCCATGGTCCGATATGGTAGATAGTAGAGGTCAACTGATTGATTGGTTTTGACGATTAATCATCACCGATAACCGATTGCTGGAACTATCTGCAAAAATCCACAGTGATAGTTTTTCCCTGTTGCGTCCATTGCTGGGACAGCTCAGAAGCGTTTGCTGTCATTTTACAGTACAAGAGCGGCCTCTAGAGGAAGAACAAAAAGCATCACTGAGAAATTTAGTTGTGTTATTTGAAGTGTTTAACATTTGGATTTATATTGTTTATTTACTTTTAATGGTTATTAATAGTTAATATATATGAATATTGAAATATTTATTTCATTAAAAAAGTTCAGTACACTTGGTCCTGGTCATGGTACAGTCAGTACTGTTAATTTTGCAGTGAAATTCAGCAATATTTTACTTTGAGTGTTATGTTTTCGTACGGTATCAATTCTCAAAACGATCGGTTGATTTACTCTGTTATCAGTAGCTACTCTTCAGTTTGGTTAACGGTATCTGTAAAATCCCTTATCGGTTAAACTTTAACAGATAGAGTTTACAGAAACGTAGCACTCTTAGGAGCACTTTTACTTGACGGTTATCTGAAGTAAAAGCACAGGCCTGGTTTTACTGCTGCAGTTTTTCAGCACGCTCCCTCTTTACACCAGCACGATGATGTTAATGCTGCTGCTGAGAAAGCAGAGAGATGTTTATTGTGCTTAACACGTTATAGAGGTTTGTGCTGTAAACAGTACACACTTCCCTCAAAGATAAACTGTTCCTGACACCCTCTGTGACTAATTGGCATAATGAGCAATTAGCACGAAACAGTCACTGGAAAATTAATTAACCTTGTTTGTATCCTGTACGCTACCATAGAGACACAAAGGCAGAGTCTGAATGTGGGATGTAAATTAGGTCACGGGATAGGGCATTCATTTTGTGCTGATTTTAAAAAAGGAAAGAAAGCTCTGGAGGATAGATGGTATTCCTGCTTCTTTTGCTTCCTGTGTCCAGTAGAGGTCAGCATTCCCTTAGTAGCTGGAGTATAAGCACTCAGAGTGTGTGTGTATGTGTGTGTGGGATCAAGGTATGGGGGGGGGACTGGGGGGGTTAATGAATTGTCCACTCTGGCCATGATGGTGTACATGTGCCGATAGCGGGTAATTTGCAGCAATGGCACGCCGAATGTAGCTACGCTATCAAACCCCGCCAGTGCTCTCACTCAGTAGATAAAGAGGAGCTAATGCATAATTATCCTTTTGCAAATTGGATTGTTTTAACGAACTGGAGAATATAGGCCCCACGCGATGGAAAGCAATCACTGTTTTTACAGCCTTCTCCCTCCTCCTTTTCGCAGATAGCAGAGGCGAGTCTCGCCGTAATCGCCTGCAGTCTGTTCGAGTGCGTTTTACACGCTCAAACTCTGTTCACGTCGCCATTAATGCACTTTCATCTTCCATTTCCAAATACGTCTCACTCTTTCCCTTTGCTCTCTTCCTCTTTTCTTTTTCTTTCTTTTTTTTTTTTTTTACTGCTGAACTTTGTGTGAGGTGAATGAGAGTGTATGAATGACTAAAGAGGGCTGGAGGAGGAGTGAGGGGGAATCATATGGGCTAGCCAGAGGGACTCTGCGCAGCAGATAAGCGTGGCTAATAAAGACCAAATTGAATTACTAATGACTAGAAAGAGGGCAGCCGTGTTAAAAATGGCGACTAACCGCTTCTCGTCACCGCCACGTTCACCGCTGCGTGACATCTCTTAATTTTCTCTCTGATGACCCCCCCACCCCCACTCCCTTGTTTCTTGCCATCCCTGTTTACCGTGGCTGGTTGGCTATCTGGAGGGGGATTTAAAGGGGCATAAACCTAAGTGAGCAGTTAGGGGTGTAATGAATCGCAGGCGGGAGAGAAGTGCCTCGATAATCCCATAAAGTGAATAAACGACAGAAGAATGTAATAGAGAGGAGATGAGCATAGGGGAGGAATGAGAGAAGAAATGAAGGGGCCTCGAGCCTGGTGACAGACGTTTGCCCTCACACTATTTATCAGAATAGACACTACACACACAAAGGAAGCCATCTGGGTAAAGAGACGAGACTTTCCTCACGCTGTAGCCCACACACACACACACACGCACACACATCACGTTCCTTTATTTCTTCCTGCAGTCAGTTTCTACCGTAACACTTCTCTCTTGAGGTTCTTGAGGTATTGGATCATTTTAGCACTTTGTCATATTGTCCAAATTCTTTCTGACAGCGTTTCTACACGTATTGATTCTTTGTCAAGGCTGTGATGTTGCAGTAGCTCGGGCCAACTAGAGATGAGTATTATGAAGACAGAAACACTGCCGATGATGGAATTAAATTAAGATCCACTTCACGAGCATGCTTGTTTGGGGTTTCCATCCATCCCCCTATTTATGTGTGTTTTGAATTATCACACTCCAGTTACAGTTCAGTTTAACGCACAATACTCACGATTCCCAGACTATTTAGAAGAACATTTGAACGAAGAAAAAATTATGTCCGAAATCATTCTGAATCAAATACAATACATATAGAAATGCATTTTTTGTCTATATAAAACTAAATGAACCAAAAATTGCTACAGTGTTTTAATATTGTAAACAAAATGTACTATAGGTGTAACATTATCATAATAAAATAAAAAATGTAAATGTGTCTCTGGGTATAAAAACAAGTCTCTGGGACTTTGAAAATGATCGACTGAAATGTACTGAGCTCCGTAACACAAAAACAGAACTCAGAAATCGCCTAAAGTGCCTGATTTGCCCAGCCTTTGGTGGTGTTTGAAAGCTACTGAAGAGCTTTTTTTTAAAACAGTTATAATGTGGTTGTGCAGCTGTATATTGTTTAATGTGTGTTGTTCATAGTAATCTGGAGTTATTGGGCTGTTGGACTTCACAGCTACACTTGTTCAAGGCTCTCTGCGAAAGAACGTGAAGACCGATGGGTTTTTTGTATATTTTAACTATATTGGTTGTGCAGATTATGGGACCTCCGGTGTTCAAACAGTGCAATTGGATGCTTACATGCATGATTAATAGAATACCCGTTGCCATGTGAATTTGATGTGAATTTCCAGAAAGCACTTTTTTAATGCCCCACCGACCCCCAACCCACAACCCATTTTTGCATCATGACGCATCATGTCACAATGTAGAGGTACACCCCTATTTTTAAGATGTAGAAAAACGTGGTTACCTACAGAAGTATTCTGAATAATATCCCCCCCCCCCGAATGATGTAGTTATTTATTATTTTGTATTCTTAAACAGATATGTAAATGCTCACAGAGTTCAGGTTTAAGCTTCCGTGTGAGTGTGGAGTCTAGAGCTCTGATAAGGGCTGGGCTAGGCTATATGATACTATGATAACTTATGTTACAATACAATTTTCTTGGAGGCAGCTGATTTATATATTACAGTTTTGTACATCATTTAAATTTCCTCCTCCTTTTTCAGTAGATATTTTTTGTAGGTATTAATGAAAATGTAATTGAGTTCGGTTTTTCACACATATATAGTTTTTAATATCGTAATTCATATCGTGTATCATAGAAATGTCTTCAGGTATTGAATAACTTGCATTTTAAAAATCATTTTAATTGAATGTAACTGAATTGTGTGTATGTGTGTGTACACATGTTTACTTTTACAGGCATCCTTTCTTGCATGTTCAAATTTATCCTTAGGGAGAGTTGTAATGGTTTTATTAGGTATGATATGTTTAGAAACCGTTTTTCTCTCTCTCTCTCTCACACACACACACACACACACACACACACACACACACATACACATGGGAAGGGCGGGCCAGGTCAGACTTTTATGACTTTTTCTGCTGTCAGTAGTGTTCTCTGTGTGTAAATCACGACTGTGCGCATCTGTGGCCTCACAAACACTCATACACACACCCAGCACATAAACGTTGACCAGCGCGGACACCTCTCCTCTCCTACACACTCAGTATCTCACAGAATCGTGTTACCAGCAGCCCTCTCCTGTTGCAGAGCAGCCGTTGATGTACTCATTTATTTACCGATAAATCAGTGCAGTGCTGTCTAAAAGCCTCTTTCTCACTGTCTTTTACTACTCTTCGGCTGTTGGATCACGTATGCAGAGTGCACATTCACACTCCGATGTCCTCACATAAGCAAAACTGTGCATACATAGTGTGATAAGCCATCAGGAGGGAAAAACATGTTTACCCTTAAGTTAGCATGCAGGTTAGTGGATTTGAAGCTCACTTAAATTATTGCCACTCCTGTTTATAGTACATTGGTGCTGACGAGGACTATGGGTAATATTTTTAATGTATATAGGCTGGAGGACATGGAGGAGGGATCCTGTGTTTTTTATTTTTTATTTATGTATTTATTTTTTTGGTTTCTGTATCTGTAGTGTCCTAGATCTACATTTTTGGACAGATTTAATTGTATTTTAGGCATTTAAAAAAATACTTAGCATAGGGATGTGTTGGATATATACTAACTAGTCCACTAAGTAAGTACCCAGTCCTACATTTTGGTGAATGAGTGAATGCGAGTCAAGTGAACGAGAACAACGTTTTTAATCTAGCACATTTCGTTTTTGCGCCTGCGCCAGCCTTTGTCCAAGTTTACTACACATAGGTGAGAATTTTCCCAGATTTCATCAGTATTTCCAACATAACCTCATAATCCTGATTCTGAAAAGATTTATACATATGCATTCAAAAATAGTTTGTTTTGTGAAACTCAATAAGGAGTAGTTTTTTTTTTTTCTTTCTGGTTGTTAAACCACCCTCAGGCAAGTAAAATAAATAAATAAATGAGCGAATGAATGAATAAAAACATAGCCTGGTGAAGAAATCTGCTTGTTTGGCACACCTGGGCTACTGATTTGTCCATGATGGACATAGAGAGAGTTGTATCTCTGAGTCATTACTGAACACGAAGCCACTGATTGGTTGTGATGGAAGTTTGAGGAATCTGAGGAATATTGGGCACGGTGGCTTAGTGGTTAGCACGTTTGCCTCGCACCTCCGGGTTGGGGGTTTGATTCCTGCCTTCCGCTCTGTGTGAGTCGAGTTAGTATGTTCTCCACATGCTTTAGGGGTTTCCTCTGGGTAATCTGGTTTCCTCCCCCAATCCAAAAACATTCATTGTACACTGATTGGCATTTTCAAATTGTAGTGTTGTAACCCTGTGTAGGGTTGGCACCTCCTCCAGGATGCCCCGTGTCCGCTGGGATAGTCTCCTGCTCCCCCACAATCCTGTGTAGTAAAAGTTTTACAGATAATGGATGGATTGAAAATATCAGATGTTAAATATACAAAAGAGCTAAAATAAAAGAATTATTATAATGAACAATCAAGTGCCACAAATTGTCTCTAATATGCTAAATAACCTATTTAACACCTATAATTTATTTATTTGTAAATCAGGCTCGAACATTGCCTGTTTGTTACATGCAATGTAAGAATCATAAACTAGCCGCGCAGCAAAGATGAAATGTTGTCTGGTTTTCTTTCTGAAACTGGTTAAAGACGTCGAACCACTCTCTCTATATATATTTGGTTGCTACCTATATATGTCTATATTTGTAGATTTCCTCAACCTCAATGGAAACAGGATTTGAAAATGTCTTTCTGTGCTTGATTAATAAAACCGTCAATCATTTAGTCATACACCTATTACTGATGCGATGGAAAATAAATCTTTTATACTGCTTGAAATGTCTTTGTTTTCACTCTTGTTCTCTGTACCTCCTACGGTACTTTAAGTATTTTGTTAAATATGTTTGTAAAGTCAGACCATTGCATTAAAATGACAACACCTACCGCTAGGAGTACATTCCTGCCTCAGGATGGACAACACACTGCAATCCTGGTGATGGTCAATGCATCAGCCACTGCGTTCACTCCTTATGTGGTTTCAGTTTGTTTATTTTAATTTAGTTTTTCCCCGTATCACTGGGTAGTTCTTCATGCGATTGTTGCACTCTTTCTACTTCGCCGTCAGTCTAATTTGGTCGTCATTGCCAGCGTGGTCTAGCCTAGTGCGTCACTGAATACTCCAGCCTGCTCTGGACGTGTAATACATATCCCGTTTATAGAAATGCATGTTCCTGGGCCCAGATTGGCTTGATCAGAGTGAGAGAACATGTCTGTAAGGAGAGAGAGTGGCCTCACCCTTTCAGTGTATGGTTTCTCTCAGCTGCCACCCAAGATATCTCCATTGGAAATGCAGTAACAGTGCATGACATGTTTATACACACACGCACACACACACACACACACACCAGCTCTGCTTCACCCACTAAGACTTTCTGCTCATTCTGTCTCACTATCTCTTCCTCTCAGTGTCAGACAGGTGGGACGCTTCTGTCTGCTGGTCAGCCCTCTAATAATATAGGGCTGTCTCTTTCCTTCTCTTACACATGCTAGCTGTGTGTATGTGTATGTATACATACTATGTAATTTTTCTTCTTTATTATATAATGTGTCCGCGATTTGTTCGATGCGTGGGAAACGGGGGAACCAGAGTTGGATTAACGCAGTTCCTCGCATGCCGTAGATAAAAAGACCTTTATTTTTCTTGACAAAAACACATAGTAAATGAAAACTTGTTGAAATGAAACCTTACTATTGAATTTAACGTAAAATGGCGTATTGTGAATTGGCGTGCAGGAGCGTGGTCACAAAAAGGTGTGCTTCCCAGCTCTCCATTTCCATCCGCACCTGTTGGAAGGTTAACCCACATTATATGCACCTCCCACACCACACGTGATCCATGACCCAGGAGCAAACACACCACCAAATCTCACACAACACAACGCAATCCGAAACAAACAGAGAATTTATCACACAGTACTGTGCAGAAGTCTTCGGTGCATGCTAACAAATGCTGTAGCGCAAAGATGCCTTCATCTTTTTACATCTTCTTCAAAGATGTAATTAAATGTATCTACATAAAAAAGAGCAGGAAACAGTAATTAATGAAACAACGTCAATGTTTAGTGTGATGACCCTTTGCTTAAAAAAATAAATAGTCTCAGGTACAATTAGTGCAGTTTTATTGAACATCCTGGAGAACCAGACACGGTTCTTCTGGAGACCTTGACTGTCGTAATTGCTTCTTTTTTTTGCAGCAAAACCCAGCAGCCTCCATTGTGTGCTTTTATTTATTTATTTATTTTATTTATTTTTGGTCTGAAAAGTGTTCTTTTACATAATATGCTGCGTTCTTTACTGACATACAAACATTTTTCTGTAACAATACGTTTTGCGCTGAAAAACCAGTGCTCGGGAATCTAAAATGTTTATATACTCGATGTAGAAATGTAGAAATCATAAAATAAAAATCATTTATAAATAAAAAAAAAAAGTTTATACTGAAAAAAGATGCCTAAGACTTTTGCAGAGTACTCTGTGACTGTGTGTATATGTGTACTTCATGATATACACATCTGTCTAAATGCCAAGTGTTTTTCAAGTGATCAGAAATATCGCAATGTGTGATTAACGGGTTTCTTGTTGCCCAGGTGGACCCTGGTACTGTAGATAACTTGTTTAAACAATAAATAGCTCGTATTGTATACTTTTAGTTTGGGCCCTGGGTTTTGCCTGTGAAGTCTGCATTTGTTGTGAAAAAGGATAAACCAACATGAAGACCGTAGAGTTGTCTATGAGAGAAAAGCAAGCCATTTTGAAGCTGAGAAAAGAGGGAAACTATTTTCCATGCATGTGCATTGGGCATAGCCAACACTGGAATTTAGAATTTCCTGAAAAATAAAGAAACCACTGATGTACTAACAACCAGACATTGAACAGGTTGGCCAAGGAAAACAACAGCAGCTGATGACAGAAACATTGTGAGAGCTGTGAAGAAAAACCCCAAAAGAACAGTGACACAGAAAACCTCCACAGAGGAGTGGTGAAGGTATCATAATCCATTGTTAGAAGAAGAGCAGAAATATAGAGGCCATACCACTCATCAGCAATAAGAATCGGAATGCCAGATTGGATTTCGCATGAGATGAGCCACGAAAGATCTGAAAACAGGATTAACCTCTACTAAAGTGTGGAGAAGCAATGGATCTGCTCATGATCCCAAGCATACAAGGTTATCTGCCAAGCACGGTGGAGATAGCCCAGCTATGACACTTGCATAGCTGTTTCTGGAACAGGCTCACTAATCTTTATTAATGATCTAACTCATGATGGTTACATCAGAAATCTCCGTGACCTTCGGGCACTCAGGTGGCACAGCATTCAAAACAGGCATGATTCTGTAATGGAAATCACTGCATGGGCTCAGAAACAACTTCAGGACTCATTGTCTGTGAACACAGTTCACCGTGACATCCACAAATGCTGGTTAAAGCTCTAACATGCAAAGAAGAAGCCATATGTGAACATGATCCAGAAACGCTGCGGTCTTCTCTGGGCCAAAGCTCATTTAAAATGGACAGACAAAGTGGAAAACTGTGCTGTGGTCAGACGAATCGAAATGGGAAATTCTTTATCTAAAATACTCTTAATACCTAATCATGTTATTGACCTGTCGCCAATTAACCTAATTAGTTGTAAAATGTCCCTCCAGCTGTTTCTTTTTAGGAACACTTACTTTCCAGCCTTTTGTTTCCTCAGTCCCAACTTTTTTCAGACGTGTTACGGCCATCAAATTCAAAATTACCTTCTTTTTTTCCTCAAAATGGTACATGTCCTCAGTTTAAACATTTGATACGTTTCTATATTCTATAGTAAATAACATATGGGTTTATGAGATTTGCAAATCATTGCATTCTGCTTTTCTTTAGATTTTACATGCCGTCCCAACTTTTATGGAATTGGGGTGGCATGCTGTATTTGAACCATTTGATGAATTAAAAATATTAATTATTTTTAGAGGCTTTTCCTGTGGTGGCTTTATTTTCTACATATTTTATTTCATTTGTTTATTTATTTATTTATTTATTTTTTCAAGCAAGGAAAAGATCAGAAACAAAATAAAGAAAGGAAAAACACAAGTAAATAAATAAGAAAAAGAAGAAAGAAATGCATGAAAAAATAAAATTAAAACATTAAGAAAATAAAAATAAAATTAACCAAAAAAAGAGAAAGATTGAAAGAAAAAATGTGCAGATAAACTTTCTACTGTAGCTGTCCTCATATCATTTTGTTCTTCAGGCACTGGAGCTCTGACTTGGCTAATGCTTACACTGATACAGGAGAGGGAGAGAGGAGAGTGAGTGATGCACACTCAGTGCTTTATATCCTCACCTCTGTGTATGTCACACAGCCACTGGACCTCACTGTCTCTGAGAGCTGTGCCTTCCTCATCAAGCTGTCAGCTGTCCACAATTAAAACCTCTCTCTCTGCCCCTCCTCGCATGACACACACCCACCATTAGCCACCTGCCCATCCCAGCCACTGTTACACACACTCACACTCACATGCACTAATCTAGGATGGGTTTTATGTACCAAAGTTTATGTACTAAGCACCATTAAGTAGACGTCGTTGACTAAAATCTTGTAAATTGGATGGGCTCTCGGGTGGTTACTTTTTTTGCGCTCTGTGCTCCGGGTGTCTCGTGTGCTGTTCATTTTTGTAAATCTTTGCTTAGCATGTATAACCTCGCCAAGGTTCGGAATATTGTTTGCGTGGTACTTGCTTGGGAAGCAGTGTGTAAGTAAGTGAGGTATGTGCGTGCATACATGTGGTGCACATGCGCGTGTCCATTTGTTAGGTGTCGGGTGTTCCAGCAGTTGAAGGCCAATTGTTGAAACGTGTACCCCACACTCTGCTGTTCTGAAATCCTACCCTTCAGTAACTCTTTCCTTCCCTGTTTTGGAGTGTAAATGTTTTCTCGGTACCACAAGGCGTTCCCTGGTGACGCAGAGCGGCGTATAATTCAGAACCTTTAAACGTTAATATGCCTGCTAATTGCTTAAAAAGTGCATAAACAATTTGTCGCCGTCTAAAAGTGCATCTATGATTGCTGAAAGCTGGAAACGTTATGTTTCCCTGCCCTATATAAAAATGTGCACATACTGATGGTTATTTAAAGGTGCAGTCTGTCATTTCTAAAAGTAACTATGAGTTATATCATCATTGCAAAAATACATTTGAAAAACTTATTTTATCAAGTGATACAATTAAGTAGGGCTATATGATATGATAATATAATATTGATATGATGAATTTACACATCTTTTCTGAGATATTGTAGACATCATAATATTTTATTCTTATAATTTCAAACTGACTGGAGCTCTTCATGTGTCTAGTCTATGGGGTAGAGTGGTTAGACAGAAGCCCTCTCTCGCACTTTCGCTCTCACAAAACCACCTAAATTACCCCAAAACGTGCTATGGTTTGATGAGACCAAGGTAGAACTTTGGGGCAGAATTCTAAAAGATGTGTTTGGTGCAAAAACAAGACTGCTTATCATCCAAGGAACACCATGCCCACGGTGAAGCATGGTGGTGGCAGCATCATGCTGTGGGGCTGCCTCTCTTCAGCAGGGACTGGAGCTCTAGTCAAGCTAGAGAGGGTCTTGGATAGTTCCAAATACCAATTTATGTTGGCTTCTGTTAGACAGCTAAAGATGAAGAAAAATGTCTGATTGATCCATCTGTCATGCCCTATTTTGCATACACATGTGAGCTTGTGGTCACTGGCTGTTTTGTGACTAATGACACTCTGGCAAATGGAACTGGGGGCATCCATTCCCCCATTCCTCCCTCAATCCCCACTTGTCTCCCCTTACCCCATCTCCCGTAACCCTAGCCAGGTCTGCAAAGTGAAATGTTGCCATAATAATCAGAGCGCTTTGGCATTTTGTGGGAGAAGAGAGCTACAGAGTTTTAACCTTGCCAGGCATGTTAATTATGGTTAATGTCTATTTGATACACCCACAAAGACCAGTTCATGTTAAATATAACCTGGTCCTTGCTTAAACTTCGAACTTTCATCTGTCATTCCTAACATGACTGAACACTAACTGTTTATTATAGCATATATGTAATGAATGTTGACCATACCAGCTTTAACGGTTGAGTTATTGAGTGTATTCTGGTAATTATGTGCCTCAAAAATAATTATTTGATTACTTAAATACATGAATGAATGAACTGATTTTGTTGATTGCATAGATTACTTGTTTAATTTGTATCGTACTTTTTAAAAACTTAAACATCACAATAATGATAAACCCACACCATTAGAAAAAAAATAAATAATATATATATATATATATATATATATATAGTCCCATTTTTACACTGCCTAAGATTTAATCTGAATTATGTACATGCCACATGTTAGGAAAAATCACACAAAAACAGTACAATATCAGTAAAATATCTCTCTTTGTGATGTCTTCTTGTCCCTGACTGTCTGCAGGTCACTAATCACTCATTCTCTCTTACACAGTTATGTTCATTTAATGACACATATTCATTGATAAGTGCACTTCTGAAGTGACGTCTCGTATCGTAGTCAATGACTCAGTCAGTTTGATGTGCTAATGACAATTCCACAGAATCATCATTCATCATGGGAGGATGATAACTTGAGCAGATGGAATGGCTGAAATAGGAACTGGGATTAGTACAATGTAATGTAATGGCTAGCACATGTGTGGATATGTATTTCAACATATTGCTGTCAGTGGCATGTCGTGAAACTGTGGTGTAGCCAATTTCAACACCTCAGTTACTGCAACTACCTGCTATACCTACCTACTATACCTACTGCCTTCTGGGGATTTACTATGATCTGCATTTCTCTGAGACAAATTAAGTTGTCCAGTCCACAAATATGTTATCTGTCATGACTGAGCGAGGTATATTGGAAGATTTTGTTTTTGAATTCTTCTAAAGAACACTCGCTGCTGTAAATCTGATTCACATGCTGGTGAAAACACCAAATTTTCATGTAAGAGCATGATTATCATCTCAAACTCAGGTTTGTGTTGGCCGTACAAGCTACATAGCTGAGAGTGGGGTGATGAGGTATTTTTGTCTCTATATCCCCTTTCTGTGACCGAGTGAAGAAATCTTTTTTTTCTCTCTCTAATTAACAGAGTGAATGTCTCACTGTGCACACCAGAGAGTGCACATTTTAGCACTTCATACATTTATAGCCCAGTGGTCAGTCTATCCAGCCCTGCGCCCACAAGGTGCGAAACTTGACTCCTGTAACTCGGCTTCCCATTTTAGTCCAAACCGGGCCGGACATTCTAGCTGAGGCTATTCTGTAAACGGGAAGTACGCCGGCTGTTACCTGATTGCCTTCACACTGTCCTGCATCTACGTCTTGCTGCCTATTGTCACCTGCAGCCTACACCTGTTTGGAGACATGTTTTTTAATAGTGTAGTTATCCTCAGTAATGCTGTTTATTCTCTCTGACTTGGAGTCCCTTCCTGTCCCAAATCGCTGCACTCTGGGGAGCAATTAAGTTTGCTCAGGCCTCTTGTGGGCAGCAGGATATCTGGCTCTGAGCCTTTAGCCATGATCGGCATGTGATCCCCACTGCTCAAAGCGCCACTGTCTGAATTTGTCCCATAAAACACACACACACACACACACACACACACACAGACGGACTATCCAAGTATCTCATCCATCACCACAGATGTCTGTCCAGTTTTAAGACCACAGGGTGTGTGTGGGAGAGAGAGAGAGCGAGCATGTCTGTGCATCTGTGTGTGTGTGTGCCTCTGTAAAGGTGTCTGTGTTTGTGCACGCGTGTGTGTGTCTGTTTAATTACAGATGGCTGTTTATGTCCTGCTCTGTTTGGAGAGGACTTTAAGATAAGTGTTAATTCCACTCTTGGCATATTGATTAGCTGTGCTGGGCGAGTATGGTTTTATAGGCTCCCGCTCAGCCTGAATAATTAATGCTTAACATATTTAATTAGTGAGATTTCCTTTAAACGGGGGAAAGAGTAATTGAGATCTAACCACAGGGAGGGTCAAATCAACTTCAGTGCAAGTCATGGGCTTGTGTGTGCTTGTGTGTTGATTCACAGAGCTTCCCATTATTGCATGATTATAGGTACCTTTCTTGGCAGAGTAGCTCAGACCCTGCTCCTCTGATGTGTACTGATTGGATGTCTGTTCTGAACCTGCCTCTGTCTTTATCAGGTCACACTGCCAGGCATCGAGCCCAGTTCTATTTTTGTGCCTGAATCTGTATACGTAGGTCTCCATACAGAGACTTTCTCTCCGTCAGCTCGGCTTATTCCCTGCTCACTCTTTGGCACACAGACTGGGTCAGGGAATCCACCCAAAACAACAGCTGATCTCCCAGTCCTCGTCGTATCTTGAGACATTCCAGTAATTGTCCAGTTGTCTGAGCTATTTAACCACAACAATGCTGGTATGCAGCAGATAATGGAATGAAAGTGATATTTCTCTAATTTGTTTGTTATATTCTTGTTTGTTTTTAGAAGCATGCTTCATGAGCAGTTTAATGCACAATGAAATAAATAATTCAGTGTCACAGCTGAATTCCCATAACTAACTCGTAAACTATTTGGCAGCCTGAAGCACAGTTACATACAGGCATTGATTCAAGTTCTCTTACAGGTGTGCTTTCTTGGTTCCCAGATCTGTATTTGTTGCTGCTGAGCTCCTGCAGAGGGAGCTCTTTTACACGGATCTGGTATATACACCCTTAAAATACCCACTTAATTGTGTCTAAATGTGTTGTCTTTATTTTTATAGAAATAAAAATGTGTCCTGTTAGTGGGAAGAATCACTACAAATCAATACAAAGTTCTTCTCACTGATCGTCTTTATTTTACACTGTAACATTTTCTATCCAGATAGGAGTGGCCTCTTCTGGGGTGACTCCGCCCCCAGGGGAATGGCAACATCTATAATTTAATGACTTTTGACTCGTTGCAACAGCAATACAGGGGGTTAGGTGGTGGCGGGGGTTGGGGGGATTAGATTGTCTGCCTGCCTTTTCAGCTAAAGCACAAATTAGTCTAAACATTAATAAAATTCAGTTTTCAGGAAAAAAAAAGTAATTCACTGATGGGGAAAGGACATGGGATGTGATTTTGCTTCTGATGGTGGTTACTTTCCCATTATACCAACTTTATTAATGTGAATTTTGTCATGTGAATTTATTAACTAAGCTCTTCTGAGCCAAGAGAAACCAGTTTGGAAAAAAAGAGGAGCTGCTTATTATTAAGTTTTTAACCAAACATTTGCCTTTCTGATTTCTTCTTGTTTCTTGTTGCACATCTGGAGATAAAATAGCCGTGTCCAACGACATATGCTAGAGAATGTACACCAAGGTTAAATGTCAGCAGTCATCTCTCTCTGGCACTTGTCCTCTCCTCATGCCTCTGTGGGAGATATTGGCCCATCGTCTCAGTTACACCTGCCCAGTGCTTCAGGGTTGTCAGCCACCAGTTGTCCTCTTCCTTCTGCCAGTTTGAGATGGCAGTGCCAAGATGGGTTCCCATGCCCTCTGTAACAACCAATTTGGGGAAACCCTTGACATTACACACAGTCATGTGAAAAAAATAAGTACACCCCCCCCTTTTTTTTAACCATATTTGGAAAAGCAAACATTTGATCTTCTTTGAAATGGTGCCTTTTAATAAACATGTTGTGCTATATCAAATGATACGTAAAATTTAAATTTTGTAGTAATTTTCACAATTTAACAAAAAAACAGATGAGTCATTTGGAAAAAATAAGAATACTTCTACATTTATAACACCTTCAAATCCATAAAATTATAATCAGATGTTGAAGATTGGGTGCCAGTAATCAGAACCTGCTGAGGGAGTGCAGGTGGAACCGGTCTTATTTAAACCCCTCTCATATCTAGTGTCTGGTTCCCTTTGTTATTGAGGTGTGTGGTGTCATCATGCCAAGATATAAAAATGTTGTGGATGCCTTTGAGTCTGTCAAGGAATTTAATCTCCAAATTATTTGAAATACATCATTCCACTGTAAGGAAAATTTGTCCAGGACTGGCCATATCAGCAAATTCAGCCGAAGAGCAGACCGTCTGATGCAAAAAGCACCCCAAAATTTCAACTGTTGGTGTCAAAGTGCATGCTTCTACAATTAGAAAGAGATTGCAGAAATTTGAGCTGCATGTGAGGTGTGCCAGGAAAAAGCCATTGTAGGACTACAGTTTGCCAATGAACATGACCACAATAATGTGCTCTGGACAGATGAATCAAAGATAGAGTTGTTTGGCCACAGAAACTGCAGACCTGTTTGGCGCTGACCAAAGACAGCTTTTCAGGAGAAGCACCTCATACCACTGTGAAGCACTGTGGTGGAAATGTTATGGTTTGGGGTTGCTTCACTTCCTTATAGACTGGACTGCATGCATTCATTGTTTCAACTATGAATTCTGAATCATATCGAAGACTGCTTGAAGATAATGTGAGGCCATCTGTCAAAGTTGAACAGAAAGTAGACCATTCAACAGGATAATGATCCTAAGCACACCAGCAAATCCACTAAGCAATGGCTTAAAAAGAAGAAATGGATGGTTATGTAATGACCTAGTCAAAGCCTGGAGTTGAATCCCATTGCAATGTTGTGGTGGATTTGAAATAAGCAGTGCATGCAAGAAAACCCTCGAACATCATGAAATTAAATAATATTGCATGGAAGAGTGGTCAACATTTCCAGCAAACCGATGTCAGAGACTGGTGAACAATTATACAAAATGCCTACAAGGAGTTATTTCTGCTAAAGGGGGCAATACTAGCTTCTGAGGCCAAGGGTGTACTTACTTTTTCCACAGAAGAATACCTATTGAGATTTCTGTTGAATAAATGATTGAAAATTAATTTTTTTCTTGTGGTTTTGTTCACATAAATCAACTTCATTAATAGACACTGTTTCAAAGAGGATCAAATCTTTGCTTGTCCAAATATGTCAAGAAATCCAACCATTTCCATGGGGTGTACTTATTTTTTCACATGACTGTGGAAGACAACTTAAGATATACTCAATCTAAAATATATATATATATATATATATATATATATATATATATATATATATATATATATATATATATATATACACAGTGGTGTGAAAAAGTGTTTGCCCCCTTCCTCATCTCCTGTTCCTTTGCATGTTTGTCACACTTAAGTGTTTCGGAACATCAAACCAATTTAAACAATAGTCAAGGACAACACAAGTAAACACAGAATGCAATTTGTAAATGAAGGTGTTTATTATTAAAGGTGAAAAAAAAATCCAAACTATTATGGCCCTGTGTGTTTGTGTGTAGGTAGTCTACTAAATGCTGTAAATATAATATGAATTAAACACTTTTAACAGAATTTAACAGACATGCTGTTATTATAAAATAATCAACTTTAGGCTGGTACCAATAACTCCTATAACAGCACACCTTGTCATGTTTTATTCCTTATGTAATTTTAATTTTCTTTTATTGATTAAATTATTTGAAGCAAATTAACCTTTGATATCAAGATATTATTCTAAAATGATCATCTTAATAGGACATGCAGATGTCCTGCTTGTGCATGAGTGAGAATATGATGTGCAGGATCTTAAGCTGTAAAAACCTTCCTGTATTTCACTGTGTCCCAAACAAATGCGGTAATTGAGGAAAAGGGGGGGAGAGAGGACAGTATTGATCAGACCCAGTTCATTTTCTGCCGTCCCTGGAGAGTCGGCCTGTAGGAAATAGCTAGTTTGTCTCCTGTCACAGTGACTTCTGAATACTAGAAAGTGGAAAAGCCTCAAGAAGCTGTGAACAGGCCATGCTTAGGGAGCTACTTCAGCATCTGAGCAAGACACGGTTGCATCAGGGAGCGGTTTGTTCCATTCGGTAATATTTAAGTTTACAAGAAACTGTACAGTAAGAAAAAGGCAAGGAGAATGTCTTCAATTATCTATTTTAAACCTATAGTGCATAATTTTAGATCAACACTGATTTTTGGTGTGAAGTAAACCTGAATGAGTATTCAGGTTTACTTCACTGAGTATTCTAATGCTCTGAAATTTTTCAAACCTGAATAGTAAATGCATTAATTAATATTATTCTATCATTAATACAAATATCCATTAACCTCATATAAGGGTGTAAAGAAATTTAGAAATTTGTTGGAAATAAAAGCAGTTGAGTGTGAGGGGACATTTCTTTTTCTGATGAATGAGTGTGTGTGTGTGTGTGTATATATATACATACATACACCAACTGAAACATAAACTGAACAAGTTTCACAGACATTTGACTATGGCCGATTTGTCAGTTCTTGCTGTGAGATGTTACTCCACACCACCGAGGCATTTGAAAGTTCTCCATCAAGTCTGGGAAGGACACATGGTTACATGTAATTTTCCACTGCATGGATGATCAGCTGTCCTTCCTGTCTCCCTGCAGCACCGTCTTATGCGTCTTACATTACATTACAGACATTGCAGTTTATTGCTCTGCCCGCATCTGCGGTCCTCATGCCTCACTGTAGCAGGTCTATGGCATGTTCACGCAGGTGAGCAGGAACTCTAGGCATCTTTCTTCTGGTGCTTTTCAGAGTCAGTAGAAAGGCCTCTTTGGTGTGTTATCGTAACTGTGACCATAATGGCCTACCGCCTGTAAACTTTTCGTGTGTTAAGGACTGTTCCACGGGTGCAATAATCGTTTATGGCTCATTGAACAAGCATGAAAAACCTTGTTTAAACCCTTTCTATTAAAGATCTGTAAACCTTATTTGCGTTTGACAAAATGTTTATCACTTGTTTTAATATTTTTCAGTCTCCTGAAAAAGGCATGTTTCTTTTTTTGCTGAGTGTGTGTGTGCGCGTGCGCGCGCCTGTGTGTGTGTGTGTGTGTATGCCTGCCTTGTGTGTAGTGTACCAATCCATAGAGGATGCACCATGGACCTGACCAGAATAAAGTGGTTACTGAAGATGAATGAATGAATTAATTAACAAATGATTGATTAATCAATTAATGCAGGTTAACTCAATATTTATCAAGTATATAGGCATCTTTCAATGGAATTGGAATGAAATCTTTAAATGCAATATTTTTCCTTTTCACTTATAGAAAACTAGAATTTAAAATGCTACAGATGCATGTAATAGAGAGAAACTTATCAGCTAAATCATAGTAGAAGATGGCAATTTCATCATGTGAAGGGTTTTCTCGTGCCACCGCACACACGCACAACAACACACACACACACACACACACACAAGACATACACTAACCTACATTATTCAGCTCCGTTGGTTTTGGGGAGGGGGTGTTAGGTTTGGGAGGAGGTAGTAAATTTCCCTTGGACTATTTTTGGGGTTGGACATTCTCCCCATCCTTATGGGCACTTGTCCTATCCGTATCCCCTTTCATGGCATTCTTCACTTAACGAGTTTGTGGATATTAATGACCAACCTGAGGTGACAACTCTCAGGTTACCCCTTCAAGCCGCTGTCACTATGTGGCACAGTCTGTATTTTCACTCTAATCCACTCTTTGTACTCCCATTTTATTAATTAGCAAATATAATTATGATTAGATATGTTCCGTTTGTTTCTTAATCAGGAAGACACCAAATATTTTGGTGGATATTGGATTGAATTTTTCTCTTTTTTTGACGATCAAAAGCTATTTTATACTTTAGCCATTAATTAATTTCAGGATTTTTATGGTCAGTGTACATGTATGAATGAGATTTTTTTTTTACTCTTTCCTTTCCAGTTCCTTTAAAAGTCGTACAGTATCTAATGAGATGCTAGAGCTGTGCGATACAGCTAAAAAGAATTATCACGATATAATTTTTACCCACTTTATAATAATATTTATGATATAATATTTACCCACTTTATTGAGGCAAACATCAAATAATTTTAAATAAACGTGTTAACTCTTGAACTTAATTAATGTTACAAAATGTGTGCGATGTAAAAGTGTGAATGTAGAACAGTCGAGGCAAACTTTGAGGTAAATCAACATTGCATTATAGCGCAGATTGGGACTCCTGGTGCTCTGTGCTCAGTCTGTTAGCATAGTTAGCCTAGCCTCGTATAAAACTTCCACTTTAACACATGCTTCCGGATAACACCGTGCAGAGGTCCGCGTCTGACGAGCCGAGCTCCTGCTCTGAGGACACTCGCTTGTTCTCACGCAGCTTGTTCTTGGATGTACGGAGAAACTACTTTTTTATTTTTTGCAAAGCTTACACACAGCGGTGTTCTGATGTTGGTCAGACAATAAGAAACCAAAAAAACTGCAACACTTTTGAACTTTTTATTCACAGTCTACTCTGCAGGCACGGCAGTCATTTTCACGTGTGTTCTGAAGTCACGTGGCGATGACGCAACCGAACCCAACAGATACGCAACTTGTTATTGACTGTTTGCTTGTCACTCGTAGCACACTCCTTTATTAAGGCATATGATGGGCTGTGTATGATCTGGGGACGGCGGGTTGTTCATGCAACCAAACTTCATGTTTATGTTTTATCGAGCATTGTTTTTCTGTCGTTACCGATAAAGTTGTACCGTCGATAAATACCGATGCCGTTTTATCGCCTGAGACCTATGAGATGCTCTGATTCCTTCCACATTCATTATGTAAGCAGTATATCTGCACATTTTTTGTCAGTTATGCCTATTAGTGCAAATCGTTTCTTTTACTTTTAGTCCATGCTTTCTCATTTAATTAATTACCAAAATGTATTTTCTATCCTGTCCAAGTCGGTACTTATACTAGATACTTTGTGCTTAAAGTCTTGGGCCTGTAATATCATAATGCCCTTACATTTAGCTCGGTGACATTGAGGGCAGCTGTTCCAGTGGTGAGGTGCCCAGTCCCATGCCCACCCTAAGCAGATGCATGTTCCTCCTCAGTGCTCAGAGGGACCAATTAAAAGTTATACAACTGCTGGCACTAAGAACATTCTGCATGCAGGCATGAGGTAATGCATGTAAGGAGAGAGGCCAAGTAGTGTTTTCTCTGTCTTAAGAACACTTGCTTAACTTCAAAAGCTCAGGTTAACAAAATTATGCTAACTTTTGCTGCTGGATAAATTAGCACACATAGCTCTCAGCAAACCCAGCCTTTAGAGGAAAGCCTCAGATACCCCAGATGATCACCGTAGACCAGTCACCTCCAAACCCAGGCTTGTAATTTATATGAAATCGGTAAAGTATATTCTTTGTTTTGCTTGGGCTGACCTTCAGGACAAACATAGTTTAAAATCTCTGCATGACCGGCTGCAGCAATGCAAAGATATGCATCATGATTTGCACCCACCTGAAAAATGCAACAGCAAATGGCAATGACCCGGCACATCTGCTATCTAGCTTCTGTAATGAAGTTTAGTGCGGGTTCATTCAAAATTTATATCTCTGATAAGAAACAGCAGGCATTTGGTTTATATCACTTGATTTAATAACTAATCCTCCACTTAGGTTTATATACGGACATTCAGATTTGTTGGGTAAATGAGCTGCTAAATTCTGAAAACATTGTGTGCAAGTTTTCCAAAGTGGGTTCTCTCGTGTATGTTTAGAATTTATCTGGGCTAAGTTTCCCAAAAACATTGCAGCACAAAGATCATTGTTAAATGGTCGAGCATGCATCACATTGAACACTGTCTCTCCCAGTTAAGATGATCTTAACTCTTCAAAACTTTTGGGAAACTCGACCCTGTTTAATTACAGGGCTAGCATATACACTCACTGAGCACATTATTAGGAACACTTGTTCACCTACTCAATCATGCAATTATCCAATCAGCCAATCCTTTGGCAACGGTTCAATGCATAAAATTATGCAAATACGAGCCAGCAGCTTTGGATATCGTTCACATCAACCATTAGAATGGGGGGGGGGATGTGATCGGAGTGATTTTGACCATGGCATGATTGTCTAGAGTATTTCTAGACCTGCTAATGATCTGAGATTTTCACACACAACAGTCTGTAGAGTTTACTCAGAAATGGTGTAATCAAGAAAAAAAACTTCCAGTGGACAGCAGTTCTGTGGATGGAAACGCCTTTCTGATGAGAGAGGTCAATGGCAAATGGCCGGACTAGTTCGAGCTAACATAAAGGCTACATTATATACTGCTCAAACACTTAAACAGCACAATGTAACTCCAAGTGTTTCCTTTATTTTTTTTTAGCAGTATATTAATAAAGGCTTTATACAATTGTGGTGAGCATGGCTACTTCCGGCATGATAATACACCATGTCACAAAGCAGACGTCATCACAAACTGATTTCGTGAACAAGAAAAGTTCAATTTTCTTCAGTGGCCTTCGCAGTCACCAGATCTGAATCCAATACAACACCGTTGGGATGTGGTAGAATGGGAGATTCATAGCATGAAAGTGCACCTAAAACATATGCAGGAATTGCGTAATGCAGTCGTGTCAACGTGGACCAGAATCTCAATGGAATGTTTCTAACAACTTGTGGAATTCATACCACAAAGTATTGAGGCTGTTTTGAGCACTGCCCCTACCCAGTATTACAATAGTGTTTCTAATAAAGTGCTCGGTGAGTGTGTATTCAGGCATAAATTACTTTTAATTAGCATTTATCATTGTAAATCAAACCAAAAATCGGCAGCATAATATTCTGCTTTAGTCAATAACAAGTGTTGTAAATAATGCCATTCATCAGTGAAGCATGGTAGTGGTAGCATCGTGGTTCGGGGATGCGTTTCATCCACAAGGACTTGGAAACTGAGCAAAAATAACAGGATTCAGATGCACAAAGCTGATCCAGAGATGTGCCAGATGACTTGCAACCGTAATAAGACATAATTTACACCTTCAAATCTTAGACATTACAAATGACAGTTTTCAATTCCAGGTTAAGGTTAAGGGTGAATACCTTTGCAAGGCACTGTATAATATACGGTTTGCAAAATAACCCAGTTGGCTGTTGATTTAAAATAATAAAGTGCAATAAAACTTAAGACTTAACTCATAAACACGTGAAGTGACCGCACGCACAGTACGATAGGATGATAAATGGTTCTGTAACTTGAATCTGGTCCTTGGTAGACTCCTATGTGCCTTTAATGGCAGACAGGTGGTTGACAAATGAAGAGCGTTAGGGTATGTGAGAGTGTGTTCAGCTTCTAGTGGATAGGCATGAACAGCTTAGTGTTCGCGGCCCCCTAGTGCACTGTGCCATTTCTTAAATTGGAGTGCACAAGTGAGTGTGATAGGGATGTGAATGGACACACACACACACACACACTCTATCATATTTACCCCACTTGACATTGAAGCAGATTTGTTAATAATGCTGTAGATAGGCCAATAGGTCATGGGTGAGATTGCTCTCGGTGTCCAAACCACGGCAAGGTCAGTATATGTTGATTCAGTGGCTTTCAGTGACTATTGGGCGATGGTGATAACTGACATGGTCAAGCGGGAGCTGTTAGACATCACTGAACTTGCTACATATCCACCAGTGACTCACTTCTAGGCTCTTGCAGCGCTCCTCCATCTCTCATCCCTCCTTGATTAAGATCTCTTCTCCGTCAACACTCCTGCTATCCGTCCATCAGCATCAGTAGGCCCGTGGAGTCACTTGTTTCTCCTGTAGCAGCTTTGGTATTTTTATTTTTTTTATTTTTTTGATCTCTCAAGGTTAATTCAGGAACTAAGTTTAGATGTTGATCTTCTGCATTGCCTCTACTGACCACAAGAGTACACACAGTACCTTTTTATATTTGGCTTTAATTCTTATTTCAGTATCTGTAATCACAGCTCTGACCATAGTGCAAACAACAGATCTACATTAATGTACTCATTCTGGAAAACCCATTCACTGGGACTTGTGTGGTGTAATGTACATAATTGAAGGGTAATAATGGAACTGATTAAGAAACTGTCATTTAGCAAAGAAAGATGTAAAGAATCTCCCGAACATGCTCTGGAGGGAGATGTTTGTTTAGCATTTATGGAAGGAGTCTCCAGTGTCAGTCATTTGCACCAGGTGTTCCTCCACAGAAAGGGACACAGGACTTTGGACTTTCTGGCTTCATGGTAATATTGCACGCTACTTTGTTTGGGGGAATAAATGAGGCTCGTGAAAGAAAGACTGTTTATAGCTGCTATGATATAATTGATATGTATTGATATGATTGAACTAACTTGTCACACAGACATTCCACACCTTTTAAATTGAACATTTCAGGATGTTATAGGAAAATAATAATCAAATAAACATCACCCATACTCCTCATGATTATTTTCGCATAACAGTTCATCCCTTATGTAGTCATCAAACTGCTGAGACTTCTTTGTCTCATCAGCCTTGTTGTGCAATGACAAGCCAGTTGAATAGATAAAAAAAAGAAAGCTACCTTCAAAAAGCCTGGAATATTAGTTAATTGTATTACTTTTAATATGATTCATTTGATTTCCTGGACAATGGGTCGTCGCCCCAGCTTTTTTTGGCTAAGAATGCCTGATAGTTACAGTACACCTTGATATGAAGATGTGATTGAGAATAATGCTCAGACAACTGCCCCATAACCCAGGCCCTGACGATCATTTTTAGAATATGAATCAAATGTTGCTATTTAGCATGAAGGGGTAAGAAAAAAAAAATTGGGTAACTGATACTTCTAGAGCCAACAGAAACTCCACTAGTTGTTTCACTGCTTGCTCTGAGCAGATTTGCATCGTTGTTTTGCTTGTAAGGTTCATTCGTAATTCCTTATTCTGACCCATACCAGGCATTGCTGGTTTTAGCAGAGTGAATGCTTAATCGCAGTGCGGTTACCCCAGTGGGAATCAGAAGATGAGCCCCAGGGGGATTGTAGCAGGAGTAGGGGGTCTCTTGCTGTCAATAATAAGATTAATGATGTGACAGAGATGCCAGAGTAAAGAATAGGAGTGCAGTTAGCTGGAATTAGTTGTCAAATTTGCAGCAGGGATCCGAAAAAGGGCGATAGCAGGATTTGATAATCCCTAAGCGGATACTTTTTCTACAGGGTGTCGCTGCTGCCGTGTCACAACAGAGATTGAAGTGAGGGAGGGTTTTGACAGGACGGGAATGTGTTTAAGATGAGTATATCGCTGTTGATTGGGCAACGTAAGGAGAGGTGGTTCAGCACTAGTGTATCCTAGTGTATTCCGGATGCATTGTGGTCATTGTTTTGAGTGCCGTTCCTTGGTTTACCACAGCATACTTACCCAAATTACAACCACAGTGTTGTTGAACTCTCAAGCATGATTGATCAGACGTGATTTAAGTTTCTATAACAGCAACTCGGTAGTTTCAGCTGCAAGGCAAATCACAGCTTTATATGACAGAGAAGTTTTTTTGGAACTGTTTTCTGGATGTTACATGACATTAACTGTAACTATAAACTGATATAAACTATGATGGATGGTTCTTTAATTACTCAAAAAATATATATATATGTATGTATGTGTGTGTGTATGTGTACATATACATATGTATGTGTTTGTTTATATATATATATATATATATATATATAATTATTTATTTATTTATTTTTTTTAATATATATAACACACACACATAAGTTGGCAAATTGCTTTGGTATAAGCAGATTAAAATACTTTGGGACATGCTGTTTTAGGAAAATTAGAAAAGCAACGAGGGCCGGTTACACTTTATCTATGGTTGCACTTTATTTGACAGGTACCTTGGTTCATTGGACCTTCATGAGCCATTGTTTAATGTTAGTATTAAAATGAGTTACAATGGAATACAGCAGGTTTTATGTATACACCTTTGTTTTTACATAAAAGAGCAGAGGGAGAAGAACTTCAGTTCTTCTGTAACTATTTGATGTTTCTTTACACAAACCCAAACAAACGAAAAAACACAATTCATACGCAGCCTTGAGACTCCTCTATATCAATTGGGTTCGGTTGTAGAGGGAATATAGTGCTTCTTGATAACAGTGTTATAAATGCAAAATTATAGCTTAACAGTAATAAAAATGCCAAGGATATGGGCTTCTTATACAGTATATTGGATTGATGCTTTATAATAGGTTTTAAGCCTTTCGTGCATAAATTAATTATGCACATATCTAGATTGTTTAGATGTTCTCTTTTTTAAATCTATTTATTATATTTATTTATTTATTTTTTACTTAAAATCGCTTGATGCATGAATTTTGATTCTGTTTAAATATCAAATATTAAAAAGGAAATGCATTGTCCATTGGTAAAATAAATAAATAAGTTAATGAATTAATTAATTTTCCTATGTCCAAATGTCAACGATTCAGGTCAATATATGTCATGCAGATACAAAAAAAAAATCCCACTAGTTTAAAACAAACGAGCAAAAAATAAACAAAACCCTAAAACAACAACAAACAAAAACTCTAAGGCATTCAGTGGAGTCTGGCACAAGTTTATGTGGAAACTTATAAAGATTGCGGACGACAAACTATAGAAGATTACGTTAATTTACATCTTGTATCTTTCTAAAATATTAAAAACAACCTTACATTGACTGTCCATGTGGGACACCTTGCATGAAAGGGTTAAATGTATGCTTTAGGGGAACGTAAGAAGTCGATAAATGCACCTCCAAAAGCATCTCTAATGTCATCTCACTAGTCCTTTTTCTATATTTATTTTTGCAACATTATGAATGAGTCATGAGGGCGCACGGTGGCTTAGTGGTTAGCACGTTCGCCTCACACCTCCAGGGTCCGGGGTTTGATTCCCGCCGGGGTGCGGAGTTTTTTGCATGTTTGCATGTTCTCCCCGTGCTGCGGGGGTTTCCTCCGGGTACTCCGGTTTCCTCCCCCAGTCCAAAGACATGCATGGTAAGCTGATTGGTGTGTCTAAATTGTCCGTAGTGTATGAATGGGTGTGTAAGTGTGTATATGATTGTGCCCTGCGATGGACTGGCACCCTGTCCAGGGTGTACCCCGCCTTGTGCCCGATGCTTCCTGAGATAGGCTCCAGGTTCCCCCTGACCCTGAGGAAGGAATAAGCAGTAGAAGATGGATGGATGGATGGATGAATGAGTCATAAACATCCATTGTAGGTTCCCTTCAAATAAAGACTTGATGTTTCTCTGTCATATTGCCTTTTTTGCTTCTATTTAGGACAGCTACCTGACTATAACTTCCAATGTAGGATAAATAACATGGGAACTTGTCAGAAAAATGAGTGTGTTTGTCTGCGTGTGACGGAGAGGTATAGATAAAGGTGGGCGTGCACGGCGCTGGTTGGAGCTGGTGTAAGCTGAGTAAATAATCGGCAGCGCGTTTCAGCTCAGGCTCAGGGCTGGGTTGTCAGCGGGCGATGAATGAGTCCCCTGGCCTGATTGTAAAGCCCAGCAGGTTGTGTTGGTTGAGTGAGTCTGTACCGAGTGGGGTCTCAATCTTCCACTTAATAGGCCACTGACAGATCCCTGCCACACACACATACACATGCAAGCACACCCACATAAATATAAGGGTCTTGACAGGGAGCACTACCTTAGTTTTGGCACATCCTGCTCAACGTGGTAGCGATGTTCTGCAGCACTGTCATTAAACAGTAGGTAAGGTAGAACAGTGTTGTGAATAACTCCATAAGGGGTTCGCTGTGTAAGGAACGAGCTCACTGACAAGCAAAATTTGTCATCCCCAGGGACGCCCAAATAGCTCTGACTGCAATACAGATGGGTGCTGTGTGAAAAAGTGACTTCAAGCCAGCCAAGTAATCCTACAAGCTCACATGTTCACGCATACAGTACATTCCAGCTTCTGGTTGCATCTACCCCCCTGCCCACACATGCACACGCACACACACACACACGCACACACACACACACACACACACACACACACACACCTTAAGGTCCAGTTGTGCAATGACCAACTGAGACTATAAATCATACACTGTGTAGCGCACATAAAACTGATTGTCCTTGCACAACACATGGACACACACACACACACACACACACACACTGGTAAATGTTTGTGGAAAATAACTCCTCTTACTTCTTCACAGAATGAAGTGTGGCTTCCTGTATTACTGAGGTTTGAGTATTTGTCTATTCATTTATGGTATTAAATAGGCATAAAAAAGAATATTGGAATATTGTGCCCATGGCACACTACTGGTCAACTTCTTCACACTATCCAGAATTCCCAGCTGATCCGTAGCATAGCTATAGGAAGGTAGTTACCATAAACCGGTGTACACAACATTAAAACCACTGGCCTAATATTGTTTAGGTCCCACTTGTGCCACCTAAATGGCTCTGACACGTTGAGGCATGGACTCCACAAGACCTCTGAAGGTGTGCTGTGGTATCTGGCATCAAGATGTTAGCAGCTGGTCTTTTTAAGTCATGTAAATTGCGATGTGGTGGCTTCACGGTTCGGACTTGTTTGTCCAGGACATTCCACAGATGCTCGATTGGATTGAGATCTGGGGAATTTGGAGGCCAAGTCAACACCTTGAACTCTGTCATGTTCCTTAAACCATCCTGTTGAAAGAGGCCTCTGCCATTAGGGAATACCGTTAGCATGAAGGGACCCAAGGTTTCCCAGCAGAGCACTGCCTAGAGCATCACACTGCCTCTGCCAACTTGCCTTCTTCCCATAGTGCATCCTGGTGCCATTTCTTCCCCAGTAAAGCGACACGTGCACCCCGCCATCCACGTGATGTAAAAGAAACCGTGCAGGCCACCTTCTATTGTTCCATGGTCTAGTTCTGATGCTTACGTGCCCTTTTTAGGTGTTTTCAGAGGTGGACGAGGGTCAGCGTTGGCTACGGAGCCCCGTACACAGCAAGCTGTGGTGCACTGTGTGTTCTGACACCTTTCTATCAAAACCGTCATTCATTTTGTCAGCAATTTGTTCTACAGTAGCTCTTCTGTGGGATCGGACTAGACGGGCTAACCTTCGCTCCCCATGAACATAAATGAATCTTGGTCACCCATGACCCTGTCACTGGTCCTTCCTTGTACACTTTTGGTAGGTGCTAACCACTGCACACAGGGAACACCCTACAAGACCTGCTCTTTTGGAGATGCTCTGACCCAGTCATCTAGTCATCACAATTTTGCACTTGTCAGTGTCGGTCAGATGCTTACCCTTAACCATTTTTCCAACACATCAACTTGAACTGAACAACAACTGACTGTTGACTTGCTGCCTCACTCTTTGACAGGTGCATTTGTAACGAGATAATCAATGTTATGCACTTCACCTGTCAGTGGTTTTAATGTTCTGGCTGATCCGAGTATATATAACTTGTGACATTTACAAGTGCTAGGGCATAGGGATGGCTGTGTCGTATCGTGTTGGTCTGCTGCATTAGGACACCAGTGTATGCTGTTCAGATGCTGCTCAGGTTTTCAGTTTGGGGCTTGAGCCAGTCATACTTGGAAAAGCTAATGAAATGATATACACTCAACTAAATCAATTCCCAGAATTTTTGCAGTCAGACCCCATTTCTGAGCAGGTTATGCAAAGTCCTACTGCAGAAAGAAATTTGTCTGCTTAGAAACAGGTCACAGGTTTGAGGACTAACTGACCAGTGCTCTGGCATCGCTGCTAGGGCAAAGGATGAATGTTTTCTTCAGGAGCCATAGGATCATATGCGAATAAAACAGATGTGAAAGATAAATTTGGCATTATGCTGTAACCCAATCATGGTTTGGCCTGGGCATGTTACAGATGATCTCTGTTAACACAGGAAGGACAGCTCTTGTATGGTGTTGAACACAATTTGCAAACGCTTCAATAAGGCATGGTATGACCCCTAGTTCTAGCAGCTACCAGTAGCCGAGGTGTAAAGGGGCTCCTGCTAATGTGCTGAAGCTTGGAAAGAAAGCTGAATGTTAGCACATGAGGCATGATTGAATTCCCGTTCTGCCACAAACTGAGGCAGCACTTAGCTTATGCCGTGGCAATGAAGTGGCTGCATACAGGGTAGCAATTGCTGTTTTTGTTATTGCTTTAAAAGGGACCCGAGTTGTACGAGTAACACTCTTTAAATCCTTATCCCACTCAACAGGAATGATCAGGAAGGGTGGTTTTCAGAGAAGTGCCCATAGGCACCCAATTTGGAAAGCCCTAGGAAAAGGGGGTTTTTCACACGATCAGCAGTAAGGACACTCAAGCCAGTGAGTCACTGATCTCAGGGCAGGGAAGGGCAAGATCTTGAAGTTCTGAGACTTGAGTTTATATGAACAATCCAAATTAAGAACAAAGTGAACATACTGTGTATACATGCAGAGATTGCACACGATTCTTCTACTTAACTGCAAAAAGTTCAGACTTATTTATCTTTAAGTCACAAAACATGCCTAGCCTATGAAGTCATTGCCATGGAGTCATCAGAGCAATCAATGTTATTTATAATTCTTACCACGTCACTGTTAAGTACTTAAATATGATTGGTAAGGAGGTGTTGATTAATTTTTATAACAGCAACTCTGACAGTAGTTCCGGCTGCAGTTCAAAGTACAGGTTTATATTAATGTGCTTGGTTTAATACATTTTAATTTCTACAGTAGCACTTTAAGCAGGCTGTGTATGGCAGATAACTGGATTTTAAAAACTAATTGTTAATATGGTGATTTTTTTTTTTTCCCCTGAAGGGATGTTTATGTAGCATTTTGTAAGTCTCCAGTTTCAGCGCTTTTTAACAGTCAGAGCTGTCACTTAGCTTTAAGACAGTGGGGGGCTATTATTTATAGCACTTTATTTGATTATTAAAATACATGTAACCGTGCATAGCACGGTTTATTTAGCACATATTTCACATAAACTAGTCATCCAGGAAAAATCCACAATAAAACGAAATATCTCTATTATTCTATTATTCTAAAACAATTTAGAAATGTTCAGCAGAAATGTTCAATAAAAATGAAACTGGAAAAAAAAATGTCACGGTAATGAGCGGGGAGTTGTGCGAATTTTTCCACCAAATGCCCTTTTTATATGAGAAACAAGCTGAAGAGCTTCGAGTTCTGTGCGAAAGTTGTTCCATAAAGGTTCTGAATGTAAACATTTATTTTTATCCATTAGACTTTGATTAAGCAGTATAAAATCTAAAAAATAAATAAATAAATAATATATAAATAAATAAATAAATAGAAATGTATTAATTAATAATCAGTTTCAGTTAAGCAAAATTACTATTAAAAATAATTAATTTTTCGATTTTTCGCTATTAACCAGATTCGCTTTCTAAAATGTACAGTTTGTGTAAGGTGTGTTGTGGATAAAGATTTAAGGCTGGTTATTTACTTTTGCGCCTTTTTATTTTGTTTATAAAGATCTTCGACCATTATGCCATGAACTGACTGCATAATTAAAAACGACAGCGTGAGAATGTCTGCCAGGTGTTTGCAACGTTGGGGAGAAAAAAGGCTTCCCTAGCTTTACAGAAGCTTTCTATATGCTAACTTTTGGTTGTAGTTAGTGACTGAGAGTTGACCAGCTTCACTGGTCACTGTACTACTGTATCTATCAGCTGATATATGGATGGAGATACTGTATACTGATTGATATTTGTGTACATATTGGTAAATCAATAGTTCAGGTCAGGCTCTAGCTTACTCCTTCTTACGTGTCGCTGCTTTGTGTTCCTCTGTTTCTCCTTGGCTTTTCTCCTCTTCTCTTTCCTCCATTTCTCTGCTCACTCATTAGAGAGACAAAGTGTTGTCTGACACACTAAGAAAAATGGGAAGCAAAGATTTGGTGTGTGTGTGTGTGTGTGTGCAAGAGAGTGAGAGGATAAAGTGGTTTTGTTATTCTGAAACATTTCAGTCTGTGCTGTAATAGGGCATGCTGTTTATTACGTGGCAGTTCCTTAGCCAAGCTGCTTAACCCTATGATGACAGGCCTTGCTTATAAACCAGGCATCATCTTATCATGGTGTAGTAAAAAGCTTTTGGGGAACGTGAAATACTATTAAATGTGTTGAATAGCTTTTTACAGAATTATTTAAGTTCTGTAAGTAATTCCATTCTCCCGCTGACTTGTCTAACATGCTAAATGGTACGTGGCAGGAATAAATCTTTGGGGTTTTTTAACGTTGGTGTGAAAAGGCAGTGTGCAGGAGCCGCCATGCAGAGTCCATCTTTTACTCAGCCCGCATGCATGCATGTCACCTCTGCCCAGCCACCCATAAAGCAGCATGATGGATAAATGAAAGGATAGAGAAATAAATAAAAGCCACACTTATTCTCTCCCTCCACTTTCTCCTTTCCGTCTCTTCTCTGATGGATATGTGAAAAGATATAATGAACGAGACTTAAAGAGAAAGGAGAGGAGAGAAAGGGGCGGGGGGTGCGAGAGAGACGGAGGATATGATTTATTAGGCTGATAAAAATTCAGCCGTTGTTATTCCTTCATTTTTACATGTGCAGCTTATTAAGGAGCGCACCTGCCAGTGAAGGGAGTTTGTCAGTGAGGATGTTTGAGTCTGTAGTGTGTGAGTGGGCTGGGGTACTGAATTTTTTGGCGTTAGAGTACTGACTGACTTGATTTCTGCTCGTTACTATTAATAAAATTGGCCATATTTGATCTCAGGCACATTTGTTCAGTGGCCTGGGGAAAAACCTTCATATTTTCTACTATGTATAGTTCTGAAAACGACCGACTTTCCTGAACTGAAATGTCAGTTTACACCTAAAAGAAAAAAAGAAAGAAAGTCAGAGTTAAAGATTTCATTCTATTCCTCTACAGTTATAACCTACTCTGCATATGGAAAAACATCATTGTTGACAAATGTTAAAGAATTAGAAAGAGGTTTCCAATGGGAAATGGAGTTCTCAGTTCGACTAACATCCTCATCACTCTCTGTCTCATCTATCTCATGGCAAATAAACACAAGCCTCATCATCATCTCTTCCCTCGGCAGGTCTTTGTTTGGTGGCCAAATAATAATTAATCTGTTTAGACGACTAAATATCTTCTTATTAATGTCTTTTTATGAGGTCATTTGAACATTTAAAACACTTTATCCGCTGTTACCTGTTCGGTGTGTAAGTGCTCTTCATTGTTTTGATGATGATATCGCGAGGCAGAAGCCTTGAGGACATTTTGACCGTCGGTCAAAATGTCCTCATTACCATATCATTTTGGCAAAAATATATTCAAGTTTAATTAAAGCAGTGGTCACCAACCCTGTTCCTGGATATCTACTTTCCGGAAGATTTTAGCACCAGCCATAATCGTGGCCACCTGACCATTGCTATAATAATTGCTTAAATAAGTTCTTAATCAACTAAAGCGGGTATGTTTTTTCGGTTTTGGTTGGATATGAAACCTGCAGAAAGGTAGATCTCAAGGAATAGGTGTTGGTGTTGGAATTGGTGACCACTGAATTAAAGTAAACATGTCTGAGAGTATTCCTTCCAGAAAAATGGAACTCTGTTCTGGTGCTTGGTCAACATTGCTTTGTGTCCACTGAAAAGCAGAGCTCATTGAATTTACTTCATTCAAATTTGTACATGTGATTTGAATTGTATTCCATTAACACAATTTGGTTTTGTACATCCATCATGATTTGATTATGTATTTTCCAAGCCTAATTCAACTGAGTAATTAGAAACGTGCTTAAATTAAGTTTAGTATAAGCAATGAAATCATATTTTGATAAGAAACGTCATATTGTTATATAAACGTAATGTGATATGTTCTCTTAAATCTTAAATATTTTTTTATTCAGTGTAAGGCAAGGTGATGTATCTTTATATCAATATAATATAATGAGATAATGTCGATATCCTAAAGTTTTAATTTTTTTATTTTTTTTTAAATAATGCATTTTATTAGTAACTGACTGGAAGCATCGGTGATGTGGTGTTAAAATTTTGCACATAACATAATGTAAACCTTTTCTCTCACACACACACACACACACACACACACACACACACACATATATATATATATATATATATATATATATATATATATATATATATATATTTTTATTTAGATATACTTTTCAGTGTTAAATATTTATTTATATGTGGTGGCAAGGAGCAACAGTAATCCTATGGGCACTGGTGTTGTGAAATAATAATAGGAGTTGTAAATATTCACCTATGGTTTGTTTATTCTTCCACAGGCCCATTCTCTCTGTCAGTATGGAATCCGGCATCTCACAGGGTCATTAAAACCCACTACAAGATTGACACGCGCAGGACACACCTCCAGCACCACAACTCCACCCTCTACTACAGAGTCAAGAGAGTCCAGTCAGCTAGGTAAGGCACCCAGTAAAATCCACAGATTTTATTCAGATTCTGAATTGTTTTTAAATCAGATTTGGACTGCTATATACAGACTTAGTTATTATTTCAATCTTTCCTTTCAGTCACACTAGCAGCACTAGTCCACTAATGTTTTCTACAGAATTATATTTAATGACTTTTATTCTGCCATAAAAAATAAATGGTGTGTGAGTGTGTGTCCTTCAGCCACATGCAATCTTAGTCCACCATAACCAATTACAGGCCTGATTAAAACCTCTCTGTTGACACATTGCATTTTTAACAGACTCTAGGAAGGCGCATAATAAAACATGAACTAACTGGCTGGCCTTAATAACACTACGAGATATAAGCACCTCATCACCACTAATATTATGACAGGAGGAAGGTGCTGCTTGTCACAGTAATCTATTACTCAGACTATAAACATGTTGCTATGATACAGGCCATGCCCATGTGGGAATACATTTTTTGTTTTTAAATAAATAATAGCTTTTAATGGTCACCATCTGCTCAGGATGAGTTCGTAACACTTTTATTGTGCTCTTTGAAAGGCGTTTATGTAATTGAGTGGCATCACAGAGCCGTTAGTTTGCATGATGATTCATGTTGAGTTAGAGTTTCTCATTGCAGTTTGAATAAGTAGACAGTGAAACATCTGAATATTCGTTTATTTTTGATTTTAGAATAAAAACTCGTAGTTAATTGAGAGTTTAATATCCAGTTTGATAGAAATCCTTTCATAGTCTGAAAAAAGTTTAAATTCATGGTTTGAATTTTTTTATTTGTACCACCGTGCTTTCAAATTCTTGATTCTGATTGGTCAGAAGGAACTGATACATTTTTTAGAACAGTAACTCTGACAGTATTGCCATCTGCAAGGCTTTACATGGGTAAGGATACAGTTATTATCATGTCTGCAGTAACAACGTACACATGGGCTTGTATTTTAAAATGTGTGTAACTGTTGATATGGTGAAGTTTTCTGTTTGGAGATGTTTATTTAAAAATTTGTGGAAGGAGTCTCCAGTATCAGCGCTTCATAACGGTTTCCAAGAAAATAATTTTTCAGGAGAATTAACTTTTTTTGCCCTTTCTTTACGGTTTCTTGGTAATATGACAGGATTTTTTTTTGTCTTAGTATGAACTTTCTTCATACTACGATGTTATTAATGATGTAAGGAATAACATACAATAAAAAAAAGTGCTCTTATACAAAAATAAAGCACGCCAGATGCATGATGTGACACTTATCGTAATATGTAAGTTTCCCCCAGAGTGCGTTATTTTTGTATAACAGCAAGGTCTGGAGTGTGATTACAATATTTACTGTAATTTATCAAAGTTACAGTAAATATTGGGGGTTTATAGTTAGACTGAATGTTGTGGAATATCACAGACACATTCTTTTACCAGCCTCTCTCTCTCTCACTCTCTCTCTCTCTCTCTCTCTCACTCTCTCTCTCTCTCTCTCTCTCTCTCTCTCAAAAGCAGTGCAGCTAGTCACTTTATTAAGAAACTGGAAATTATAAACTCCCTGTCATGAAGACTTTCCTGTGCTGATAAGCTTCACAAAGCACTATGACTTTTACAAAGAGCTTCCAACCAAAAATGTAACCAAATATCTCTTAACAAAAAACTATTATAAATTTTTACTTTGTTCAAGAACACGTTTTTAAAAATCCATTTATTAGGTTTGATTAGGTAGCGCATCTGCCGTACAAGTCCCTGTGATTGAGCTGTTACTATAGAAACAATGGCATATTAGAACATAATTAATATAACCCTATCATTCATGTTACAGCTGGAGCTACTTTCCGAGCCATGCTGTTATACGAAAATAACGCACACTTTCTGGCCAATCAGATTTGATTTGATTTAATTTCATGTAACAGCATGCCTGTTGTGTTTTATTCCTTGCTTAATTCCAGTGGAGTGCACATTAAACGTGTGAAACAGAGCTTGTTGGACAAAAATGTTGAGATTTGAAAATGGGAAGTATTGAGATTGTAGAGATTCAGTAATGAAATGGAGGCATTGATCATATTCAAGTGCATTTTGATTGTAATGGTTTTAATAGTGCTGAGTACATACAGTTGATGCATATATTCTGGCTCCTAAGTGCTGGAACGAGCTTCCCACTCCACTCTGAACTAATGTCGTCCTCTTTAAAAAAAAAAAAAATGTATATAAAAAAAATATATATATATATATATAAACTTTTTTTAATTTGTCCTTTTGAATGCAGACTAGATAACTTACCACCATTAGACCAGTATTAGTTTGTAGTCTTTCAGCTTGTGAATCCTTACTTCTTTGGCTTACTGTATGTTGCCCTTGGTAGGAATATCTGCTGAATATAGTGGTAAATATTGATCTTACCAGAATCTTACTAGCTGGCACCACCACTCAGGACTGAAATATACCAATTGGAACATAACCCTAGTCTGACACTAGTGACTCTGGGAAATCACATTTGCTTAATGGCATGAATGAATCACTCTTCCACATGGGTGTAAATATTTTACACCCAGTGTTATCTACAGAGAAAAGATGATCTCCACAGTAAATTATTCACCCCCTCCCAGATGCACCCATGTAGAAAAGAGAGGCTGTATGTCATGTGCTACAGCTTAAGAGCACTGCTCACATTGAAATGAAATGCTTATTATTTCCTCTTTCTTTCATAAATGCCTACTCTCTTTTCTGTCTTTTTTTTGTTGTTGTTCATGTTGCTTTGTTGTGAGATTTAGACAGTTCTGTGTCTTTGCTTACCTCGATAATTTGCAGATATTGCATGCTAGAATGTAATCCTGCTAGAAAAAGTGTTAATTTGTTAAAGTGCATAAGCTACATCAGGAAAAAGAAAAGGATGTGATTGAGTAGGTTAAGTAGTTAGGATAGAGGGTTATTTGACTGGATATGAAAGGTTGTGTTAGAAAGGTCTGGTGATTAGTTCTTGCTGGAAGTTAAATGCTGACAATGACCATGTTTTTAATCTGTCTGAGGTTTTTTTTCCAGAATATTATTCAATTACTATAACCATGATGAGTCAATATGTGTATTATCAGGTTTTGAGTGGACATTTCAGCTATACACACATTTGACGGCTGGTTTGTAAGAAAATGGTGAAGCCAGGTTATGTATGAGTATTGCATAAGTGATTACCACAATTGAACTTCCCAGACAAAAATGATCTACTTGCACAAATGTAACTTAATGCACCATAAAAATGAATTGTCAGTTGTTGGTTACACTCTGAGGTTGCTTTTTGTGCTTCATGTCCAGAATACTCCAATTATTCCAGGACGGCAGCTGTAGGGTACATAGGGCCAGTTCAGTGTATGACTTGTTTAATGAACATGATGGAACACTTAGACACTTTGACTAGCCCAAAAGAAAGTCACTAAACCTTAATCCACACAAAACTTGTAGAGTTATTTGGAACAGCAAAAAGGAACCACAAAGTCAATCTCAAGAGACTGGTGGCATTGTTACATGAAAAGATCGGTGCCATCATTAAGGCAAATGGAGACTTAAGAAAATATTAGAAAAGAAGTGACACTGGAATTTATTTATTTTTTTTAACTTCAGTTCATTTTGATATGATCTCCTAGACTGGAAAAAAAGGAGATGATCTGTTTACTAAAAACACGCTAGTAACAGAAGCCAAAAGGACAGTGGTTGGGGCAGTCTCAATAAACACGTCTGAAACACATTATAGATGCTTTCATGAATTCCATCCATTTTTCATACAGCTTATCCTACACAGGGTAGCGGGGAGCCTGGAGCCCATCCCAGGAAACTCCGGGCACAAGGCGGGGTACACACTGAACGAGGTGCCAATCCATCGCAGGCAAAATCACACACACATTCGCACACTCCGGACAATTATGGAAATGCCAATCAGCCTACGCCGCATGTCTTTGGACTCGAGGAGGAAACCCCCAAAGCATAGGGGATACATGCAAAGTCTGTGCACACAGGGCAAAGGTGGGATTCGAACAGTTATCCGTTGTTAGCCAGATGAGGATGGGTTCTCCTCTGAGTCTGGTTCCTCTCAAGGTTTCTTCCTCATGTCATCGTAGGGAGTTGTTCCTCGCCACCGGCTTGCTCAATAGGGAAAATTCACACACTTAAAATCTGTACCCTGTGTTTATATGTTTCTGTAAAGCTGCTTTGAGACAATGTCCATTGTTAAAAGTGCGATATATAAATAAAATTGAATTGATACATGCATGCTTCAGATGAAATTGCCGATTCTAAAACTGAGAGCGTGCAGCACTGAAGCTTGTGTCCATCAACTGAGCCTCCTTATGGTTTAAGTCTAGCCTTGGATTAAGGATTGCTGTGTCCTAGGTTTTTCCAGGTTGATAATGAAGAGTTGAGAGTTGAACCACCATGTTCAACTCCTGCTCTGTATGGCCAGGGCAAAACCTTCATTGAAACTGGAATGGCTGTATAGTGTATTGCTCCAGAGCAGTAAAGTTTAAGTAAACTAGACTAGGTTTGATTTCTGAATCTAAAACAATGTAACAATTATAAATTTATATTTGCATTATATAATCACATTTTAAAATGCTTTACTGGCAGAATTTAACAATCGAATTTCAATAGACTTTCATTATAAGTGAGATTTTTTTCTCAGCATAATTAATTATTTTAGCTGTTTATCGAACACACATTAAAGAGGCGCTGGATAGAGTTCAGCTTGAAAAAACACTGGTATATTCTTTGAAGAGCCCAATGATGTGGGGGGCATTTCTTTTAGTGCTGAGTATTTAATAGGTCTCCTGTGATTTGAACCAGATTTCAGTTACATTCAAATGCATTTGGCTTTGTAAGAAAAGTGCGTTTACATTTATTTGGCTTTGGCATTGGCATGTACTTCAGTTCATTTGTTTAATTCAGATTTTGTGAGACAGTGTGCTTGTTTCTGGGCTGAGCATTGAGCTCTGGTGACTTATCACTCTTCATTTAGCTGCCTGCAATAAATATTGATTCATCAAGGGATTTTCAATTTGAACCGCTGTGACGCTGCGTGAAATATTACAAGAGAGGGAAATGAGCAGCAGAGGGAGAAGAAAAATGTATGGAGATGCTCCGTGCTTAAAGGAAGCGTGTTCTTCCTTTGAGCCTAGACACACATCATCAGTACAGCTATAGTCACCATGATGCTATGCAATATCGTTTGTATTTGCCATGTCTTACAGTTGCAATCAAAATTATTCAACCCCCATTGCAAGTCAGGTTTGTTTTCAAAATGTACAGACTTTCAGCTGTTTGCAATGAACAAGTCAAACAAAAGCTATTGAAAGTCGTTCAACACAACGAAGTGGTTTCCCCAAATTCAACTCAAAATGCAATTTATAATGATTTCTCCAGTATCAAAATTATTCAACCCCCTGAATAGAATCCCTAACAACAGCACAAATATGCAAAATCGGTGTTGTCTCAAGCACACCTGATACTAATCAAGGGTTTCATAGTTGCACCAGGTGTGGTTGAGCTGTGACACATGAAACATCTGAACTGGCTAGGGGCAGAAAATGTATGAAATACCTGGACGGGGCAGAAAAAGGAAGCTATCAACGGCTACAACCAGATTTCTGAGAAGGCAGGTTGTGAAAAACCCTCGAGTGACTGCAAAAGATCTGCAGACTTTGCTGGCAACAGGCACTGCGGTTTCAGTGAGCACAGTAAGGTGCGTTCTAACCGCAGAAGGTTTCCATGCCATAATTCCAAGAAGTACACCACTAATGACCCAAAAGCACAAGAAAAGTCAGTTCAAAATCATATAAATGAGCCACAGAAGTTTTGGGATTCTGTGGAGCGATGAAACAAAACTGGAACTTTTCGGCACGATGGATCAGTGGTATGTCTGGAGGAAGAAGAATGAAGACAGAACACTCTGTCCACAATCAAGCATGGTGGTGGCTCAGTGATGCTCTGGGGCTGCTTTGCATCCGTTGGCACTGGAAACCTGCAGCGTGTGGGAGGCATGATGGATTCATTGAAGTATCAGGAAATGCTAGGAGAAAACGTCATGCCATCTGTGAGGAAGCTGAAGCTTGGGCATCACTGGAACTTCCAACAGGACAACGATCCCAAGCATACCTCAAATTCCACCAAGGCTTGGTTGCAGAAGAAGTCCTGGAAGATTCTACAGGGCCATCACAGTCACCTGACTTGAACCCCATAGAAAATCTCTGGTGGGATTTGAAGAAGGCGGTTGCAGCATGCAAACCCAAGAATATTACTGAACTGGAGTCCATTGCTCATGAGAAACGGGCTAAGATTCCTCAGGAACGCTGCCAGAAGCTATGCATCTTGTTTGCAGCAGGTCATAACAGCAAAAGGGTGCTCTACTAAGTACTAAAGATGCTCACCATGAAATGGTTGAATAATTGAAACTGGAGAAATCATTATAAGTTGTATTTTCAGTTGAATTTGGGGAAACCACTTGAAGCATTCGTTGTGTTGAACTATTTCAATCGCTTTTGTTTTCAATTGAAAATCTGTACATTTTGACAATAAACCTGATTTGCAGTGAACAATTGTGATTGCAACTGTATGTATTAGTATATTTTATATCCGAGTTAGCTAATTAGCTCAGAGGGGTAGTTTACCACTTTTGACATTCCATTCTCGACAGATCCCCTTTTAGTACATACACACACACACACTAACAGGGACAGTGTAGTCCTCGGCCCACAGCACAGTGACCCAGGGAGAGTGGGAGTGTGCAGTCAGCAGTGAACGCTGCACAAGTGATTGAGTGTTTAGGGTGGCTGCGTGGGGGAGGAATGGCCCTCGTAAATCCTGACCACCACCAGAAAATAGATATAATCTCAACATTAACTACATTAATAGTAGCAGGAGTTGAATTAAGAAAGCCGTAAAGTATGGACGCGGAGGCATAAATTACGTACACACACACACACACACACACACACACACACACACAGCTTTTCCCCTCACGCACTCTTCCCATTCTCTTATTCTTCTTTCTCTGCTGCTCGTCTTCCTCTTTTGCCATTTCATCTCCATCTCTTTGCGTTAATTTGCAGCTCATTCTCTCTCTTGGCACTATTTTGTAGATCAATTCTTGGGCAAGTGTTTTCCAATCTGTTAATAACAGCCAGATTTTTTTTTACAATTTATTTTTTAAATGAATCTCGGTTTTGCACTCTGAGCATGCAATGATCTTGCACAGGCAAACAGTGCAGACTTCACATAGACTTTGAGTCATGAGAAAGTTTAACACTTAAAGATGCACGCACACACACACACACACACACACACACACACACGTATGTATAGGGTGTGGGCGGATTGGCTGGCGTGGCCCTCATCACGTTTAGTGCTCTAATATTGATCAGTACAGGATGTGGCAGAGAGTCGGTAATAAACCTACCACTGCACTTTTCTCTCTTCCAATTCTCTCCATCACCTCTGCATCCCTCTCATCAAGCTATCCGCAGAGAACAAAGACGAGTACTTAAGTATACAGAGATACAGAATAGTAGTATGGGACAGATATGCTGTAAATACGGTATGTGTAATAATATGCAGGCTCAAGAAGGTAGAACGTAAAGGGGAAAAGCTTTCCATAGGAAGCAAGGGGGTCATTCGTCTCTGTAAAATGTCCAATTGAACCGTTTTAAATTTTTAATCATGGAATTTTAGAGTATAAAACTATATAGACTGTACAGTATCCACATTGGTAAGGAGCAGCCAAGCAGGGGTAACATTAAACAGATTAGGGTATGTACTTTTTTCTGTATCCTTCCAAACTAGAATACTGCATGGAAAGTAAGTTTGTGCTATTTGCAAATATGGCTAAATATCTGGATAACTTCTGGATAGCTAAAAAAAAAAAGCCCACATATGTCATTGCTGAGGAAAGTGGCATGGAATAAGAAGAAGCCGCCTTTGTTAAATATACATTACAGCACAGTGAAATTGTTTTCTTTGCATATACCTGCTTGATAGGAAGCTGGGGTCAGAGCGCAGCATCAGCTATGATACAGCGCCTCTGGAGCACAGCAGGTTCAACTTGCTCAGGGCCCAAACAGTGGTATCTTGGCGGTGATGGGGCTTAAACCCCCTGCCTTTGGATCAGTAACACAGAGCCTTAACTATTAAGTCAAACCTGGCCGAAACAGTTATAAATCTGATCAACTTTTCTGCTCCGGTCCCAGCAAAAGCTAATCTGCGATGTTGAGAGGTTAGCTTTATACAACTCGCAGCTTCAGTCTGAGCAAGAGCCAGTCCTCTGCAGAGCTGTCACAATACCATAAACATATCTTACGATAATATGATTCCAAGTAGTATCACGATGCCACGCAATATTGTGTTAATTCATAATTCAAATCTACAAAATTAACAAAAATTTACAGAAACACATAGGAATAAATGAAAACAGACAAACCGAATGCTTTAATAATGAATATGGAAAAACTGGATATTGGTAAAAACTCAAGAACAATCATACAGTCGGCAAGCAACTAATTCAATGTGCCTTATTTTTCATCTATTGTTTCCTTGAGCAATGCAATCATGCAAATGGAAATTGTCCTCCGAGTACTAAGAATGAAGACAACATTAGGAATAAATAACTGAATTTAGAAACAAACTCCAAAAAAAATCATAAATTTGGGAACGTTAACTCGCTTATTATCAAACACAGCTAATTTTATTATTTACACGCAGCAGCTAGTGTAACATTACCTCGCTTACTAGCAAGCAGGAAATCTTTAAAGATTAAGGTAAAGAATTTAGGTTATATAAAGTGTCCCTAAGCTTTGTGTATTCTACAAAAAGCAGTGGGACATGTCGCACATACATTATTTACGGTACTACCGTTTTGACGATACTGCCGTTAATTTTTTTTTTTAATACAGTGGCATCGGTGCTATTTTGAAGCTTTAGTATCACAATACTACCGTAGTACCGGCATACCGTGGAACCCTAGTCCATTGCCTTAAAGATCGCATGAATTCTGTCGATAGTGCAGCATATCAACCTAATTTTAGGAAGGGATCAGGAGTGTTTCACTATTCCAGGCGTCCAGGACAAGCAAAGATTTTCATTTGGTTTGTAGAGGTGTTTAAACTGAACACTTCTGAATCCCACCACCTGCTGCACTATACACATTGGATGAGGCCATTTGGATAACGATAGAACTTTTCTCTACAAAATTACTTAGCGTGATTGGATGACAGATGATCTTTGCATAAACAGGAACACGTATTGTACGTCTGTGGAAGCACTGAGGAAACTAAAGTTCAGCATAGAGCTGCCGTATAACTCTCGTGCTTTCTATACGCGGGGACAGCTCACGGTTAAACATACTGACAGAAAATAAAGCAGCTAACCCGACTTGAATAATAAAATTTCACGAGGCAAACACAGAACACCACAGCTCATAGTTGAATCGTTGGCTAATGACTTGCAGGCTTGCTTGCTTTTTGTGTTGTTTGTCAAAGCAGGGAAGCAAAACAGACACATTTCAAATGACTGAATTCGGCTTATGGGAGAAAAATGGTACAAAGGGATCGAGCGAACATCTGAAAAGTAGTGCATACATTTCTGCTGTGTAAAAGCGAAAGGACATAAATAGTCCTTTAAAACTGAATCCGTTGCTTCATAGATCAGCTGTGAATATGCAAACGGCGTTGATGAAAACAGACAGAATATAAAAAAAAATGTTAAATTGCCCTTAGTGATCATGATAATCGTACAGGGTTTTTTTGTTTGTTTGTTTTTAGTTAGTTGAGTTATTAAAAAAAAAATTAGTTTCGCCTCGCAAGTGGGGCAACAGAAAAGCATTCAGCTTCTTGTCAGTAGATTGCAAGTTCAGATGGACAGAAATCGGGCTTTAACTATCTGTCCTGATGGGAGTGATCCGTTCCAGGATGACTCCGCCCCTGTCCAAGGAGCCCACTGAATGGTTTGATGAGGATCAAAAGGATGGAAATGATGTACCGTGGCCTTCAGACTCACCAACTGAGGGAAGATCTCTTGGAAAGAACACTGTTCATTCCTCTAAAACAGTAACAAGCTGTTCTCATGGCTCGTGTTGGCTCATTGCCTTACTAAGACACTTTGTCATTCCGTTTATCACCCATCTGCATATACGTAACTACACAGTGGAATGCAGAAGTTTGTGTACCCTTAAGACAAAATGATGATGATAAAGATGTGTGCTTTATAGCCGCAAGATATTTTAGTGCATTAGCTTTCACAGATGTTCTTCTGTTATCACAAATGCTAAGAACTGTCTAAAATTTAAGTGACACGTTTGAATCTCCCTTTTGCGAGGGAAAGAATCTCTTTCATCTGGACAGGTTTTGGATCCTCAGCACATTGCACATGCACAGAAACACATGTATTAGGCAATTAATTCCTCTGAATAGGAGAAACAAAAAAATGAATTTGGGTGCATTTCAACCCCATCATCTCTCCTTATTCCAGTGCGTGCCAGTTTTCTAATCGTACTGCCCTCCAGTTTCTTTCTTCATTACGACTAATTTCCAATGTGTTCACCTGCCTCTTCCCAAATAATATTGCTCCTTTTAATAGTCTTTAGCACATTGATACCACTTGATTCCTCCATTACCTAGTTTGCTTAAAGCAAAGAGCCACTGAAACAATAGAAATTAGCTAAATGAAGCTAGCTAGCCCATTTCAAGGGTAACTGTTTTTTTCCCCCTTTCCTCAGGATGAGCCTACTAATGCTTTCTCTGCAAACAAATAGGTCAGACAAGCATTATTGCGAATGCCCCGTGCGGCTTGCGAATTCTTCGCCGTCACCAAAACAAAAGTCACATCGTTAATCACCCTGCCGGAGTGCTGATTCGCCCTCTCCTTCATCTGTGCTCGTCCCACGGTCGAAACGCTCCACAGCACGCACCCTCGCATGGACGCACTTGTAAAATAAAAAAAATAAAAATGCACCACGCTCCCAGACACAATCACACAAGCTTATTCAACTTTATGTTGATTGGGAGTACGAGTTGTGCGCAGGTACATTTTTGTGCTTCCTTACATACTTGTGCTTCCTTTTTAGACCATGTTCCCCAAAACATGGGACAATTTTTGTATTTTGTAACGCATTTCTGTTTCCACACACATTGAGCCTTGATATGGAGCTGAGTAGCTCTATATATATATATATATATATATATATATATATATATATATATATATATATATGAGTAGTGTCTATATATATATATTTTTTTATTTATTTATTTATTTATTTATTTATTTTTTTTAAAGGAAATGACAAGATGGATTGTCTTTTTGGCGGACACAGGTGTAAACCATTCAGTCCTGCTGATTGTTTGCTTATTGTGCCCCTTAAATGTGCCAAGTAGCAGCAGAAAGGGAGATTTGTGTCTACTGGGAGTGATAGTTTGCTATAATAGGTTTTATTTTGACAGTATGATTTAAAAGAACAAATGCACTTATGTGTTTTAGTCGGTTCAGTAAAATGAATAATGCACTTACATAGCAGTATATTAGCTATTCTTATCTGCACAAGTATGCACCCCTTCTACTTTCCGTGTGTTTTTTACATTTTATTGTAAAGATGGCTTTCAAAGTCAATACGACACACCTGCATCTCTCTGTCTCTCTTTCTGTCTCTCTGAGTCTCGTGAGTGTTTGATGGCCAGCAGTAAAACCTCTTTAGATCAAAGGTCATCAGGAACGAGGTCGTTTCCACTCTAAATCAGCCCCAGCTCTAGCATTGCATTAGCGTGTGTCCCATTAAAATGATTTTCGGGGTCCCGTTCGGAAGTTACATGTGATGGTGGCATGTGCCTCCCATTTCTGGGGCTTTCATGAGTTCAACTTCAACTCAGATTTCAGACCAATTTTCCTGACTGGATTTGTGATCCGTTTAGGGTGGATAAGTTATTGTGTGTTATGAGTCAAGGCCATGTGATATTCGAGGGCAATGGTGTAGGCTGTTCTCAGTGTTTCTGCCCTAGAAATAATGCCCGCTTGAATCTTTTCTGTAATATCATTTAATTACAAAAAATAAAAATTTTAAAAGATCCTTAGTCCTTATTTTCCTAACACAACAATTTAGAATAGTAATCAGTTTTATTCCAGTGCTTTCATCCTCAGGGCCATGGCTTTGATACATGAATTTCCACTATTTATTACTGTAAAGTAATTGCTATGGCTGATATTAGCCAAATATAAATATGATCAAATATGTGAGGTGGGCCGGTGGTGTAGCGGGTAGCATTGCTTAATCACAGCATCAGGGTTTCTGGTTCTTGAGGGTGTTGAGCTTAGAGCTGGGCAGTAAAATGTTTATTGAAAATGAATGAATAAAAGGATATTTCATATATTAATGCACTTTAATAAATTCTTTTTTACACATTAAAAAAAATTAATTACATTTACGTTTTGCAGTTAAAATGACGATTCATATTCTTTTTTTAAAAACAAACACCCACGATTAATATGAATAGTACTGTTCACTAAAGAAATTTATCTAGATGGTATAAGAAATAGTTACTCAAAACATTAATTTGGTAAAATTCTGCCAAATTCTAAAATTGGCCATTGGTCACTTTCTCCTATTTCTCCTATTTCAATATGGTTATTTCTCTCTTCTTCTATTCTGCCATTCCTCTTCTTTGGTTCTTGGGTCTCTCTCTCTCTCTCTCTTTCTCTCTCTCTCACTCACACACACAAACACACACACACACGCTCCCCCTTCAGCCCTTCATACATTTCTCTCTCGCTCTCGCTCACACACACACACACACACACACACACACACGGAGTTGTTCCCGTGAAAGGTTAACTGCTGTCCATGTTCCATGTCCATGTCATGGCTGCATTAGTCTGCGTTATGGCTCTTTGGCTCGAGGTTGTCCTGTTAAAGCCTCTGTGGGGGCAGTGACTGTTCTCCTATTATCCGTCATTATGGATCCCATGGCTACAGTCACTTAGCTAGTGAGAACCCGTCTAAGTTATGAGCCGTATCGGATGTGTAATCTTCCAGACGAAGGCAAGCAGAAATGGTGCACTACGGGCAGCACGGCCCTCTCACTGCGTCTGCAACTGTATGTTTTAGCCCGTCTATGGGTGTATTTATTTTTTATTAAATTTTCCTTGGTGTTGTGTGTGTGTGGGGGGGGCACACAGTTTGTGGGTAGATTGGGTCTGACCATGGCAATAGATTGTAGAGGAAAGGCTCCTGTATTGGGTGCAGATTGATGTTAGATGTAATTTACTGTTGGGTTTTAAAATGGGTTCAGAACATGTGGGGCAAAGTTCATGTCTCCTAATACAGAGTAGATTAGCTTTCGAACCTGCTCCTCTCTTACCCCCCCCCCTTTTTTTTACCCAGCCACTCACACATGCTCTTACACTCTCTCTCTCTCTGTCCCTATGCTCACAATCAATAAGAGGGGATTTTTACACTTGTAAGGAAAAAAAACAAGACAAACTACTTGTGCTTTATTTTTAAAAGAATATCACTGTACTTTTCATTTTCAACACTGATATTTTGGATAAGACTTCATGTTAGAAGACTTCGCTGCTTTGTGCACGCCTTTGCTGATGTGTGTAGTGCAGCAGGCGGTGTGGTTCCAAATGGCTGGTATGAATTTTTTGTTCCCAATAGGTCAAAGCCTGACTTACATTGCAGAAGGGGGTGGATTTTAGGACTGGCTGATACTGCAAAATAAATAAATAAAAATATCCATTTTTCTCCCAACTTTATATACGATTCTCGATTATGATTTAATTTTTTTTGTCATATAATGCAACTTTAAAAATTACTCAGTTTATCTATCTACTTTGGAAAAAGTAGATGTGCAAACATGCCGAAATATATATATATATATATATATATATATATATATATATATATATATATATATATATATATATATATATACATACATACATACATACATACAGTATCTCACAAAAGTGAGTACACCCCTCACTTTTTTGTAAATATGTAAGAGTTCAGGCAGTGCTGGAAAATAATGGTGGCCACACAAAATATTGACACTTTGGGCCCATTTTCACTTAGGGGTGTACTCACTTTTGTTGCCAGTGGTTTAGACATTAAAGACTGTGTGTTGAGTTATTTTGAGGGACAGCAAATTTACACTGTTACACAAGCTGTACACTCACTACTTTACATTGTAGCAAAGTGTCATTTCTTCAGTGTTGTCACATGAAAAGATATCATCAAATATTTACACAGATGTGACTCACTTTTGTGAGATACTGTGTGTATATATATATATATGTGTGTGTGTGTGTGTGTGTGTGTGTGTGTGTGTGTGTATATATATATATAAACATTGTACTATTTGCTATAGATGGCGCCGTTACTATTTTTGCACAACTTGAACCTTTCTTTGTGGACAAAAGAAATGGGCACCATGTCACAGCAGCGCCTTTAGAAGCAAGTCTTCTAACATGAAGTCTTATCCAAAAAATCCCCTCTTATTGATTGGCACCATGTCTTTCGTGACATAAAATGCCACCGCAACTTGGGGTATTCTTCTCAAATCCAAGTTCCTTCCCGGTTTACAGAGTGACATCAAATCAACCTGGCTGTGCACAGCATCAGAAATAAACAAAGTAAAACTCCTTACATTTTTGAAAGAGTTATACTGTATATACACAAGTATTAGCTCTAGATTAATCAACATGCAGACATATTTGTTTGTTAAATCTAAAACACTGTCTGTAAAGATCGCTGTTTGAAAAAGAAAATATACATCACTGATCCGAGTTAGCTGCCTAGCTTATTGATAACTAAATACAAACATTTTCCCACTATGTCTGTTAAACATCTGCCGAGGTCATAAATGGCATAATTCCAACTGGCAAATGACCTCTTAGCGTGTAATACAGCATTATATTTTACATAAACTTGTTCATTTGACTTTTCAGACCTCTACCGATTCCATAGCTCTGAAATGATATTCGTACCTTTCTTTGCTCTGAGCTCAGTCCTCTGCAAAGAGCTGCCTGTTTATCTTGTGTTTGTTTGTTTGTTTTTCAATCCAAGCCTGTAGTATTTGGGAGCAGCGCAGACTGTAGGAGGAGTTTATAAAGTTAAGAAGGCTGTGTTTACATTTCATATTGGTTTAACCTTTTTAATAGCATTTTATGGATGTTTTAATTCAAATGTTAAATATGCATGTATACAAACATGTACAATCTCAACTAACTCAAATTAATTGAATTAATCGTGAAAATCAGCCAGCACTAGTGGAGGTGCTCGGAGGCGACATCAGCCATTTAGCAAAATTCGATTTAAGTACATAATCTGGGTATTAATAGTACAACAGTAGTGCACAGTACAGTTTCCCTTTGTGAACTAATTAAATTACATTTTATGTGTATAGCGCTTTTAACAATGGACATTGTCTCAAAGAAGCCCAAGACCATAGTAGCAACCATAGTCCCAGCAACCACAGCAAGAACGTCCATGTGGAATTGAGGTCCAAAACCATTTCCATGGTACTTTAAGCGGTACCATCCTCAGCAATCTCCAGTCTGTAGCCTTCAGTTGTTGAGAGCTCCATCCAGAGGTAGGGTATCAGGATGGATCAGGCAAGTCCGGAGAGCAGAATGGGTCAGGATCACTAGCATCCCCATAAAATCATGTGTGGCTCGACAGAAGGAGAGGGGGAGAGTGCGCCACATAGAAAGAATGCCTGTAGATGTGACGCATGTTAGAGAATGACATGACATGACATGAGCGGTCGTGTTTAGATAAATGTATAGACGTTTAGTTACTCCATAATGTAATCACGCTAAGTCACAGTGTGTAGTAGTGTGTGAGAGAGCAGAAAAGGAAGAATGAAAGTGTGCACGTGTGTGAGAGTTTGCAGGGCAATCTTCCTGCTCTGGCCTCCTGCCCTGGCAATTATCTCAATGATTTCCTTCTCTTTTCAATTCTCTCCATTTCCACCCTGCCGTCCTTTCCATTAGAGGAGCAATTTACCAGAGTGGTGTGACATGGGAGCCAGGGAGGGAGGTGGGTGTGAAAGCGAGAGGCAGAGAGAGAGGAAGGAGGTGGAGCTGGAGTTATTACTGAGGCAACGCAAAAGAGTAGCTTTTCAGATTATGGCAGTGCAAAATATATGTCAAGTGTTTTAATCACTGATCCTAGCAGCACTTATCTCATTTTCCACATCTCTTATTCACGGTTCTTTCAGATTTCTGTTGCAGTCCCGTCTGCGTGCGACCCCAGACAGGCAGTGGAGAGGGCGGGGCATGCGGTGGATTGGCGGGGAGCTCTACAGAGTCTCGGCCAATAAGCTTTCCCGCACACATACTAGCACACCATCCAACAGATCAGGTAAAGCATTCTTCAGATGTTGTACGGGTGTGTTCAGCAAGACCAACAGGAGTGTGTGAACAAGAATCGTGCATGTGTGTGAGAGAGAGAGTGAGTGTGGGTGTCTATCTAAAAGAGTAAATCTGTCATCAGTCAATAGTTCCAGTCTGTGAGTAGAACAAAGAGGGAGGGGAATTTACAGAGTGTTTGAGATTAAAGAATGTAACCCAGTTCAGAACACACGACTTCTCTCTCCTTCTCAAACCTCAATCTCAAACACACACTTCTTAAATTCACCCCGCCTCTTTCTCCGTATCTCTGCTTCTCCATCACTTCTGTATGTCGAATGCATTATGTTCAAGCATTCACTTATCCATCCTAATTAGCATGCATCATAAGCAGGCATTTTTTGTACAACTACTAGTACTACTTTGTATCTTTCAGCAGGTAAAGGGTTCAAAGGCAAAAAGGGGGTTTTTTTTGCCTTTAATTTTTAATACATTATAAATAGTATAACTATGAAAATACATACCTTGTCTTTGACTTACTGACAGTTAAACACATGCACAACAGTTAATATTCTTTCTTTTTTTTTCCCTCGTTGTTCCTCCTAAAATTCAGGAAAGTTGTTCAGTCCTCAAGACATATCCTTTGGCAGTAGCAGCACTTATAGGACCTCCAACACACGGCATGTGGCCAGGTTAGTTTGGAAACTGAACATCCCTTACATCACTAGAATCCTAGCTCTTCTCCACCTGCCTAAAGATTTAAACTAAATTATAGATCATATTTTATTGGTGATTAAAAGCATGGAATTATGATGGAAATAGTTTCTTGGTCAATCTTGTGTGCATCTTCTTCATTCCGTGGTCCCAGCCTGACTAAGTGAACTCAGTGATGGCTGTGATCCTGTATTAAACCCGTTTGTGTTTGCTCTCTCAGTCGAGCGGTGCAGAAGAGTCTGGCCATCATTCGCCAGGCTCGGCAGAAGAAACAACAGGCCAAACAGTACTGCATGTACTTCAACCGCTTTGGCAAGTGTAACCGTGGCTCAGCCTGCCCCTACATCCATGATCCAGATAAAGTTGCCGTTTGCACCAGGTACGTTTACATACACACAGACTCGCCTTCACATTTTATTTACGCATTTTGTCTCCAGATTTTGAACTAGCATTGTTTTATTTGCCCTGTTGTATTTAGATTTTTGATTCCTTCCTTGAAAAAAAGATCAAAAGGGCAAACACTTCAGGTTGTGGTGTTTATTGGGAAAATATTTGTGTCAGGCTGCATCACACCAACCGCCCTTAATTATTTTCCATAAAACAGTACATCCCATAATATTTTATTCATATACCTCAGCAATTTTTCAGTGAATTTTTCTGTTTATTGACTCAAGCAAGACTTTTTTATTTGTTTTTGGTTACATAGTTCATTTTAAGGCTGGGCGGTATATTCGTATAATATCGATATTGTGATACATGATTAGGCGATACACTTTTCTGAGATATCGTTAGTACGGTGATGTTGGTAAAAATGTTTTTAATAAATTGTTTGTCTTTGTAAGCATTAAAGAAAATTATCCTATGAAAAATGTGAAAACTTAAAGCTTTACCTCTGACTGTTACAAAGTGCTGAGGCTGGAGACTCTTTTCATAAATGTGAAACGAACAAGCGAATTAAGATAGACCTGTGATTCGCCTTTCAGCTGTAACTTCTGTCAGAACTGCTGTTATAGATGCCACTAATTCAATTCAATTCAATTCAATTTTATTTGTATAGCGCTTTTTACAATAGTCATTGTCTCAAAGCAGCTTTACAGAAATAAAAAACAGGTATGAACAGTCAGAAACATCTAAAGAGAGACAAACAGGAACAGATAAACAGAGACAAACAGGTAGAAAACAAATGGAATTTATCCCAACTGAGCAAGCCACTGAGTGGCGACGGTGGCAAGGAAAAACTCCCTAAGATGTTTTTTGAGGAAGAAACCTTGAGAGGAACCCGACTCAGAAGGGAAACCCATCCTCATCTGGGTAACACAGAATGTGAATGTAACACAGATAATAATAAACACTAATAAGACTCAAACATTAATATTAATCTGTTATGTAACATACACTTATTGTCAATACTTATAGACGCTGTTATGGACAGTACTGTATTGTATATGCCATTTTCAAGCACTCTGTAATTGCTGGACTGAGTGTGAACACTGATGTATGATTGGTCTACAGGTTTCTTAGGGGAACGTGTAAGCAGACAGATGGGACGTGTCCGTTTTCACACAAAGTGTCCAAAGAGAAGGTGGGTCATCACTGGCTAGGTCAAGTACCTTGACCTGTATTTAAGCTCTTTCTTTGCTTGAGGAAAATAAGATTTCATCTTCTGTTTGTTTGGGTTTTTTTTAAACTAAATTTTACAAGTAAAAAAACACTAGGTTCAGGTTCATACAGAAACCAGGATCTTTGTATCACAGCAATTATTATTAAAAGATTGTAAGCACTTATAAAATATTATTAAGTATATGAGTGACTGGAGTGAGGTTGAGGTCAGTACATGCTCGCCTGTCGGGCGTTAATTTAAGGTCTTTTGACAGATTATAAATGCAGATTGTGGATTATTGTGGTGTATTATGATCTGTTTGAACGATTGGCCCCTCAGATTCCCATGTCACATATTTGGCAACTGATGCCTTGGATATAAGAGAGGACGGATCGGTGTTAAGTGAAGCATGTGACATAAGAGCGTCATGTTAACCTCGATGGCCCAGAGATGAGCTATATGTTTCCTACTTTTTAGCGAACAAATAAGCACACATGTGGATACAAATTCTAACTCTACCCTAATCTTGCATGTCTTGTTCCAGATGTACCAACAGTTTTTATTCCATCATGTACTATCCTTTTTTCGTAGTTAATACTATGAAGATGTAAAATATTATATCTCATATGTTTCAATCAAATGATAAAACATTTATGCTCCACACATGATGTCGGATGTTGTTGTCCCTTAACGACTAACTCGCTTAGGGCTGGAACAACTTATCGACAAAATGTATCAAATTTCATCATAAAAATAGTCACCAACAATTTTAATTATCACTCAGTTGTAATGTGTTATGAACTACATAGTGACATGATGTGTAGCTTCATTTAGACTAAAAAAAATCATTTGATTGAAATGGTTGAGTGTTACACCAGACAAAACAGTAGCCTAAGACCAAAGTCTTGTAAAGTATGGGAACACTTTACATTACATTACACTGTTGTACTCATGACACTTGTGTTTTCATATTTCGATTTGATATCATTCATTTGTGGGACGGTGAGTAACCGTAGAAGCGTGATGTTCCAGGTTGGATCATACTTATTAACTGTTGTGTCATTCTGCACATTCATAGTCATAATAATCTATCGTTCCTACCCTATCAGAAAGCATTATCCCATGCCACTTTGGCTAAAATTTCGGGATTTGTAGGACAACACGCTGAACTGAAAATGACTGAACATGGTCTTGAATGATCAGATACAAGACGAACGTTTTCTCACTTTTCTCAGATGTATTGAAACGTGCATCACGCAGTGATGGGCAGCAGCCTAGTGTTTCTTAGAATACAGAATATGTGTTATTAATAAATGTTGTCTATCACTGTCAAGTCATCAGAGACTACGTTTACATGGACAACAGTAATCTAATTATTGACCTTATTCTGAATAAGACAATATTCTGATTAAGGTGTTTACACGACTTGCTTTTAGAATACTCCTTTCATGTTCCATGATTTACATGTTATAGAACATAGTTCGATTAACCGCACACGTCATTACGTCCGCACGCCGTTCGACGTTCCCTCCAGAATTTCACATATCAACATACAGTTTGTCTTCGTTATGGTACCGTATACAGTTTTGGGTGTTCACTTCAACACTTAACACTTTAACACTTCAAGTGCAGTTAATTATTTGTCATGCTGGACATGCAAATAGATGACTGTTTGAAGCCGTGGACTGCGTCCCAAACCGCGTACTTACAGTGCGTCCAGAAAGTATTTACAGCGCTTCACTTTTTCCACGTTTTGTTATTTTACAGCCTTATTCCAAAATGGATTAAATTCATTATTTACCTCAAAATTCTACAAACAAAACCCCATAATGACAACGTGAAACGTGTTTGTTTGAAATCTTTGCAAGTTTATTGAAAATAAAAAACAAAAAAAACCACATGTACATAAGTATTCACAGTCTTTGCCATGACACTCAAAATTGTTAACAATGCAGGTCAGAGCTCCAGCGTGTCTCTGTGGAGAGAGGAGAACCTTGCAGAAGAACACTCCACCAATCAGACCTATATGGTAGAGTGGCCAGACGGAAGCCACAGCCCGCCTGGAGTTTCCCAAAAGGCACATGAAGGACTCTCAGGCCATGAGAAACAAAATTCTCTGGTCTGATGAAACAAAGATTTAACTCTCTGGCCTGAATGGCAAGCGTCATGTCTGGAGGAAACCAGGCACCACTCATCACCTGGCCAATACCATCCCTACAGTGAAGCATGGTGGTGGCAGCATCATGCTGTGGGGATGTTTTTCAGCGGCAGGAACTGGGAGACTAGTCAGGATCAAGTGAAAGATATATGCAGCAATGTACAGAGACGTCCTTGATGAAAACCTGCTCCAGAGCGCTCTGGACCTCAGACTGGAGCGAAGGTTCATGTTCCAGCAGGACTACGACCCTAAGCACACAGCCAAGATAACAAAGGAGTGGCTACAGGACAACTCTGTGAATGTCCTTGAGTGTATACCTACTGTATAGTAGCCGAGATGCATGTATTTCGCCTACTATATGCATGTGTTTTGCCTACCATGGTTGCAGTTTCGGACGCAGCCATGCTCTCTTATTTACCGTAAAATGATTGAGCGCTGCCGTGTGTGATCGTGTCGTGTTGCAAAATGCGGTGAAAACTCCCACACGACGTTAATAGTGTGGTTAAGGTGTTTACATGTCTGTAATACGTCGATAATGCGACTAAAACAGGAGTACTATACCTGTCTTAATTCGATTTGCGTTTACTTCGAGTATGACCTTAATCGGATTAAGGTAATTAAAAACTGCTGTTCTCGTGGTAGTTTCTTAAGCAGAGTATTGTCTTAATCGGGTTAATAGTGGATTATTGTTGTCCATATAAACACACTGATAGTCGTCACCCTGCTTTAGGTTCACGTCGAAGTCGATCCCAGAAGAGAGTCAATTCCTCAGGTCATGTCAGGGCGTTTGTTCTTGCCATCGTCATCGCTCCGGAATAGAAATTTACTCTTCCGTATTTCTATAAAGCTGCTTTGTGCTATATCTATTGTCAAAAGCCTTATACAAATAAAATAATATTTATTTGTCTGTTTTAGTGTGCGTTCACATATGCAGAGTTTAGTCTGTTAGAATGAAACCCAGGTTTTCTCCCTCAGTGCAAACACCTTAGTCACTAAATGGACTCTAGCACCATTCGAGGGGAAAAGGGGTTCAATCCAAATGCAGAAAGTGAACGTAACATACTGTGTCTTTGGGTTGCAGATGGCATTTTTGGTTGGGGGAAAAAAAAGTTGCAAACCGAGCCAAAGGAGAGCTGTATAGCGCTCCTATCGAAAAGCGGTGTTCTCTTAGTATTTGGACTGATGATCAAAAAAGAATATAAATGCCAGATATATAATTATCTAATCATTCATTAGTGTTCTCTATGCTTGGCTTATGTTCCTGATTTCTACTTTTTGTAAAGATTTGTTGACCTTTTTTTCCCCCACGCCATCACTGTATTTGTGACCAAAAAAAGAAGTGTTTCAAGAGTACGTTTTCAGCGCTCCCCCTTTTTGCTTTTTGATTGGTATAATCGCATGCAGTGTAAAACCAAATCGAATCAAATAGCAAACAAACCAAAAGTATCTATTTTGCTCTGGTTTGGACTAATAGGTGTGAAAAGCGTCTTAAAGTTGAGCACATTGGTGTGATTTGTGTGGAAGATCTAGGTTTGTCTTTCTGTATGAATGAAGAAACGAGTGCTAAGAGTGTTTTCTGATTGCGTGTCAACCCTTAAATTTCAAACATTTTCATTCCAGCTACATTTTAATCAGGACACTTTCAGACATTATGACTGCTTTTTTTTTCTCATTCAACAAGCATATTGTCGGTGGGAAAAAGCCCACTACACACACAGTTGTACTAGTTTATTTGTTATTCTGTGTTCTATTACAAGCTGAATAGATTCATATTACTTGCCCATGTGTGTGCATATCTAAAGACCAAGCTCATGACGTGTATATCTCTTCGAAGGGTTGTTCCTGACGGAAATGGGAGCTGGTTAACATATACGAGAAAACTGTTTGCATTCTGGCTTATGGCATAATCTGAAGATTTCCCCTTCCTTCACTTGCTGACGGGTGGACACCTGTCTCACTTGTTGTTTGTCTGGCAGAAAATAGCTGTCCCGCTGAGAGTCTTCACTTTCCTTAGGAATCCACAAACACACTCCCTCACAAGCACTTGTTGAGACTTTCGGTCATGTTGCATCCAGTGGCCTCGCTTACTCTCATTCACTCTCACACCCACTGCACCTGTGACGGTCGTCATCCTCCTTTTCGCTAAGCGGCAAGAGGCCAGCTGGCAGCTCGTCTTAAAGGAGCAATGTCACCTCTTTGTAGGCCCCATCTGCCCGGTCATAACCCTCCTCCTTACCCTTCTTCTCCCCCTCCCTCTGTTTTCTAGCTGAATTTATCCCTGCTCCTTATTTCACGTGTATATCCAAAGAAGCATGGCTCGGGTTTGGTCCTGAAATCCAAACCGGTCGAGTACATTTCTCACCCCTCCCATCACTCAGCACTCGAACGCATCCGAAACAGGACTCCTCATTCTCCCCACCCCTCTTGACCGTCAACGGAGATGTGGCGTGCCCAGTCATATCTTCTGCACATAAACACGTCATGAGAACACTATAAGCCCCTGCTTGGGTAAATATTTCTGTAGCAGTTAATTAGACAGAAACGATATGACCCTCATTGAGCTGAGATTCCACATAAAGAGGCTCAGATTACCCTCGTCCTCCACTCGCCGTCCCACTCACTAGTTCAAGCATGGAAAAAGCTCGATCGCACATTTTCACACTCTGATTGATTATTCATACATGCAGATAATATTCACAAACTCAACGTCTGCAAAATAAATTCATTAACGTGTCAAAGACACGTGCGTATTTACCGATTCTGCATTAAGAGTGTGAATACGAACACGTATTTTGACAAGTAGTTCATACATAATCATTGCAGCAAACACACATGAGACAAGATTACAAACGTGATACAGCTTCTCGTATTTATTTTTTTTTAAAGAACGCATTATGAATGTAGTATTAAGACCTGTTCACTGTTTTATTCACTTGCCTATGAGCCTCTTGCCTGGCATTCTGTCCTTCAGACATGCTACACAATCTTGTCAATGCTAAACAGCATATTAAATAACCATGATGTGTCTGTGTCTCTCAACCCGTTAATCATTCGCTATCTCGGTCTCTCTCTTTAGATGCCTGTGTGTTCGTACTTCTTGAAAGGAATCTGCAACAACAGTAGCTGCCCCTACAGCCACGTCTATGTGTCTCGCAAAGCAGCCGTGTGTCAAGACTTCATCAGGGGCTACTGTCCTCAGGGAGAGAAGGTAACACACTCACTCAGCACTGCAGCATGTCCAACTCTCAACGCACACAGTCAATAAAGCACTTTTTCTGGCACGCATGCATCTTATAGGGTGCTGGCTTGAATGGTGCACATGATGACAGCACTGAAAGATCATCAGGCTGTATTATGTTGTACTCTGAGGCTCTGTGTGATTTTATAGGGTGGCAACAAACAATTATTTAGATGTTTACTTATTACTCTATTAATTTATTGTTTTGGGTACCATAAATATTTACATAAACATTTTTTTTTACTAATTTCACTTTTTACTAAATTAATTAATGGTGTTTTTTTTTTACATTCACAATTTGTTTATAATTTTTTTTCATTTTTATAATCAAACCCTTGCAGAATCTGCAAAATGTCTTTTTTTTTTAATAAGAGGGATAATTAAAATTTCATTTAGTTTTTTATTTAGCACTGTACTGCCCTGAATTAACTATTTCATGTAACGGATGTTTACATATAGTCCACAAGACACAATAATAACTGAATTTACACAAATGAACAGTTCAAAAGTTTACATTCATTTGGTTCTTAATACTGTGTGGTGTTACCTGGATGATCAATAGATGTTTTTATGTTTGCTGATAGTTCTTCATAAGTCTCTTGTTTTTCCTGAACAGTTAAACTGCCCACTGTTCTTCAGAAAAATCCTCCAGGTCCTGCACATGATTTTCTTTTCCAGCATCTTCTGCATAATTGACCCAGCAGTGGCTTATATGATTTTGAGATCCATCTTTTCACACTGAGGACAACTGAGGGACTCGTACACAACTATTACAAAATGTGCAAACATTCACTGATGCTCAATAACGCAACACAATCGATTAAGAGCCAGGGGGTATAAACTTTAAACAAAATAATTTACACAGATCATCCTGTTCAAAAGAGCTTTTCTACCCCCTTTTAGTACCGCCCTTCAGAAGCTACACAAGATATTTACGTTTCCCAGAAGACAAAATAATAGCAATTTACACCGATCAGCCTGTTCAAAAGTTTACACCCCCCTGTCTCTTAATGCACCGTGTTGCTTTCTTGAGCATCAGTGAATGTTTGCAGCTTTTGTAATAGCTGTGTACAAGTCCCTCAGTTGTCCTCAGTGTGAAAAGATGGATCTCAATATCATATAGCCGCTGTTTGAAAGGGGTCAAATATGGAGAAGATGCTGGAAAACCAAAAACTGTGCAGGACCTGGAGGATTTTTCTGAAGAAGAGTGTGAACAACTATCATAGGTTGATTATCCAGGTAACAACACACAATATTAAGAACCAGGGGTATGTAAACTGGTTCATTAATGTAAATCCAGTTATCCTTTGAGTCCTGTGGACTGTATGTAAACATCTGTTAGGTTAAATAGCTTATTGTTCAAATATGTGAGGTAAATGGTAGCGCAGTGGTTAATACGTTGGACTTCTGATCGGAAGGTTATGAGGAGTTCAAATCCCAGCACTGCCAAGCTGCCACTGTTGGGCCCTTGAGCAAGGCCCTTAACCCTCAATTACTCAGTTGTCTAAATGAGATAATTGTAAGTCGCTCTGGATAAGGGTGTCTGCCAAATCCTGTAGTGTAATGTTAAATATGGTAACACTTTGTGCAAGGTTTTTATTTTCTTTTTAAACATTCATGGAAGGAGTCTCCAATGTCAGCACTGTTTTCCGTCATGGGGGAATTTTCAGGACACAGGAGATTGGGCCTGCTGGTTACTCTGTAACGTGCTGTATTATTATGACTGATGGAACGACTGTTTATAGATGCTATAAGTGATAACAGGAACTAACTTGTCTTGTGGTCATTCCACAACATTAAATGTACCAATAAACAGTTGCTGTGTTTTTCGGAATAACAATTTGGGTCGTTAAAGGAAAATAATCGATTTTGGGGAGCGCTATTAGAGGAAATGAACATACGTCGGCGTGGTGTGATACCTTGAACCATCTCAAAGTTGTTGGAGTGTTATTCCTTACACAACTGCTATACTTGTCTGGGTTAAGAAGCTTAATTGCAGATTTTCTCTAGTAAAATAAGGATAGTCCTTTGCACTGCTTCTAAAGTAAAGATCTCATGGTTTAGGGATAATTCTCCATTGAGCCTGTGAATGATTCACACTCCAAGAGTACTTCTCAGTACATAGAGTACATATTGTCTAAACAAGCAGCTCATACTTTATTGATTTAAAGCACACTAACACAATTTACAAAAGCATATTAGCAAATATGCATATATTTTAAACATGTTGTTTCTGTTTGCTAAACATTACATCATTACATACTGTAGTATAGTGTAAAATGAAAAGGCTTTGCACTGTTCTTGGTGTTTCATGTTATGCCTCAGAGCAAGTCCCGGCTTTTTCGTCCTTTCGCTGTTTTCTCGTTCTGTTTGGCTTCCGCACTCACCTCTCTATCGTTGTCCCTTTGTTCGTTTGATCCTTTTTTTCCCCTCCCTCTCTTTCCCTATTTGTTCATCTTTGCTTTTCCTCCATCGTAACAAATGCATTGTCTCACTGTCAGGGCTCATTTAAATATTTGGGGTGAAACACGAATATATAAAGAGAGAGATATTAATATTTATTCTATTAGCCGAAGTGCTTAGGTCTGTAATTTTGCACCATCCCAAAAGCACTGTCTCAGATATGATGGATAGCACGCTGTAATTATGGACGTGAAAAAGTGCTGATGACGGCAGTACAGGCGAGAGGCCAACGATAGATACGCCAGCAGAGCAAGGGTTAAAGAACACTCTCATCCTCTCCATTTCTCTCCCCCTTTTTTTCCCCTTCCCTTCATCTCTCGCCATCTGTCTCTCCGTCTCCAGTTCACACTCTCTGTCTTTTTTCTGGTCTCCTTCCCCTTTGGCTCTTCATCTCAGTCACTTTTCTACTCTCCTCTTTTTCTTTTGCCTCATCCCACTATAACTGCACTTTTCTCTCTCTCTCTATCTATCTCTCTCTCTGTATCACTCTCTCTTTTGAGGTGTTTTCATAGCTTGTATTGTACTGTCTCTGTCTCTCTCTCCCTCTGTCTCTCGCTCTGTAATGTAAAATTGTGAAATGTGCTGACTCGTTCTGCTTTGTGGCCAGTAGAAAGCTCTTCTAATAGGCCCCAGAGACTTTCCTGCCTACCTTAAATCAAGTGGAAAATTGTTAACTTGTGCTGGTATAAAGATGTTCCATCTACTCCTCCTTTTTTTTTCATGCATCTCTTTTCCTCCTTTTCACTACTTTTATGTAAATGAAAATGTATGGGAGAGCTGGGATGGCCCAGGCACAAGCTTTCATGTGTTTTCTTTGCTGAAAGAGGCAGCAATTCGCATCACAGTTAATGAGCCTTCTCTTAGTGTCCACCTAACAACAACCTTATTCTTTCTTATTACTGCACAACCTGCTTCAGTAGATCTGAGCGTCTCTCCGACTGCCTGCTGTCACATACACACCCATAGAGGTGACGCTATACGGAGCATAGGTTTACAAGTAGGAGTTGTGAAAAATGGCAGCCAGGGGTTCGATTTTATTACTGTTATTAATATTTTTATAATAGCACAGACCTGATGGTAGTTCCTGCTGCAAGACGAATGACCGGTTTATAATGATGCTTTCTATCTAAGATGTTGTCATTTAATAATCATGATCAGTGTCGATGTTTGGAAAAAATAAAGGAGGGAAAATAATTTAAGTAACGTGGAATTAAAAGACAGCACAGTGACAGCTCCAGGGTTGCCAGTTTGATCCTGAGCTTGGGTTACTGTCCATGTGGGTATCTTCTGGGTTCTCAGGTTTCATCCCACATCCCAAAAACATGCTAGTAGGTGAATTGGCTACATGAGATTGCACTTGGTGTGAATGTCTGTGTGTGTGTGTGCATGGTACCCTGAAATGGAGTGATGTCCCATCTGAGGTGTAATGCCAGATCGTGTCCAGTGTTCCCCGGAAAGGTTCCGGATCCACCACAACCCGGACCGGGACCTAACCAAGTGCTTACTGAAAAATTAATGAGTGATTGAGTGAATGGATGATTCAATGAATGTATGAACGAAAGAACGAATTTCCCCTTGTCGATTGAATAAGTACATCTATCTATCTTTCTGTAGTAACAAGTTACACTGGGACTTACACATGGTGAAGCTTTCAGAGATTTTTAGTCATTAAAAAGACTTTTAGTTAACATTTTTGAAAGGAGTCTCCAGTGTCAGCACTTTGTAACACTTGGGAAGTGATAACTCAGCGGTTAGTAAGTTGGACTTCTGTTCAGAAGGTCCGGGGTTCAAGCCCCACTGTTGGGCTCTTGAGCAAGGCCCTCAACTGCTCAGCTGTATAAATGAGATAATTGTAACTCGCTCTGGTTAAGGGTGTCTGCCAAAAGCTGCTGTAATGTAATGTAATGTAACACTCAGAGGAAGGGAAGGGTTTTGTGGTTTCACAGTAACATGACAAGCTGCAGTTGCTGGTTTTATTAACCTCCGGAGATACAAATAAAGAGGCTGGAAAGGGACTGGAGGTTTATAGCACCCATAACGCAAGTGATAATAGGAACTAACTTGTTTTAGAGATGTTCCATAATATTAAAACTAATTATAAATAGAGAAAAATATGAAATGTTATTCTTTGTAAATAAAAATAATTGTAAGGCGGATTGCTGTGGTGTAAGTGGAGTAGAAGACTATGTGCAATGAAGTTGGATTATAATCTACTTCAGGGTGGTAAGAGTAAGTCCCCTTCATGTCGGGCAACATTACACATAAACCCCTTTTCCTAAAACGTTTTAATACTTACTATAGACAGAATAATGTTATCCATCCATAACATTTATCCTGAGCCTATCACTAGGAACTCGGGTTCACGAGACGGGGAGCAACCTGACTGGGGTGCCAACCCATTGCTGGGCACAACCGTGCACACACACTTTTTAACACACAATTTTTAAATACCAATCAGACTACATGGCATGACATGGTGAGGAAACAGGCCCCCGAAAGCACGGGGAGAACATGCAAGCTCTGTGCATACAGGGTTGGAGCGGGATTCAAACCCCAACCCACGGAGGTGCAAGGCAAACGTGCTTACCACTGATACCCCACCCCACCCCACCCCACCCCACCCCTGCAATACAGTGAGGGAAAAAAGTATTTGATCCCCTGCTGATTTTGTACATTTGCCCACTGACAAAGAAATGATCAGTCTATAATTTTAATGGTAGATTTATTTGAACAGTGAGAGACAGAATAACAAAACAAAAAATCCAGAAAAACGCATGTCAAAAATTTTATACATTGATTTGCATTTTAATGAGGGAAATAAGTATTTGACCCCCTCTGCAAAACATGACTTAGTACTTGGTGGCAAAACCCTTGTTGGCGATCACAGAGGTCAGACGTTTCTTGTAGTTGGCCACCAGGTTTGCACACATCTCAGGAGGGATTTTGTCCCACTCCTCTTTGCAGATCTTCTCAAGTATTCATTAGGTTTCGAGGCTGACGTTTTGGCAAAGAACCTTCAGCTCCCTCCACAGATGTTCTATGGGATTAAGGTCTGGAGACTGGCTAGGCCACTCCAGGACCTTAATGTACTTCTTCTTGAGCCACTCCTTTGTTGCCTTGGCCATGTGTTTTGGGTCATTTTCATGCTGGAATACCCATCCACGACCCATTTTCAGGAGGTTCTCACCCAAGATTTGACGGTACATGGCCCCGTCCATCGTCCCTTTGATGCGGTGAAGTTGTCCTGTCCCCTTAGCAGAAAAACACCCCAAAGCCTAATGTTCCCACCTCCATGTTTGACGGTGGGGATGGTGTTCTTGGGGTCATAGGCAGCATTCCTCCTCCTCCAAACACGGCGAGTTGAGTTGATGCCAAAGAGCTCCATTTTGGTCTCATCTGACCACAACACTTTCACCCAGTTGTCCTCTGAATCATTCAGATGTTCATTGGCAAACTTCAGACAGGCATGTTTAGACAGGCAAGATTTAAAAAAAAAAACTTAATTAGAATTTCAATTAAACTAGGAAAAGTGCTGATTCTATGATACAATAACTGGTTATATATGATACATAACTAGTTTGGGTTCTGTGAATGAAAAGTTCAGGAATTAAAAAAGGAAGATAAAAAAATACCTTCAATTGCTGATTTCTCTTTTCTCTGTGTCCACTACATGCCCAGAACTCTCATGAGGTTCACCCATTTGTACAGCTACAGCTGTATAAATATAATTCTTCATTTGTTTAGTAAAGTAGTTCTTTGGGAAATGCTCAAGTTTTTGGTAAAATGAGTTCAACTTCAGTCAAACTAAAAGCAAATGGACATTCAAAAAAAAGGTATAAGGGGAAAAAAAAAAAAAACAAAGTACCTGAATGCTCCTCGGAGATGGGGTGAAATTGCAATCGACTGAGCACAAGTGGAGAGGGATTTAGCAAATTGAAGCAATTAGCCACGAGCATGGTGAGTGATGATGTTGTCTATAGGATGATGTAGAGGGTATTAGGGCCAAGACTCACAGGCTGCGATAATCTTGTCCCACGAGACAGTGTGTTTGACAGTGTGTGTGTGTGTGTAAGCGTGTATGTTGGTGTGTGCATGCTTTTCTTAAGAATACTCTATAAAGGTTTGATGTTGGTTAATGTCCAGAATGCATCTTTTGTAGCAAGTAAGACAGACTTTTTTTCTGATCTGCAATTATTGAGTATATAGATCTCCAACCTATTCGTTGTTCTTGAGATGTCGTATGAAAGAGGGAGCGAGAAGCAAAAAAAATAAATCCTCTCCAGGACAAACATGCCTGAAATCGTTTACAGACGAGTTTTTAAACACTGGTTATTCGTGATGATTAAGTGTCTAAATTAATTAGGCAAGGTTGTAAAGGAAAAACAAGACATCAATCTCAATTGGTTTGGTGAAATAAATGTCTCTTGCAAAGAATTCAAAGAAAAACTATATCCACCTTTAGTTAAAATGCAACTTTTCATCGTTTGTTCGAATTCAGACACAGTGACAGGCGATGAAACCGTCACACACTTTGTGTTTCGTCCAACTCAAATCCCTGGAACGAGCTGTGAATGTGGACCGTACTGTGACACTAGTACTCATAATGGTCTGCTTTCATTATTCTGGGTGTGAAATGGAATGCTTGTGGCCTAGTAAATCTCAGAACTGTGGCTTGATAGGACACATGGTATCGGAGTGTGTGTGTGTGTGTGTGTGTGGTTGTGAAGATCTCAGGATCTCCGTATGCACTCAGAGGAACTACGGGGTGAGTGAGAGTCCACACTGTTCCGGGAAACACGAAACACGATCCTGTAGGCTCCTCTCCCCCCTTCAGAGAGACACACACACACACACACACACACACACACACACACACACATACAGACTCTATTTCAAGAGCAACCTGCTCCTCGTACATGCTCTATCTTCTCACATACACGCGTCTTGCGCCCCTCGCCCCATAGTGTGTATAATTAGCTTTTCTGACAGGTGGAAGAGATCGGATCTCCTGAAGAATGAAGCTACCAATTTACACCCATATTACACAGGCGCACAGACACTCTCACCTACTCTCACTCACTGGATCATTTGCACACTCTTTCTTTTTTTCTTTTTCTCAAGTGCACACATTCACAACACACAAACATCCTTCTCCTTTAACATGGGAAACACAAACACTAGCAGTGCAGAACCTTACGCCTTGGAGGGAAAAAATAAACATCACAATACATGTCATTTTCTCCACAGTGTAAGAAGAAACACACTCTCGTGTGTCCAGACTTCTCCAGAACTGGTGTGTGTCCCCTTGGGACTAAGTGTAAACTGCAGCACAGACAGAGGGTCAAGCGTGCTGGATCCAGCCTGAGCTCGGGCTCTGGTAAAAGAGCCCGCATCCGCGAATCAACAAAAAGGTCCGTCTTAGAAATCACATTTTTCAAGTTGTAAATTAAGCTCACTTTCACATCTGGAATCTTAAGTCTATTTGGAGTGAATCCTGGTGCATTACATTTTAATTCCCCCCTTCAGAGGTGATGCTAAATCTCTAATTGTCTTATATTGCTCTTTTTTTCCCCCTGTAAGTCCCAGGCCAGAATCAGAGTCCACTCCTCCAGAGGACGGCACGCCTAAGACTGGTCTTGCAAAGCTGCCCTCCTTCATCTCTCTGTCCAGTTCCCCAGAGACCCCAGAGGGTGTTGTGATCCGTTCATGCCCCCCTGGAGCAGGGGCAGAGGGCACAGGTGAGCCGTGACCCCCCAGTAGGGGGGATTCTTCATGCACCACACACACACACACCTGGCAGCCTTTACAGTTTAGCAGCTTTTCCACTGTCTTTTGAAGCAAATGCTGAATTTTGTTAATGTTGCAAGATATAGATAGATGGTAGTATTATAGAAGAGAATTTGTTTTAATTTTAGAGAAAGGTCTAAGGTTATATGGTTTTGAGAAATATTTAGTAGCAATCATTTCTTCAATGATTTGTTTTTAAAAAATAAAGAAGGAAAAATTATATTTAAGGAAAGCGGAATTAAAAGGCGGTACGGTGACGCAGCAATAGTGGTAACACCTCACAGCACCAGGGTCTCAGGTTTGATCCTGAGCTTGGGTTCGTCTCGCATGCCAAAATCATGCTAGTAGGTGGATCGGCTCCTGTAAAGTGCACCTAGGTGTGAATGTGTATGTGCCTGGTGACCCATGCAAGGTGCTGCTGCAGCGTGTCCAGTGTTCCCAAGATGGGCCCCAGATCCACCACAACCCTGACCAAGACAAAGTTCATATTAATGCCTAAATGAATGAAGTTCCTCTTGGTGATTGATAAAGTATATCTATCTAAACAATTAGAATTAGAAACTGGGGATGGATGAGTTCATGATACTTTACCCAGAATATATATCACAATGTGTTGTTTTTTAAGGAAACTTATAAACATTAAATACAATTATTTAAGACTACAGATTTTACCATCCAGTTTGCTATTAGTTTACTGTAACAGTGGAGTCGGTAAGTCTTAAAGTGTACACGATACTCACAGTTTCTTCGAAAAGTGTATGGTGGTCTAATTTATCACAATATCAATACCATATTGTCATACCAACCAGACCATAATAGGAATGCTGTAGGAAGCAGGTAATAAATTATAGGTTATTAGAGAAGATTCTAAGTACAGTGTAATACTAAAAAGGGAGTAGTAATATCTTTAGAAGGATGTGGAGATGGGGTGTAATGTTAATACGGGGGGGTGATTTTTAAAGATAGATTTAGATGGGTAGAGTGAGGTACAATACTCCGAAGGGGGCAGTAATATTTTAGGGTGGTGAGCGGGATCTAGTGCTTATTAAAGGTGGTAATAATATTTAAATATAGGGTAGAGGGGGTGTAATATATAGGGAAGAGGGTAATAATATTTAGGTTTGAGCACAGGCACAGCTGAACACAGTGCTGACAGTTTGACTGATTGAGGATGGGTTGCATGGGGACGCATATGTATACACACACACAACACACACACACACACACAGAGTCACTAAGCATGTTACATGTTCGGCTCTATGTGTCTTCATGCTTCATTGAAAGCTGCCTGCCCTTTCTCCTGTAACCGTACTGAGAAGAGGCGAGTGGCACCAGGGTTTATTTCAGTCCATGTATGTAAGCTTATAATATGTAGCAGCTTTGCCCATGACACACATACACTCACTTTCTCTAACCCCTGGCTATGCTGATTTATGTGTTCATGTCAAACTGGAAAAAGTAGCATAATGATATTTCATGTGAGGTCAGACTCGAGTGGCCTCGATTGGCAGCAGTGGTCTCTCTGACCTCACGGATGCCTTTACAATCAACAGCCACTTTAACATTCTGCTATCCATATAGTCGTGGAGAAACAACTAAGTGACTGATGAAAAAGCCTGTGACAACTCCCACACATGCGCACACACTATGAGAGAGCGGTTAAGTGATACTAATGAGGACACACCTCGCCTCTTGTGCTTCATTAAAGATGGTAGGGATACAAATAAACTCACCTCCACCTCAGATTAATTAGCTCAGACCCACCGTATAACAGCTGCTATCTCCATCTCTCTTTCTCTCTCTCTCTCTCTCTCTCTCTCTTTTTCTTTCTGTCATTTTGTATTATTGATATGGCTTGTCAGGATAGAATGGGAAAAAAACTAAAAGTGAGTACTATAATATAAATCACTTTTTGTTGTTATTTGAGCTTTTTGTTTTAGTTTATTAATACCTATTAAATTAATATTTATTAACTTAATTAATATTAAGTTTTTTATCTTTTCATTTTTATATAGAATGTACATAAGATCTTGGGTCCACAATGAAAAAGTGCGACTAAAAGAGAGTATTATGTGTGGGTTTTTTTTAAATTATTATTATTTTTATGCACATGTTTAGGTCATTTCCGCTTTCTTCTCTTTCACCCACTTGTGTGGTAGTCTTTACAAACTCTGTTCTTTTCATTTACCGTTTGTCTTATCATCAGTGTTTTTATTTCTCATTCATGTTCTGGTTCGTAGCAGCAGCGCCGCATTTAACCCAGGTCTAATATAAGGTCCTGCATCACAGCCAAAATGAACCCGGAGGAACATACAGAGCTACACAGTTACACACTTGGGAGAAATACGGCAAAGACTTAATGTCCCCTTACTGTGTTTGTATTTTTTCTGCTTTCTTTGCTGTAGGCAAGAAGCTGCACATCAAGCCTCGCTTCTAGAGCCAAAACCCAACTGCAGTCCCTTCAACACACAGCCGGAATGCTCCAGCTCAACTGTGGCAAGTTTCTGACAGCGGGAAAATGGTTCCAAATTATTCATTACTGTACATGTTACAGTGCTCGAGTTATTGTATAATTTGGCATAGAATAGACCAGAAATGAGCTTGATACTGCAGGTAAGTGATAAATGTCCAGCGCTTTGACTCAGCATGTTTGAATCCAGAGAGTTTAATCACCAAGCTTATTTTGTGGTTTTTTACTTGATATTTAACATACTGCAGGTGCCTTTTTGAGGTTGTGCATCTCAGGGACTCCTTTTTGTGCATGTGTCACTTTTAAAACATACTTTCAGTTGTTTGTATTAGAGAAAATTGTATTTTACTGCATAGTATTTAAGTTAGTGGTTTTATTTGTACTTTAAAACGAAACCCTAAGAATTTCCAATAAAATTTCCTATTAAAGACGATCATTGTGGGCTTTTTTTGTTGTCTTTTTGTTGTTTAAGTTCAGTGAAAGCAAAGTAAACAGATGAAAAGTCTCAAGTATAGAGTGAAAGTGAATGTAAATAATTCTCCTGTCATTGTAATTAGCATGTTGAGCGATAGAGAGGTAGGGACTGGAGGATGTCTGGTGCAATCCTTTGCTCTCTGTCAGAGTTCCTGATATTCAGAGTATTAATACTTCGTTTAACCACAACCTCATGCTCGATGATCTATGAGCACCGGTTGCTGTGAGAAAGCTGGTTAACCACACAGGCAGCGACAGGGGGCATTAATACACGCGGCAAGGGCCTCGCTTCAGAGCGTGACACACTCGCATGCCCTGACAGGCCTGCCGCCGTGTTAACGAGATAAAGGCTGTCTGCCTGATGTACTGTATGAACACACACACACACACAAGCTGAGATATATGGTGCAAAAGAGTAAGCTGCATTCCTCTACATTTCTCTATTCTCCATCTATCCATTTCTTAAGTTGTCACACAGAGACAAGCGCTTCGTATGAACACTGATGGTCTGCAGATCATGTAGTGGTATAACAATCAAGTCTATACTGTTTTTCCATTTTCCTTTAATGTCTGGTTTTTTTTTCCTTTAAAAAAAAATTATATTAATATTGGTACCCTTGGTGTGTGTATATGTATGTATATATATATATATATATATATATATATATATATATATTTAAATGTTAAATATAGGTGTGCAACAATTATTTTCACCCTCTTAGTTCTTTGTGCTACCTCCCTTTGCCAGTAATCCATATTTGTGTTGAATTTGATGTGTTTCGGATCATTGTCCTGCTGGAAGATCCAACCATGGCCCATTTTAAGCTTTCTGGCAGAGGCAGTCAGGTTTTCATGTAATATCCTGTTATCATGTAATATGTATGTATCCTAATAAAATGTCCAGGTCCTCTGGCAGAAAAACAGTCCCAAAACATTAAAGATCCACCACCGTGTTTAACTGTGGTGACAAGTACGTGGTACTTTTCCATGTGGCTACCTCTCTGTGTGCACCAAAACCACCTCTGATGAGAGTAGAGGCTTTTTTCTTGAAACACTTCCAAACAACTTGTGGTGATGTAGGTGACTTCGGATTGTAGTTTTGGAGGCTTTCCAACTTTTCCAATTCTCCAGCTGTGATCCTTGGAGATTTTTTTGGCCACTCGAACCGTCCTCTTCACAGTGCGTTGAGACGATATAGACACACGTCCAATTCCAGGTTGATTCATAACATTTCCAGTTGACTGGAACTTCTTAATTATTGCCCTGATGGTGGAAATGGGCATTTTCAATGCTTGTGCTATTTTCATGTCTTATATTTTCTTAATCTCCCATTGTGTGTAGCTCAACAACCTTTTGCTGCACATCACAGCTATATTTCTCACTCTTACTCATTGATCTCAATGACTAAGGGAATTTGGCCTATGTGTTACCTCACATTTATTCCCCTGTGAAACAGGAAATCATGGTTGAACAATTTCCTGTTCCTAGTCACCCAGGTGTACTAAAAAATTTATTTTTAATATCAATGGGAATATCCTTCAAATAGATTTTTCTCACATGAATTCATAGGGGTGCCAATAATAGTTGCACACATTTTTTTTTTTTTCGATAAACTTGTGCTATTTCTATTTGCATGATATCCATGAGAGCAAAATATTTTTCTGAATTTTTCTATAGAGAGAGCAGTGGTGTCTTGAAGGTTAAGGCTCTGGGTTATTCATCGGAAGGACTGGGTTCAGGCCCCAGCACTGACACTGGCCCTTGAGCAAAGCCCTTAACCCTTTCTGCCCCAGGGGCGCTATATCATGGCTGACCCTGCGCTTTAACCCCAGCCTCCTAACATTTCACTGTGCTGTATAAAGACTCATTATTTTAATTATCATATAAAATAAATAATTAAAAAAAAACTAAAATGGTGTGTGCTTGTGAAAAAAAAAATAGAGCAGTCACCACTCATTATTAACTGAGAAGGAAAGCATATCCTCCAAACAGGACAGAGATATGGAGCAATCCATCTTTCTCTCCCTCCCTTCTTCTCTCGTTCCCTGGCTCTGACGGTGAGGATGTAAGTGCCTGAGACAGATGTCTGCTGCCGCTCGTCTCAAAGCTCAACATGAGCTGCTGAGCTCGGCATACTTTAATTAAGATCAATATTTCAATTTTTAGTAAAAGAACATGGGAAAGAGAGGGAGAACAAAGTGGGGGAGGAGGAGGAAAAACATATTTCCCTTTTTCCTCTGAAAAATCTGACTCAAATTGGAGGGAAAAAAGGGAAAGAATAAAAGGTCGTGTAATTTTTCTCCACCTCGATGGATTTCGGAGACATAAAAAAGACAAACTTATTACAACTCAGCAAAGAATCTACCCCATCAATAAAGATCATGCTTCCACTGCAAGTAGTTATTCATTAGTCTCGCACTACTCCATTATTTTTCCTTCCTTGCTCTCACATTTCATTCATCATCTGATCCAGGTTCTTCTATGATATTAAACTGTTTCTTTGACAGACTCGATCTGATCGCTAGTTCCCCATCTGTCTCTTATTTTTCTTTCTTTATCTACCTATTTCCTTAAAAACTTTACACGACTCTCACTCTTCTCGTCTGTCTTGCTGCAATTCCTGCTGGTGTTCCATACTCACTTCAAATTGAGTGGACGTGTAAACATCCATACACAGTTGATATTGAATCTTTGAGCTGGCCTTTAAGATTTTGAAACGCATAAATGCCTGCTTTCCAAACCTGCCTTTGTTAGCCATGACCTCACATCTCTGGCTTAAACAGGAGTAAATCCATCTCTCAATTTTCCTGGCCAAAGCCTCATCATCCTTCGCTCTGCATTACGTTTCTCCTACACTTTGGACGTGCTGATGTCCATTCCGCTTAAAGCGGGAGAACTGCACCAGCAGCTAACTCCCAATATGCAAAGGCACAATGAAAGCCCTGACTTCAGAATTTATGTTTCAAGGTGTCGGACACGTCGGCCACACCCCGACTCCACTTGCTGAATAGATCTTCTTAAAGGTGGCCTTTTTAAAGAAGACTGCTTAGCTTGGACTTTAAGGTCCACTCGTGCTTATTTGATAAAACCCTCTGTAATGACTTAGTGCACATCAAATACTCTGATATGATTTGTCCGTTCATCTCACATATTTCTCCCCTTTTTTCTCCACCGTAGGCAGATATGAGTGTTGAGAGCACCTGTATTTCACTCTGTTGAGCTTAGGCAGGAAATCTTACTTTACCACATTACATTAAATACACCGTAGCCTCAAGCGGTCAGCTCTCAGGAATACTGCTCCAAGGTCTACTCTAGTTTATGGGTGACTCATTTCAGGTACATTAAGCAGCAATTCCTTGTAATCTGATATTGAAGTCCTGTTTTGCTTTCTGAAATTATGTGTATGATGGCAAAATTAGGTCAGTTCTGTCATGTTTTAGAACGGTATATAACCTTTAATATATATGTAATATTTAATATATACTATTTAATATATACTATTACTTAGAGATGCACCGATGTATCGGACAATAAAGGCTATTTTTCATGCCATCGGCCAATAGTTTAAAAACGTCTGACGATCAGGGCCGATTACATCCTGTCAATCAAAGGAGGGCGGGAAAACACATCGATTTCGTGCTGTGTGTAAAGAAGATGTCTCTTGTATGGAATGACGACAAAACTGCAGTTTGTAATCTCTGTAATCTCAGCACTGATCAAATTTTACACCAGACGCTGCAGCAGTGAAGCGGGAGTTTCAGCGTCGAGTCAAATTTTTATTTATTTTTCTACTCGTGCTGAATTAAAGCGCCAGTACACTGATGAAAGATTTAAATGAAGATAAGTTGACCAAAAAAGTATACATATAGCCCAGAAATATATATTTGTAGAGTAGTATATTTCATATCCAGTTAATATTTGTCACGTTTGGCGAGTTGAGGCCGAAGCAATTGCAGATTTTTTAAATATTTATTTTAAACAAATGAACAACGAAACAAAAACACTAGGACAACTGGGCATAACACTGTGGCAAGAAACAAAACACGGAGACAGAAGTGACGTGAGTCTATAACAACGAAAGACCCCGAAAGAGTGCAGACAAAGACTATATATATACATTGGTGCTAATTAACAAAAACGTGAGTCAGGTGCATGTGGTCAGGTGGTGTAGTGCAGTGGCTGATGGGACTTGAAGTCCCGGGTTTCCGGATACGTGACAGATCCCCCTCAAGGGGCGCTACTCCTGGGCGCCCAAAATCAAAAGGCGCCCCCTCCGGGGGTCCCGGCCCTCCGGGTCAAAAGTCCCCAGCAGAACCAGGAGGCCGGAGCAGCTTCCACCACGGCACAAGGAAGCGGGGGAAGTCCTTGGCAAAGCATGAAAGAGGGGCGACATCCCCCAACGGGACAGGAGAGCGGAGCATGCCTCACCGCGAGGTTCAAAGGGGAGCGAAGTACCTGACGCGCGCGGCACGGGGGAAGCGGGGGTCTCCGCGAGGCTCACGGGGGAGCGGAGTTCTCCGCGAGGCTCACGGGGGAGCGAGGTTCTCCCGCGAGGCTCACGGGGGAGCGCGAGGTTCTCCGCGAGGCCAGGAGAGGGGCGAGGTTCTCCGCGAGGCCCAAGGGAGGAACGACGCTCTCGCCGGGCATGAGGGGGGACGGAGACCTCCGTGGAGCAGGAAGGGGAGGCGCGCCCACTGAGCGCAGCGAGGAAAAGGGCGCGACGTCTTCAGCGAACGTGGAGGCAAAGTGACGTCCCTCAGCGCAGCAGGAAGGCCGAGCGACGACCTCAGCCGAGCAGGAAGGCCGGCGACGACACCTCAGCCGAGCAGGAAGGCCGAGCGACGTCCACAGCCGAGCAGGAAGGCCGAGCGACGTCCACAGCCGAGCAGGAAGGGCCGCGAACGTCCACAGCCGAGCAGGAAGGCCGGCAGCGCGCCACCAGCCGGGCAGGGATGCCGAGCGGCGTCCACAGCCGGGCAGGGATGCCGAGCGGCGTCCACAGCTGAACAGGAAGGCTGTGCGGCGACCTCAGCTGAACAGGACGGCTGAGGCACCTTAAGGTAGCTGAACAGCGGGGAATCCCTGAGGTCAGCGAACAGAGGTGAATTCATGAGTCCGCCCGGAGCTGGAGCGTCCTCACACACATAGCGGGGCGGCAGAGGGACTTCCTTCACAGGACTCACCGGCTGCGCGACTCTGAGGTAGCTGAACAGCGGGGAATCCTTGAGGTCGGCGAACAGAGGGGAATCCATGAGACCCATCGGGGAGGGCGGGTGGGAGCAAACTGCCGTATCCGAAAAAATAAATAAATAAAAAATCTACTGCTTCGTAGTCACGGTCTTTCGTTCTGTCACGTATGGCGAATGGAGGCCGAAGCAATTGCAGATTTTTTAAATATTTATTTTAAACAAATGAACAACGAAACAAAAACACTAGGACAACTGGGCATAACACTGTGGCAAGAAACAAAACACGGAGACAGAAGTGACGTGAGTCTATAACAACGAAAGACCCCGAAAGAGTGCAGACAAAGACTATATATACACATTGGTGCTAATTAACAAAAACGTGAGTCAGGTGCATGTGGTCAGGTGGTGTAGTGCAGTGGCTGATGGGACTTGAAGTCCCGGGTTTCCGGATACGTGACAATATTAATATATAAAAAGTTGATATTATATATAACCAGTTTGATGTTCAATGATGAAGTAGAAATGCTTTTGTTAGTGGAGAATGAATGTGAGGAACTAACAGGAGCTTTTTTAGAATTCAATGTTAATATGAATTAATAACATTCAATAAGAAGTCTTACTTTAATCTTCAGAATGTAGTTCATGTTAATGTTAGAGTAATGTGTGTTCTGTTTATGAGACCAGTTACTGTGAAACCACTTGTTGAAATGGTGAGAATAAAGTTTTTCTTTGCATTTCTTTCAGAATTGTGGAATTAATATAATAAATTTGTAAGAAGTTATAAAAGGCAGAACTATCGGTATCGGCCGATGTCACTGAATAATTGGTTATCGGTATCGGCTGAGAAATTTTGTATCGGTGCATCTGTACTATTACTATTTACTATAACTATTTACCTGCAGTACCACACTTGAATACGCTGACAGGTTATATACAATGTTTTGCAACTGTTCAGTCTTAAAAACTCAAAGTGGTTCTCAGAATCTTTGTTGCCAGAGTCTACTTTAACTGTAAAATAAATTTGTGACCCACTTAGCACAGATTTTTTTTCATGAATTTTATTTAAGTGTGTATGATAATATCTTTTGATAGTATGATAATATCATCTGGCACATCATGAAGGGTCTGCAAAATTGAGATTATAAAGTCTACACATATTTACTTAAATAGGAAGAATTGCACCAACCTTCCAAAATGCAAAGCTACATAGAAAGCTTCTACAATTCAGCTCACCAAGTGCTTGATGATTAGCTCATGGGCCAGATCTGGTGTGTTGGAAGCACAGAAAACCTGAAGTTGTGCAGCCTGTGGATTCCCAGCATGACGAAAACTATCGACTAGTTTACTTAACTTTAACCCAAGTTAGAAGTGTAGGAAACGCTGTTACATAATCCATTATAAGTGATGGCCTTATGCATGCTGGTGTCATATATTGCTTTTTACATGAGTCTTTGCATTTTTCAACTTTCTCCTCCACGACAGAAACCTCTAAGACTTATTGATTAACGCATACGAGTCAGTAGGGATGGATTGGGGTGAGCACAGCATGACTTAATTATTTGTCCATTCGTGCAGATGAGTTCATGTGCAATTAGAAATTAATTGCATGAAAGCCTGCGCGCTTTAGTGGGGCTCGATCACAATTAACTCATGGATTAACTCCTTTCCCCTCTCCTTCCGGCGCAAATTGGGCTTTATTTTATTATCATTTATAAGCAACATTAGTTCATCAAGGTGAATTGCTCAAAAGTGAAAAGAGCATTGGGGGAATGAGAAGCCATTAATACTGGACATCTGAAAGTCTGTACATTAGCTCAGCAGTTTAAAATTAAAATCAGGACCATCGTAGATCCAGGTTTTTAGACTTTGGGTGGCTGAGGAAATACAGCAAGAACAATCTACGGGGCTGCACCTTCTTATCATACAACAAGGTTGCATTTGCAGAATACCTGATATATTTCTTAATGTACACAGTGGTCACACAGTGACATGACTGTATTGGCTTCATACTTGCTCTATAGTTCCCAATCCCCATAATAATAATAATTTAAACCAGCAAGAGACAGGTGTGATTCAGTTATTTGACACTGATTAAAAGACATTTCAGTTGGGGATGCAATTGGAGTGACAAGGTAGAACCTATTTGAATATTCGTACCACACTCTGTTGACTCCACTATTTCTGTTAGTTTAAACAGTTTTCCCTCAATTATTTCTCATTGTGTCCTTTCTGGTTTATTTATATTCCAGCTTTTCTTGGGGAACTGCAATTAGCCACCTCACAGACTGGTACAGTTTGCAATCATGCCTATTTCGAAACTTACAATTGGCTACTAAATCAATTTCCCAGGTTGAGGATCTGCCTCCTTACAGTAGAGATTTTCATGTTTATTACTGCATTTAGTAAGAACTGTAATTAAATGTGTGACTCTGTTTATATTGTCCTAGTCAGCAAGTGGAGATTAATTCAGTAAAAAGCATGAATTGTTGAATCCATGTGACAGAATACATGCGTGCTCCTTTGGGCTTAACTGAGTTGCCATTGTAGGCTATAACTTCTGATTAGTAGCTTGTTGTTTTTAAGGTTAAGGCAGGCCTTAATGAATCTAAGGTTTGTCCTGATTATGGCAAATTGGGATATCCCCTTAAGCTTTCCTTAGCCCTCTACACATGCATTCCTCACTCTCATAACTACACTGCATGACTTCCCTATTAAGTCTTTAATTGGGTAATTATGTAATCATTAGTACATATTCTGTTTTTGTTTTGGTTATTAATTTAGAAACATGTTCTGTTCTATGTTGGGCCTTGTATACAATGTTAACTTTAGACATTTTGATATCATAACTTTTCCTATTTGTCATGTCAGATAATTGTTCACATAACTTGTTCAGCATTTGTATTCATTTGTTTGATGGAGAATTTTGAACTGCAGAACTTTGAGGAAAAGTTAAGTATGCTTAATATTGCACCCCATATTTGCACCCAGTGTTCCGTGTAAGATCCGAGTTTTATCTTGCAATTTACTGTATTCATTATAACAATAATCAATCATTATAGCTCATTAATATGCAATGCATTATGGTTCATGATTGTTTTATCCATAAACATCACTCTTTGTGATAGGGCTAGTACAGATTAATCTCGACTATGTTGCACTCTTTTGGGTGTTCTTATATCAGGATATTTCCCCTTTTTTTTTTTTTTTTTTGATGGATCGCCTCAGACACTCTGCCATCACACAACCTGGTCCCTTCTCAAGTTTTTCCATTTTCTCAAACGAACGCTTCTTCCCTTAGTCTCCGCTTCTCTGTATGCTAATTCACGCAGGTGTCGCTAGGGGGCGTGTCGAAGTTGGTCCTATAGCTAGAGGGTCAAACGGGAATATGCAAACAAACCTGGCGCTGCGTCTTCTCATTGGTCCACGGATGTTGCGCGGAGTGGGAGGGGTTTGACCATCCGGCTTTATAAATAAACTCATGTGCCGCCTTCTCTCTGTGTACTTCAGTGACGTGGGGTGGAATCGGTGGGACAGCGAGGAAGACAGCGCTGAAAGAAAAGAATAAGCTGTTTGCAGGGACCTACGGTTTTATATATGTAAACAAAAAGAAAAAAAAAAGTATATCAGAGCTATCCTGACGGAGGAGAAGGTTCTCAGGTAGTTCAGGATATCCGCTGACAGACTTCAGTCCTCTTCCTGTTGGCTGTCCCATCGCTGGAACTTACTGTGATTTATTTAATTTATTTTTTTTTTAAATGTGTTTTCTTGCTGTTTCTCACTGACTTTCCTAAGCTAATTATTCCATTTAACTGGACTGATTAAGTGGCTGATGGTTCCCTCAAGTTGTCGGTGTCTGTTCCACGAGAGTGAGGAAACTTTCAGCTCCTTGTCCCTGCGCGAGGACTACTGAGCACAGCTGGAGAAAAGGGATAACCGCACGTGCGAAAAGAATACAACTTGAGCAAACCCCCGTGTTTTGGCATTTTCTCCAATTAACGCTTCCTCTGCAGGCGCGTTTAGAGAACTGAGGAAAAGGCGTGGACCAGACCAGTTCTGAAGTGTCGAGTTCCTGTTCGTGCATTTGACCCGAGTGAAGTTGTCAACAAGAGGCGCGCAGAGACGACCTGGCAGGTGTACAAGTGAGTTTACACGTGTGGTGTAAGTCTAGTCCTGCTGCTATAAATAGAAGCCGTTTTACGCACTAAAATCAGACAAACAGCAGCTGTAGAGTTGTGCGTGAAACGCGTCACCCTTCCTGTACCGTCTTCACAGGACAGGACAGAGCCTCTCAGTCCCACTCGCTTTGGCTCTGAGGCTGCACGTGTCCTCGCATGGACTGACATGGCCACGGACATCGCCATGAGCGCTGACCTGCCCAACAGTCCCTTGGCCATCGAGTACGTCAATGACTTCGATCTCATGAAGTTTGAGGTTAAAAAAGAGCCGCCCGAGGCCGAGCGTTACTGCCACCGCTTACCACCGGGTTCTCTGTCCTCCACGCCGATCAGCACGCCGTGCTCCTCCGTGCCTTCCTCGCCAAGTTTTTGCGCACCGAGTCCCGGCGCACAGCCCATCCAGAACCTCGGAGTTACCAACAACAACAACAACAACAATAACAGCAACAATGGTGGAAACAACAGCAACAACAGTACTCAAGGCGCCACGGGCAAGCCCCAGCTGGAGGACTTCTACTGGATCCCTAACTACCAGCACCACATCAGCCCCGAGGCGTTAAACCTGACCCCTGAGGACGCAGTAGAGGCGCTCATTGGCAATGCGCACCACCACCACCATCACCACCACCACCAGCCCTACGACACGTTCCGCGGGCAGCAGTACGTCGGCGAGGACCTGACGACCTCCTCGAACGGCTACCACCACGCGGCGCACGCCCACCACGCGCACCACCACCATCACGGCCACCACACGCACGCGCGCCTCGAAGACCGCTTCTCGGACGAGCAGCTCGTCAGCATGACGGTGCGTGAGTTAAACCGGCAGCTGCGCGGCTTCAGCAAGGAGGAGGTGATCCGCCTAAAGCAGAAGCGGCGCACGCTGAAGAACCGCGGCTACGCGCAGTCGTGCCGCTACAAGCGCGTGCAGCAGCGGCACATGCTCGAGACGGAGAAGTGCACGCTGCAGAACCAGGTGGAGCAGCTCAAGCAGGACGTCGCGCGCCTGGCCAAAGAGAGGGACATGTATAAAGAAAAGTACGAGAAGCTCGCAGGCCGTTCCTTCAACGGCGGCGGCAGCAACACCAACCGGGACCCGTCCACCGGCAATCACGGCAAAGCCTCATCGGCGGATTTCTTCATGTGAGAGCTGTTTCAGGCCTCTTTTTTTTCTTTCTTTTCGTTTTATCCCACACAAACTGATTTTTTTAAACTTTCGTTTTTATCTGTGTGTGAACTTTTATTATTATTATTATTATTATTATTATTATTATTATTATTTTAATTTAGGCTACAGTTCCTGCACAGCAAAATCCCCGGTGCTGAATTAACACCTGCAATGTGTTTTCGTAAAAGCTCTCTGGAAACAAGGAAGTACTAAAGTATACCTTTCCTTGTTACCCTCAAGGGTGCACCTTTTAGAACTTTAGTGTGTGTGTTTTACCTAGAAACGTGCGTTTTAAAGATTTCAAAAGATTTTTTAAAGAAACACTCAGTGCTATTTGCGGTCCAGTTATGTACTTTAAATCATCAATATAAACCCTGTGAACATTTCTAGGTAAAAGATGCAAATTAAACCTGCAAAAGATAAATGTACCACCTCACCGACAAGAAAAGTATACTTTAGTACTGTTTATTTTTGTTGTTGTTGATTTTTTAAAACGATTTTTTATTTTTATTTTTGAGAGCGAGTTTACTTCCCGCTGAGGATTTTGCTGTGTGCATTTCAGAAAAAAAGCAGCCAAGGACTCGCATCATTAGCCTACATATGACTACACAAGGAAACTATTTCCAGTAACGCACACACCATAGTCTGCGCGTGATGGTGCACACTGACTGTGCGCGTGCATTAGACTATCATCTCTGTAAGTCTTAAAGGTAGTGTTTTAATAGAGAAGTTATAAACGGACCTCACCTCTGACCTAAACGTGGACTCGTGCATCACCTCCAGGCACAAAACAGCGTGCTTTCTGACTCAGTGCATTAGCATATAGCGTTTTTAATAAAAAAAATAATAATATATATATATAAATAAAAAAAAGAAAGAAAAGAAAAAGAAAGAAAGAAAGAAAAGTCTTACATGGTCATTCAACCAGCGGTGTTTGGTGTTCTCAGACTTTTGAACAGTCTTAACGGATCCGACAACACATGTGGAACTGAAATGTTATTTATTTATTTATTTATTTTGGTGATCGGACAGAAGAGGAATTTGCAACCGAACGAATGAATGAAAAAGGGGGAAAAAGCAATACATTATCGGACTTATTTGACATGGTTGTACTCTCTAATGGTAGTAACTCATGAACCCGAGAAGGAAGCATTGCAGCCTGCATCCACCCTCCAACCCTGCATGCGGGACATGTATGGTCACTAAATCTCCAAGCCCTTTCTATCTTTCCCACACACCTGGATGAAAAAAATAAAATAAAAAAAAGCATGGCCCTTAATCAGCCCTGCATCTTCCTCCTTCTCATTTTATCTCTGTCCTGAAAAGTGTAGTAGTCTATAACGTCATTAGACTTTAAATAAAGATGCGGTTGAGGAATTGGAAAAGACCCCATAAAGCTACAAGAGTGCAGGAAGGTTTTACACCAGTAAAATGCGTCCGACCCTAAATTTCTTCTCCTGTTTTTTTCTTTTTTTTTTAATGTTTAAAGTAACAAAATAGTGCCACATAGATTAAACGAACTGAGCCAGATTTGACTTATTTATTCTCACAACATGTAAATATGTAGAAATCACTTCGTGTGTTCATTTTGAATTACTTCTCTCCCCCTCCAAGTCTATTTTGCTTGTTTATTAAAAAAGAACATCTTAACTGCAATGTTTGTATGTAAAAGCATGCAAATAGATCGACAAGACTCTTTCTATCGAATATGTACAATATATATGAAGAGATGCAATGCATACTGCACTGGAACAGAAGGAATTGGCAGGAATATGCTGCGATTCATTTCTCTGTGTTCATCTAAGGTGACAAAACTTGGACTTCAGTCGCTGCCATATCCTATAGGATATATATATATATATATATATATATATATATATATATATATATATATATATATATATATATATATATATATATATATATATATACCAAAGGTTTTGAAAATAACTTTAATGTGCATTTTTTTTTTTGGGTGTTTAAAATTAATACCAATCAAATAGAAAAGGATTTTGGATTCATGGGGCAGTTTTAAAAAGATCCTACATTTCTAACACGGAAATACATTGAACTAGCCTAATTATTCCAAGCTGAATAGATGCAAGTTATGGAGATAAGTATAGTTTAAAAACAAAAAACAAAACAAAAAAAAACCCAACATGCTCAAAACTATGATCTTAAATACACTGCATTATTTTTGTTAGCTTGACAGAATATACTCCTGACCAGTTAACTGCTCATATAGACAGAATCACAACATGAATACAACGTACAGTAGTTCGCAAAGTGTTAGGATAGGCTAAACAAGATGTGATGGCTATTTAAGAACAGTTCAGAACTTGACCCCATCATATTTAAACACATCACAAAATCGTGTCTCAGTAGCCTACATGCAGAATCCAGTATCTTAATTAAGTACTTAAAAGTTATATAAAGTCATTAGGATTTTTTTCTTTTTTTTCCCAGTGGGGTCTCATTCAAATCTTCCTCGTGTATATGAGCTTTCATTTGGGAATGTCACCAGGAAGCCAGCTCATCCTCCTGCTTCAGTCAGAATGCAGTGTGAGCGCAGTCTCTCTGTATATTACTTTCATATGGCGCACATGGAGGCTTGAGATGACCTTGGCTCAGAGATGAGCTGTATGTGTAAAAAAAAAAAAAAAAAAAAAAACAAACCTGTATATACATGATTTCTATATATTTATTCTAGAAACATCTAATGTCCTCTACGTGTCAAGACGTCCAATCTGAAATGTTTCTGAATGGAATGTTGTTCAGAATCTTGTTTTCATAAAGTTTAATAAAAAGTTGTGTCAAACGCGTTTTTCGTTCCCTCAATGCCTCCGAATGAACTGATTACATAAGGAAATGATCACCCGTGTCTCAATGGCATCTGAGCGATATTTACATTAATATTAATAGCCGTTGAGATGTGAAATATGAAATTAAATACAATAGTTATTCATTTAAAAAAAGATCAGAATTAAACATTGAACGTAAACGTATTGTTTTTATTGCTCTGTGATGTTTATCACCAGGAGATAAATATAACAAAAAGACACAGTATATTAGACTATAATATACGGCTTGGCTTTTTGTTGTTGTTGTTGTTGTTGTTGTTGGTGCTGCTGCTTACTTAATTTATGTACAGTTTAGGGTAATCAGAGCTCACAGGTCCGATTTCGGAGTATTGGCCATTAATTTTTAGAGCCTAAGTAAACAAGTAATTACTTTTTTTATTTCTTTTTTTTATTATTATTATCACTTTTTAAAAGTTAAAATAAATGTCGGGGGAAATTATGCACCCGCCCACAAGGATGAGCTTAATTAACTTATAATAATAGGATAATAATAATAATAATAATAATAATAATAATAATAAGAAGAAGAAGAAGAAGAAGAAGAAATAATAGTTTAAGTATGATTATTATTGTTGTTGTTTGTTGTTATTGCTGTAATTAACGGATACGCAAAATGAAACTCTCTCTCTCTCTCTCTCTCTCTCTCTCTCTCTCTCTCTCTCTCTCTCTCTCTCTCTCTCCTCTTTTTGTTTTCAAATGTTCCGGCAATTAGCAGCTCTCAAAAAGTAAAAATAGCTTATAAACACAAACGCGCGCGCTAAATAAATAAATAAATAAATAAATAAATAAATAAATAAATAAATAAAAGTGTTATTTTGTAATTTTATACATCTTGATGGAGAAATCATTTTTAATTGACTGGGTCGTGTCCCAAACCGCACACTAGCGTCCTGAACAGCGTGTCAGAACACCACAGGTGGTAAGGTACTATGCGCTTCCCCTCAGACGCTCTGATTTATCGCTCTGTTCGGAAATTGATCTATCTGATCATATCTGGACACTCATTTATCTCTGAGAGAGATTTTTCATCACGTGCTAATCTGTGCGATCTCTCATTTCCGAAAGACTGGACATAATCAGGTTCAAAAGATCCGACCAGGGAGAAAAATAAACCCGAAGTGAAACATACAAATAAATACCATGGCGCATATATCATATTATTGTAATATAGGTTTATTTAAAAAAATAAAATAAAATGAATAAAATAAAAATGGGTATGTTATATGTATACAATTACACAGTATACCGTCGTATTGAAATAGAACTATTTGTATCCTACTTTAAGGGAATTTGACTGCAGACCTTGAGTTTACAGGATTAAAGCATGCAGATTAACAGTAGCCTCTGGCTGATACATTACCAATACTAAGAGTCGGTGTTGGCTCATTGTTGGCACAAACCTGCCTAATGAGCAATTTAGACACATTCCATATTCAATCTAATTAGCCTGCTGAAATCTACTCACTTGGCTGCATACTTGGGCAACTAGTGCTCTAGTGGAAAAGAAATGTGCCATATTTGTTTCCTAAATCATTTTTCATACTTGTTTATACATTAAAATGCTTTGCAATTATTTAAGAATTTTGAATTTGACGCTGAAGACGCTTCCATTTGGTATCAGCTACAGCCTTTATTCCACTTGTCCATCACTGCTTCTGCTAACAGATACACTCTCTTGCAGAAATGTTAGAGCTGATGCTCTCAGTTACAGTGGAATCAGATATTCATAATGTGAATACTGTTTGAATGAATGCATCCCCAATATGACTGTTTGCAGTGCTGTTTGGGTGAGCACACTGCGAGAGGGTGAGTGTGAATGAACCGTTGGAGAGGAGTGTTTGAGAGGGTGCATGACCTCCTCTGACCTTCTATGGAGTTTAAGAGTCCATGCTTTGTCTCAGGCTGCAGAGTCTCTTCACTGTTTTTGTAGTTTATTAACCCGCACTGTATGTCGTGTAGCTTTCAGTGATGCTTTTATTACAATATTGAACTTACGACTATGATTAATATGTACACTATACGGCCAAAAGTATGCGGACACTTGATTCATATGTCTTTGTTGAATATCTTCTTCCAGATTTCGTTCCCTGTTTCCTGTTATAATGACTTCCACTCTTCTGGGAATGCTTTCCACTAGATTTTGGACCATGGCTGTGGGGATTTGTGCTCCTTGAGTCACAAGAACATTAGTGAGATGAGGCACTGATGTCTGTGGTTCATCCAGTTCATTCCAAAGGTATTCAGTGGGATTGAGGTCAGGGCTCTGTGCAAGGATACTTGAGATCTTCCACTAGATCTCCTGCATAGAAATACATCCTGTACAATGGGGTGATAGTTTGGGAAAGAACCACATACGGGTGTGGTGGTCAGGTGTCCACAAACGTTTGGTCATGTAATGTATTTTGGGACAATTTTGAAATTTTAGTCTAAATGACATGTTCTTTGAATGAGATAAAAGTTGAAATAGAAAGTAATAAAAGATTAACATTTAGATAAGCTTAGTGAATATTTTGAAATAAATTGTCTATTATTCTAACTAAAACTGACATTTCAATGATAATCTCCTTTTATGGATGCATTGACAAATATACAACTGTGTAGTCCGAGTCTCTTACTGCAAGCTTGGTTTGGGTTATAAATGTGACATTTGTTGTTGTTGCTCATGTTGTCCAGGTTCTGTTTTTGAGGCTGCTGTGCCTATGTAGATATTTATGTCTCTTAGTGTTCATTCAGAGCCAACTCTCAGACTCAGCACAGCTCTTCTCCTTCTTACCGCTTGTGCTGAGTCAGAGGCCCAGTGTGTGTGACACGATCACTTCACCCTCACAGAGTATAATTCAGTGTAAATGTGTATGTTTACACACACACACACACACACACACACACACACACACACACACACACACACACACACACACACACACACACACACACACACACACACACACAAATATTCCCATCTTCAGTCTTTATGTTACACTATGTATATATATATATTTTTATAAATCTATCCAGTATTGTTCACAAATGTATGATTGTCCATATTCCATGATGTACATTAGTAATGAAATATATGTATTAATAGGTGATGTATATGCAATGTGATCTTCAGCTGTAGTGTGCACTTGGAAAGAAGAACAAGAAAAAAGGAAGACAGAAGAGTGGAAATCGAGAGAGGCAGAGGAAGAGCTTCTGTGTTCTCTGGCGTCTCGGCTGCACTGCCGATGAGATTCCCCTGTAGTCAGCGTCTCTATGGGCTCGGTTTACGGGAGAGGCAACACACCCACACAACCACAATGGACAACCGGTTCACACACTCACAGGCTACAGTGCACACTACAGTGCAAGTGTGTGTGGCTTGTGTGCACGTACTTAAGCCACTGCACAGGGCCAAACTCGAACAGGGTAGGTTTGCACTTTAAAATATTTATCATTTTATGATAGCCTTTTCAATGTTTAAAAAAATAAAATAATAATAATCTATTTGTGTGAGGGTTCAACTGACAGAACACTGTTATTTCCCAATATCAGAAAAGAATGGGCCATGAATGAGTGCGAATAACCTAATTAATTGACCAATTTGTGGAAAAATCATGACAAGCACCACTAATAGTAGTCCACTCAATAACTGATCCTGGATTAGGGAAATAATATCTAAGCTTAACATATACTTTTTATAGACTTATGTATTTGAATCAACCTACGACCATGATTGATTCCATGATTGGGATGCACTTTGTGTCCGACTGATATTACATTTAAAATATGTGTGTAAAGTAAAGGTAAAAGACATTTTAAACAGGTCCTCTGCAACTACCTATATGCATGTTTCAGATAAATAACCTGAAACATTAACACACCTAGAAAACTGTATTTACCATTGAAAATAAATAAAAAAATTTAAATTAAAAACTTGTTATTCTTCTTATTATTTAATTGTATTATTTTTCAATAATGTGTGAGTTCATTTAACACCTCATGCTTGAAACATCCTTTTGCTATAAACATAAACATACAGTCCTGTTGTTAGTCCTACAACATTCATATTTTCAACAGGAAGTTGCGTCATCTAAATTTCCTGAAGATGACAGGAAGGAGAAAAATACATTCTAGCACAATTGTCTTTTATTGTCAATAAAACTGCTTTTGCAGTTTATTCAGTGATATTGACTTACCAAGTATTGATCGAATGTAAATTATTAATTTAAAAAATAATAATGTACAAATTTTTTTTTTTAATGACTTAATGCATGTATTCTTAGATGCATTGAAAAAGAAGATGTTTCATGTAGAATAAGAGTTATAAGGAGTAATAATATCTACCCTAGTATGATGTGTTTGGAAGTCATAAGAAACACTAACCTTGTGCTTAACCCTAACATTAACCTCTGTGACGTTTCACATAAATTGAGTTTAATAAATTATTATGAATTTGCAAGTGTGAGGCCATGTTAATTCAATTCTTCTTTTGTCAGCACTGACCACTAGACACGCTTTAACACGAGCACTTTACCCTGACACTGAGCATAATTATTATTCCTCTAATCAAGAATCAATTAGTGAGTGGACTACGGTTACTGGTGCTTGTCATTATTTTACACCAAAGGACCAACTGCGTCTTTTATGCACTCACTTAGCTCCTTTGCTGTCCCATGTTGGGAAATAACAGCGTGCTGTGGCAGCTGAACCCCTGAACAAATCGACAGCTTGATAAATCGCCTATGAAGCTCTATTAACGCTCAGGAGGTATTAATAATTATTTAGTCCGCTCTCAGGATTGAGTGAGTGACCTACAGGGCGCACACAGCGCGCACTCTCCAAACGGCGGCGAAGTCATTACACTGTAACGTCTCCCCCCTCCCCAACACACACTTTCTCTCCACCAGAGGAGACTCGCACAGCCCCGATGCGCTAAAGGGAAGAAGGAAAAAAAAGCAATTTCCCGGTGTTGAGCGGCAGAGCCCGAGCTCTCGCGCTGCGCAACCGGCTGTCACAAACACACCCGCGCGCTGACACGCGCCATGCTGAATAGACAAAGCGAAAACATGCTATCACAGGGGAAAAATGTGCAACCCTAGCGATTTTTTTTTGGGGGGGGGGGCGTTTTAGTTTATTGTTTGCGCGCAACGTAAAATCAACAAATAAATAAACAAACAGACGAACAAACGGTGGCCTAAATTGTGGGATCTGAGCTGATTATAAGCAGCGAGAGGCAGAGCGGTGAAGAGTCCTGAATCCTCACATGGGGTAGCAATTAGTGTGTGAAAAGGCTTCTGTCACTCATCTGCCTCGTCAACAGCAGAACTTCCCCGTTGCTTTGTGGGTAAACAGCTGCATAAAATAAGTGCCACCGTTATTTTTGTTAAAGCGGTAACGCAAGCTCTGCTGTTTCCAAAGACATTTCCATAACGCCATAAACACACACACACACACACACACACACACACACACACACACACACACACACACACACACACACACACACACACACACACGACACACACGCACACACACACACACACACAAGTTGTCCAGCAATGGATCTGCTGTCATAAACCTTGAGAAGTATCAATGCTGTGTAAGGGCAATACAGTTAAGGAAACACATGATGGGGCATGCTGTTATAGGAAAGTAATCAACAGCAGGATAGTAGTCTGATAGTATGATATTCAGTCCAGGATTTTGTGCTTTTGAGTTTGTTTGTTTTTTTGTGATTGTTGTGGCCAAAAATGCTTGATTTTGCTGCAGCTTTTTTCAAAATTTGCATTGCAACTTGTAGAGTTTTTTTGTGCTTTTTTTTTGTTGCTGTAAACTAGTTGAATTGGCAAAATTGCAATTGCAAGAAATTGTCTTTCAAAGTGATGTTTGTTGGTCAGTGGTATCTTTTAGCTGTACTCATTTTGTCACATGTGCCAAGGGACCTTTGGCTGAAGGAGCATTGTGATGATGTCACACGACACGTCTTGGCCCAAATCTGCGGAAGATCTGTGGTCATTTTGAAAAATTGCAAGCTCCTCTGAATATTGTGGAGTTTCCTTTATTTTATGGTAATTTCTGCGGTCCTGGAATGGCCGATAAATAAATGGTAAACAGTAGGTCTTTGCTTCTATTACCTTCCAAACAATAGATTAATGGCTGACAAGTTTCCGCTGAGTTCTTTGATTTTTTCCTATCTCAAAAAGAAAGCCAATAGGTGAATTATCTGAATTCACCTAAAGTAAATTGCCCTAGGTATAAATAAGTGCATGAATATATGTGCACATGGAGACCTGCGATGGACTGACATCTCATTCAGAATGTGTTCTCACCTTATGCTCAGTGCTTCCAGGATGGGTTCTGGATCCACCTTGACCCAGAGAGGATAAAGCACTTACTAACAATTAATAGGATAATAGTTGACCTTGCAGGTATCCCAAGGATTACATCAATCTATCAGTGAGCAAAAAAAAAAATGAAATATAAAGGAGCATCCGTACAGACAATAAACAAGTAAATTTGATGTAAATATATACACTTCTTTTACAGTACGTATAGCAGGCAGTTTGGAGAAAAATGGCATGAACTCAGAAGACTTGCTCTCAACCAAAATGTTGGATAATTTAAAAATGTATATTCTCTCCATGTAATTCAACACTTTTTCCCCCTGTTTTTTTGATGGAGCTTTGAAAAAGTAATATTAAAAAAATATATATTGATTTGAGAAATCCTAATGTTAGAGAGAAAGGAAGAAAATACAATTCATTTACAGGTTTCAAGCAAACAAGCAATGTTTCTAGATGTTAATAAAGTGAAAAACTAAGTAGTGTCAGAAGGAGTTGAGTTAAAATATCCAGAGAGCCAAATGCAACTATTTGCCAATGTCTTTACTTGTCTGCAGTTGTAATTTAGTCTGCTTTCCAGCCCACTGGCTGTTTCCGAGTGTGATTGGTGCTGGAGTTTATTCTTCTGCCAAGTCTGGAGTGGAGAAAAATGGCATCAGAATATACCAGTACAGTAGGAAAGAGGTGAGCTATTTGTGTATGAATCTGTTACTAACTGTTATGACTCACTCACTCTCAGTCACTGTCTTATTTTTTCAGGGTCACAGTGAATCCAGAGCCTATCCTGGGAACACGGGATGTGAGGCAAGCACATTCATACACTCATTCACACTTAGAGGCAATTAATCTTAGCCAATTCACCTACAGGCATGTTTTTTGGAGGTGGCAGGAATTCTGGGATGCCGAAGAAACCCACACAGTCATAGGGAGGACTCCACATAAACAGTAACCTGAGCTAATGATCAAACCTGGGACCCTGGAGCTGTGAAGCAGCAACATTATCCGCTGCACCATCCTACTGTCAACTGTGCTGATTCAAGACTTTCAGGCTAGAAATCCAGTAGTTGAATCTACTGTACAGTAAATGTGAGTATACACATGCTTTGTGGATGGTATGGTTGTATAAGTGTGAATGTATGGATGTTGCCCAGGCCTTGAGGAGTAATGGAGGAATTGATTGCTGATTGACCCTAGTGCCTTTGAAAACACTTCCCATTCAACCACTGCATTACTTTTATTTTCATTAAAGGGTTCATTTAGTAATAGATTTCACAAATTGGTAAATACACGTGCATACACAATGCACAAGTCCAGACATCTCAACAGAGTACTGATAAGCTCAGTGTCATTTGAAGTGCTGTCTCTCATAGATCTGCAGATGAGGGAAGTGAAAGCTGAAGGAAAACACTGATCTCAACAAGTCAGCAAAATTATGACATTAGTTGAGGTTATAGGAGGTCAATATGTCTGAAAATCAAGGACTGCAGAACTCTCATTGTCACATGCATGTCAGCTACATAAACTCTCCAGTGAATCTCACTTGAGTCATCAAGTAATCACCCACATAGTTTTCAGTCTGAAAAAAAGATTAAATTGACCCGGCAACAGAGAACGAACATGTTCTCACGCTTGTAAATTCATTACAAGTGTGTGGCTCTGTTATACTGTTCGGGCACTTGCACAGTTTGGGTCCACTTGTCTTCTTAAACAGCGGAGTCATTGTAAAGCGATACAATTCTGTAAAGTTCTGATTGATCCCCTTTATCCTATGATGAATAATTTCTATGCTAATGGAAGTGGTCTCTTTGAAGATGACCCCACCCCTATTCGCAGGACACAAGAGTTAACTGAATGGTTTGATACCTGTTAAAATGATGTGAAGCATATGCTATGGTCTTTATTGTCACCAGATCTCAACCCAGTTGAGCACCTATTTTGGAGCGACGCTCTCTACTAGCATCATCAAAACACCCACTGAGCGAATATGCTCTGAGAGAGCTGTGTTCATCACTCCAGTACAGTTCAAGAGATTTGTAGAATGTGTTCCAGGGAATGGTGAAGTTGTTTTGGTGGTGATGGACCAAGACCACACTAATACACTTGCTGTGTTTGCCTTTAATTTTCACCTGTCTGTTTTATGTTCTTGAAGGCATCTGAGAAACTTGCTGTGGGTAGCTGCCTTAAAACATAATGCCATAGCTGAGAACTGGCTAATATGAAGATTTTTTAATATAGCCTGCACATATATAGCGCTTTAAAACAAAACAAAACAAAACAAACAACCTTAGTGGTTCTACAAAGCTCTTTGCACTGTTTCTCATTTACCCATTCACACACACACACACAAACACCACACACACACACACACACACACACACACACACACACACACACACACACACACACGCACACGCACATGCACACACATTCTCACACGATTGATACTTATACAACAATTCTGCTGAATTCTCCTGAAGGTGTTGAGTGATTTTCTACAACAGCAGCTCTGGCAGTAGTTCCGGCTGCAAGGTAAATCACAGATTTATATTATTCACTCATAATTCACAGTTGCTTATAGATTCTATCACAGAAACTATAAGCAATACATGCTTTGCGAAAATTCTGCTGGTCTGCTGTTGGTGTGGTGTAAGAGGAATAAAACAGTTCAGGGTGGTAATATTCAGTCCCTCCAGGATTTACAGATTTTGCGATCACAGAAATGAACGCAAAGTCAAGGAAACGCCGCAATATTCGGAGGAGCTTGCAATTTTTCTAAATTACTGCAGATTTTCCACAGATTTGGGCCAAGACGTGTCATGTGATGTCATCAAAACGCACATCCAGCCAAAGCCCTGTTCGATTTATGTGCGTCGAACGTGACTAAAAGGTTTCATTTACCAGCAAATATCACTGCGAAGGACCGTGCAGAACAATTACACGCAATTGTAATTTCACCAATTCAAGTACTTTTACATGAAAAAAGCACAAAAAAACTCTTTAAAAAAGCATTATGAAGAATTTTTGACAGCAACAATCATAAAAAAACAACCTTGATTTATTTCCTTTTTATTCACACAAATTTGACATATTGTGCCATAATAATTTGTACCTAATATGTTAGGATTGGTTAGTACTGAATATTGCTGTATTATAAATGTATTCATATTTCTTCTCATAAACAATCCACCAAGAATAATGAAGACAAATTGATACAGTACTGAAAAGAGATATCTATCAAAATATAGATGTAAACAGTGTTCAATTCAATTTTATTTATATGGTGTTTTTAACAGTGGACACTGTCACAAAGCATCTTTACTGAAATGCATATGTAAAATGTAAAAAAAAAAAAAAAAAAATGTACGTTAAGTATGACATTTTGAATTTCAGACAGAACTTGGTCACATTGTTGGTTTAAAGATTAAGCCAACAGCCCCTCCAGACAACAAGATGAAAGAGACCACGGCTCTTAACTGCTTTTTATCTGCTTTGACAGATTCATGGTGCTTCAGGGAAAATGCAGACTTACAGATTTACTAAAGTCAGTACCTAGACCGGACCTTTCTCATCTCTCTCTCTCTCTCTCTCTCTCTCTCTCTCTCTCTCACTCTTTCTGTCAACACATATTTTTCGCACAATCTGTGTGTCTCTGCTCTCACTCACCCAGTCTGTTTCTCGCACACTCTAACTTCTCTGCACTTCTTTTTTAGCACATCTGGCACACTCCAGACATGGCATAAGAATAAAACTATACCACGAACAGATAGATGACAACTGCTACGACATTACTGTAGAATTAAATTTGTCTCTATGGAAGGCTTGCGATTTACACTCACCTCTGTTTGTCCAGAACCTTAATTTTCTCAGTGTGTGTGTGTGAGTGTGTGTGTGTGTATGTATATATATATATATATACACATACTTTTTATACACATATTATTTATATATATAAAAAAAGTATGTGAACCCTTTGGAATTTCATGGTTTTCTGCATAAATGTGTCATAAAATGTGATCTGATCTTCATCTAAGTGAGGTGCATTGACAAATATAATGTGCCTAAAAGAATAACACAAAAAAATTCTGATCTTTCATGTCTTTATTGAGAACAACCAAAAAAAAAACTCATAGTGCTTGTGGAAAAAGCACTGAGCTCTTCTTTTTGAGTTGTCGAATATGCAGAGAGAATAAGCATTTCAAAATGATCCGTGCTGGGAAAACTGTGCTCATCTAAATTTTCTCCATTCCTTTTGTTGAGAGAAAGGCCTCCTAGTTCACGTCCTAGTTTTCTTCATTGGTGTTATGCTTTTTGTAGACGGCCTAATGAACGTTGAGATGAACGAAAACACAGTAGAAAAGTTTTCTGTTAAGAGTGCACACTCAGCTCAGAGCCTGAGGAGAGGGTGGAGAGAAGAGACCCATAAGTGTGGTAAGTCGAGTTACTGAAAATGACAGAGAACTGGTGGTGGGGACAGGAAGAGGCGTGTTAGCGCTGGCAGCTGGTTACCACAAAGGCATGAGAGAGATGGAGAGAGAGAGGCTGACAAATCATCTGTCTCGTCTCACATTGCGGTTGGTACGTCTTGTGGTGAGAGGCATTGGCAGTATGAGGTCATGCATATTGGAAATAGGAAAGAAGAGGCTGCATTTTCCTGCATCTCTTATTCCCATACTGCATCACTGAGAGGTGTTGTGATAAATTATGACACCCTAGCTGTCTGTGATTTCCTGTTGTGGTGACCCTGATTTAAGCCATAAACTTTTTGGAGCCAGCACTCATTCATGCCCTTGGTTAATTTAAACCAATTGCTCATATTTCCTTTAATTTCCCCACTGTCTTCTGCCTCTCGTCCTCCCACTCTCTTGGTTCCTTCTTGATCAAGTCAAAGCTGTTAGGGACTTGTCATATAAGTTTACTTATCACCACTCTTTTTCCCATTTCGCTGTTTAGTTCCTTTCCCAAGAAGCTGCTAGAAAGATTTCTTAAACTGTGTTTGTCAGCCCTTGTTTTCTAACAATGACATAAAACAATCAATATTAGGAAGTTTCCATGTCTGTGAAACAAGAAGCCTTGTAATTCTAAGAGAAGTCCAAAGTTTCTAAATGGAGAAAATAAAAGAATTGCTATACAGTCTTTCTTTTCTCTCTTTAAAAAAAAAAAAAGAAGAAGTGAAACCTGAAGTGTTTGTTTGTGCTGAACCTGTCACACACACCTCACAGCACAGACTAGATTAGGATAAACTGTGAAGCTAAATAAAAGTCTAAACCTTCGCCAATGCCTAACAAACAACAAATACATGACACCAATTCACGCACCAATTCGCACACACTTTGTGTCAGGCGTGTAAGATTTATAAATACATGATAGCCCTAAAAGACCTCACATGTACAGGTTTTAGTCATTGGGTGGCAGAAAATGGGGCAAAATCTCAATAAGGGAAGACAGCTCATTTGTATAGGACAAAGTGGCATTTGCAGAATATCTGAGATAATTGGTGACATAATGAGATTTCATTTGGTTCCACAGTTCTCTGTAGTTTTAATACTAAGTGGATTTGGTCAAAATGGTCACAACAGATAATTACATCTGAGTGGATTTTATAAAGTGAGCAAAAATGTGTGGCAGTCTGGGAAAACCTGATGGATGTCTGTGTGACTGAATTCTGGAAAAGTCAGTTTTTGACCAAGATTTTCTTCCAATTTTATATATATATATATATATATATATATATATATATATATATATATATATATATATATATATATATATATATATATATATATATATATAAACAAAATGATATAAAATGATTTATTTTAGTTACATTCCGACATTGCCTCAGCTATCTGCTTACTGAGGTCATGTTGGATAAGGAACAAGTTTAACAAACATGAACTAAAATCCTAAATATCTTAAACCTTTTTATCTAAGTGCATTGAAAACCCTGAGAAGTTGCCCCAATTCAATTGTTTGAGTAAACTTGTTCCCTCAGTTTAATTGAGTAATAGGGTCTCCCAAAACTTGTATATTTAATTTACCTTAAATTTTTGCTCATTTATACTGTACTTAAATTGCTAAGTTCACTTAATTTGGTATATATAGTGTACATTAGAGTTTAGTGAACGGGAATCAAACACAGGTCACGGTAATGCGAACGCCGCATACTAGTCCACCAGGGAACCACAAGTGTGCTTAAATAATTAAGTTCACTTATCTTGGTGTTCATTTCAAGTGTACTTAAATACAGTGTGTCCCCAAAGTCCTTATAATTAACATCTTTTCTTTTCTTTTTTCTTTTTTTTTTTTTAACCAAAAAGTAGATTTATTTTCAAAACATCCTCTACATGGCACATGTTAGCCTTTACTCTCCCTAGCTGGTAGCTGTCTTACAATAGGGCAGACCTGGCTGGTGAATGGCGTCACACAAATGTGATTTAAGGTCCAAGGTGGGGTAGCAAGACTTACATCAACAGGGGCAAAAACATGTTGTGCTATGCTATCTTGATTTTGATTTAAGAACAAATGTCAGTGAACAAGCTTCTGTCTCATCCCTTATTCATACAAGCCCTATCAAGATTGTCCTGGTCAACATTTCTACTTTACTTGAAAGTAAAATTCCAAGGTACAGTAGTAGAGGAGCATATATACAGATGGTAGATGGTGGAGATTTGGATGGTGCTGTGGTCAGAGCAAAGGGAACACCCATTCCACTCACATCATCTCAGCCCACAGTGTGGGAAGAACTGGCAAAGTATGCTGAGAAAATCTGGAAAAGCAGGAATTTATCAGGCCTGTCATAGGGAATTCCCCAGGAACCCTCGGATCCTGGTCCGGGGATGGGGAGCTGTGAGGCCTTGATGAGCCAAATAAATCTCCGCTGTCCCAGTGGAAGTCCTGTGTAGAGACGTAAGGGTGGTGAATTTCATCATGTTTTGTCAGGCATTATTATAAATATGTCAAAAGTGCAAAAGATCAGTAGATACAAACGTTTACCATTCATTCATACTAAATCAGAGCTCAGACACTTACGGGGGATTCGAGAAAGTCGCAGATGATCTTAATAAAGAAAAGCAGAATATTAGAGTTGTTTAAAAAGATGATTAATGGTTGGTGACCATTGGATAAATATATGATGGATGGGTGTAAAGGGAGGTGAAGTGGTACACATAGGACATCAGGACCCCAGTCCGTTGTCCTCTGACACCTGTGCTGGACAATGGATGAGCTGCTAAAGCAAGGCCGCAGAGGTGATTGTGCTCCACGCATACTTTCACCCCAGGGATTGAGCACTCTCACTTGCTGTTAGTTTGTGTATGTGTGGGCATTTTGGGGAGGATGGTGGGGGTGCTTGACCTTTGAGTTGCTTTTGTTGGGGAATAATTGGTAAAATATCAAGCAACAAAAGTGGTGTGATTTCATATTTAATAAGGTTGCATATCAAAATAATATGTATGTTTTGCTGCACTGTACGGGTGTTCCTAATAAAGTGGATACTTATATTACATTCAACTACAGTTAAGAAAACACACCCCAAGATGACTTATATTATTTATGTTGCAGTGATGCAGTGATGGAAGTGTTCTAATGTAGATATGAGACAGGTCAGGCAAATGATTAATTATTTATTAAATATGCTTAGGTGTGTGTGTGTGTGTGTGTGTGTGTGTGTGTGTGAGAGAGAGAGAGAGAAAAAGAGAGAGAGAGAGAGCGAGAGAGATGGTGTAAGTGTACTGAGGCACCTTGTTAAAACACCCAGTCAGGGGTCTAAAGCATGAAATTCTAATATGATGTGTAGTTTATCTTTAGCACTCCACCAGACCTGAGCAAAAGCCTTCTGGCATGGTTTCACACACACACACACACACACACACACACACACACACACACACACACACACACACACACACACGCACACACACACACACACACACACACACTTGGGAATCTTTCTCAGGGTGTCAACCAAAAATGGGGTGTTAATATGGGAGAAAATGATCTGAATGAATTAATTTTGGGAAGTAAAGAGTGAGAGAAAGTGAGAAAGGAACGACGAAGGAGATTGGAAAATTATTTATGAGATTTTTTATTTTAGTGATCACTTGGAACTGGGTACTCCAGTTTCCTTCCCCAGTCAAAAGACATGTGTTGTAGGCTGATTGGCATTTCCAAATTGTCAGAAGTGTGTGATTGTGTGTGTGTGTGAATGTGCCCTACAATGGGTTGGCATCCTATCCATAGTGCCTTGTGCCCCGAGTTCCCTGGGATATTCTCCAGGCTCCCATGTGATCCTGTGTAGGATAAGCGGTATGGAAAATGGATGGGTAGACACATCTAATGTGCTGTGTAGATGAGATAATATGGGAAAGATTGGGGTGTGTTGAAAAGTGTGAAAGAACAAAGCAACACTGAGGGAAAAAGAGGAGAGGTTAGTGTCAAAGTCAATAATAATCCATTGTTCATTTTTAAAATAATTTTTAATCACCAGACACTGGAGTTTGTGTAAACTACAAATCTCTTACTGTCTCTATCTCTCATCCTCTATTTTATAAATAAGAGACTGAAAGACTGAATCACACTAGTCAATTAATGAATTCTTCATGCCTTCATTTTCTGTTCATGCCCTTCTTTCCTTCCTGCCTGTCTGCTCTCATTCATGTTATTGCAAATCTAAGCTGACACATGCAAATGTTTCTCTTGTCTCCGCGACAGTGACACAACTGTCTCACTACTGCTGTTCCAACCACGAAATATAACACGGGAAATAATAAAACAATGTGAACAATGTGACCCAGTAGTATGTACATTCATTAAACTGCTGAATTTAACATTAACATCAATCATTCATTAAACTGGAGAATTTATTCACCATAATTTTGAATTTATTTTAGCCCTAGGAATGTTTTTTTCAAATTTCTTCTAATTATTTGCAGTCTTATTCTTTTCTCTAGTTCAATAAACGCTGACTAAGTCAGATTAATCAGAATATTTTCATGGGTTCATTTTGTCACACATTATGTCATGACACATTAAACTCAGGTAATAGATTTTTTTCCCCCATTTTGCTTTCTCATGCACAAAGTCATTTAATCCAATTAATTAAAAAAAAATGTCAGGAGGCAAATTCATTTTGTTAAGGCGAACAGGGATATGCAGCTCGATAGTTGACCCGTCATGCACACAGTCCTTTTATTCAGTCAGATAATCCCATCCCATGAGGTGAACACATGTAAACATATTTAACTCATCATACAGTAAAATGATCTGCATAAGCCCCTGTCAGCACATCTGACCAGTCATTAGTATTAATTACAGACTCTTAAAGGAATCCATAAGCACTCATTTGCTATCATATGCCATAATTAGGTATGACATTAAGGTCACAGTGTCTTTAACTGAACATGACTGAGAGTAAATATTCTCCATCAAATGATCATGACTACTTTTATGGCCCATTATCTGATGAATCATATCCTAATTATCTAATCCCCATATCTAATTACATTAATCTTCAGTAGTGGTGCAACTTAGTTAATAAATTTAAACAGCTCATTTTACAGCTTCTGTCTTAAAGATCACTGTGTATATGACATGATTAAAGCCAGTGCTAGGTATGAATGATGTGGTAGTGTGTGTGTGTGTGTGTGTGTGTGTGTGTGTGTGTGTGTGTGTGTGTGTGTGTGAAACTATCTATCTTATAGTGCATGGCAATCCAAACAATTTACAGACTTTTTGCCAATTTGCGGTGATGTCTGGTAGTGAATGAAAGGGCTAAAAGAATTCTACTACTTATCAGTAGTTACTCAGTATTACTCAGTAGTTACATCAGTATCAAGTAATTAGTCAATAATTCAGTGAGTAGTTACTCTGCAGGTAATACAGTGTTAGTACAGTGTCTAATAATAGGTATAAAACTGGGGTGGTTGTGGATCAGGTGGTACAGTGGGTTGTCCACTAATCGTAGGGTTGGCGGTTCGATTCTGGCCCACATGACTCCACGTGCTGAAGTGTCCTTGGGCAAGACACTGAACCCCAAGTTCCTCCCGATGGCAAGTTAGGACCTTTCATGGCAGCTCTGCTACCATAGGTGTGTGAGTGTGTGTGAATGGGTGAATGAGAACCAGTGTAAAGCGCTTTAGATAAAAGTGCTATATAAGTGTGACATTTACCATTTACAAAACTATTATGCATACACACTGGAACACAAGACATTTTCACGATTTCTCTTTTCCAAGTGTTTCAAGTCCATAATCATCCTGTACTTCCTATCAGCCAGCTCTTTCCTTTAAGCAAGATGAACCGTACAGTTTGTAATGGGAATTGTAATTTAAAATTTTAACTTTTCCCTTCACTTTGATTGGACAATGTTTTTTTTAGTATACTACTTATTTTCACTTAGTTTGCTTACTTCTAATTTCCTCTCCATTTTGAAAAATCAATTATTGACAAAGCAATCCAGCTCGTTCATGTTTATTAAGCTCACTATTGTACTTCATGTGCGTCTTCTCAATCACTTCGTCTTAATCCCGTGTTATAAATGTGCCAGTGAAACGGGCTTAAACAATTTAGCCACAACGCACATGAAATCTAGAGGGGAGCATTTCACCAAGTGTAATCACCTGACATGACTGTCATTGATCATGAATCTACAGTTTGTGATAGAAAGGAATCAGCAACAGCCTCTACTTCATAACATTCTATGCCATTTTACTTATGTCCACTGGTGGTGCTGTTCTTGTTTATGCAAAAGAAAAGAAAAATCCAGACATTTGTTAACAACCAATAAGACAATATGAATGGCAAAAACTGACCCATGTTTTTATGCATTTTGTCCTTGAAAGAGAAGGACAAAAAATGCCATCCCTGTCCATTTGAGTTACAAGTAATCATGCTCAAATGTTGATAGTAGCATAGATGCAACTTTATTTAATGAGAAAGTCATGCAAATTTGCAATCAAATTTTTTAAAACCCTTTTTTAACTTAATCTTTGATCCTATTCTGTGTCTTTTTGAATATCATAGTGTTTTGCTTCTTTGTGTTTTGTTGCTTTGTGTGCTTGCTCTATATTGCGTTTTTGAGATCCTTCCTCTGAGACTTATATTAAATGTTTGTGATAACATCACAGAGTCATTAGCCACAGAGGTCATGGGAAGACGAACTATCTTTGACATGTTAACAATGATACAATACATCAATAAGTCATGCCAGTGGAGAAATAAATATACAGTATGAACATAACTGTGAAGCTGTCAGAAAAAAAATAATCTGATAGATTTAGTGGATGAAAGACAAAAAAAATTACATTAAAATGACATATACTAAATGCCAGAAAATTATGTGCCATTTAATCTTGTATGACCTCAAATCCCACCCACTCCATCTGTCTCGCTGTCTTCCTTTTCATTTCTTCATCACTGTTTAGATGGTCAGAGCCCAAGCCTCAATACATAGGGGAATGTCTTCCAAAATGTTTAATACTTAGTTTATAATTTGCCTTTGCCCAAAGAAGAGTGTATTGAAATTAGTCTCATAGCTGGATCTGGAAGTTGTCACGTAGTTGTGATGGACCACCAGGAAACATGGCAAGAACAACACACACGATTGTGGTCAAACTTATTAATAAATTCATAGAGACTGGAAGTGTTGAGGACCAACACCCTGTATTACCACTAAAATATATGTTTCTCAGAGTTAGAGGTTATAACAAGCATAATTAGAATAAAATAATAATATTTATATAATAATTCTATTTAACATAATAATTATATAAATGTTTTACATCCACAGTATTTCTTTAGTAGTCAACCACTCAAGTTCACATTCCCTTTTTAATAAGAATTAAAATATTTAAAATATAAACATGTATATACCCTGTCCAGGGTGTATCCCGCCTTGTGCCCGAAGCTCCCTGGGATAGGCTCCAGATTCCCCGTTACACTGAAGGAAGGATAAGCGGTATAGAAGATGGATGGATGGATAAACATGTACACTATATATAAAAGATATTATTTATCTTTAAATTATATTGAAGGTATCTTCAGTCTTTATTTATAGTAATTAATAGGAATGAATGAATAGTTATTTTAAAGTAATTTTATTTTGAATCATTTAAAATGAAATTAAATTACATTTATAATGAGCTTAAATATAAAGTAAAATGAACAGACTTTGAATGTCTCATACATGAAAAGCTGGATGAAGTTGTGAGTTTTTGTTCTGTACATCTCTCTGGCATAGAAACTGAAGACTGAACAAAGTTTCCAGTTGAACATCACAGTGCCTCTGGTTTTCCCTTCATGTACTCTGTGTCAGCGATGGTTACTTAGCTGAACACTCACGTGCTCATTGCCATAAACAAAAAAAACCTCACGCATGTAAAGTGAGAGCATGCAGAGTGCTGAAGTCAGTAATCTCTTTGATAGGAGCAAAAATGAGTGAAGGAAAACAGCGAGGCCTGAGCCTGGAGGTCCGCAGTGTGTCAGACGTTTTTGTCTGAACTGTGTGTGTATGTGTTGACAGCTTTACATCCTTTTATCACAGGGTTAAATGAGCCTACGGGTGTGACAGCGCTGCACGGTGTATACAGTTACCTGTCCATGAAATCATAAAGAAAATGTGAGAAGAGAAGAGAATGATTGCTCTGTTGGTGAGCTGAGGTTAAGCTCTCGGCTGGAGCGGGGCTGAAAGCTGCTGATGGCGAAGGCCAGCATGGTTCACTTTGTGCTGAAACACAGGGCTGAAAAAGCTGCGTCGAGTTTTTACCCTGAGCCCACCGAGACAGAGTGCTCGCTCACCTGAGCCCCAAGCTGCCTCCCTCAGCGATTCACACACAGAGACACACACACACACACCCTTCTCACTCACTGGTCATCAGCGTGGTCATTAATTGTAGAGTTCCCCTGAGGCTGATAGACAGAACAAGAGGGAGAGATGGGAGGAGGTTAAGAAGAGAAGCAGTCTTATTTGATGTAGGTTGAAGGTACGTCTGCCAGACCCTAGCTGGGTTTCTCTCTGAAAGCACTCTTAACTTTTGTGTGTGTGTTCTTGCACATATGTGTGTACAGCATGTCCATTGGAGTTTTCATTATCACAAAGTTTTGCTTTTGATGTAAAACGTATTGTTCTGTATTTGTGTTTGTGCGTAACAGCTAAAGTGCATTTGCGTGTAATCAATCTTGATGCAAACGGACGAGTGTTTGTTTTTACATTTCCCATGGTGTGAGCGTTTTCTTGTGGCGTGAGCATCCAGCGAGCCATAAATCCCAGCTGTTTGTCTCATTTCCGTCTCATTAGAGAGAAGAAACCAAGTGCATGGCTGTGGACCATGAGATTGGTAATTAAGGTGAAGCCTAATGAAGGCAAAATTAAAAACATCAGCTGCACAAACTCAACCCATCAACTCGGAGCTGCTGACTAGAGAGACAAAACGCTGAGAAGTCCAATGATGCTCGAGACTAACTAACTCAGAGATCTGACTCTTCACACTGGAGCCTGTACATCAAACACTTAATTCAGTACAAGACGCGCAGTGGGCAGTCTTTTTGTGGTTAATTGTCTTAAGTAACAACATCGCTCTCTACCAGGTCAGCTTTTCATTAAGTCTGTAGATTGTCAATACACACTATCATCTACACTTCCTTATGCATGCTCGAATACTGGGAATAACTAAATCAATACAAATAATAAGAAATATATTAGTGTATGTTACACATACATCCATAGAGTAAGAGAGCGAGGAGCAAAAACATTTCACTTCACCTTTGCCCTGTATGCAGTGACAGACTCATTTTCTGGTGGCCTTATTTAAGGGTGTTACTGTGTGTGAGCTCTTGTCAGAGTCTAGGTGACTCCGGCGTAACTGTCTTTGACACTGGACAGACTGGGAATGCCATAACTGTCCCTCTGCATTAGCCCTGTCACACCCACTCACCACTCACACAAACCTTTGAAGGAGGAGAGCATCTAAAAACCCCCACTCACACCTGATTACAACCATGAAACAGTGCATACAGGTGTCATTAAAAAGC
>CM022767.1:27595021-27740021 GCA_012411365.1 Ameiurus melas | reverse complement strand
ATAAAACCTGCAACATGGCCATAACATGGACTGTTATTTGATATTTGATATTGTATCTATTAAGATACTGCTAGTTATAACCAGCTAATTGTTCAATGTACAGCGTAAATATTTGGCTTTATCTCTGAAGATGAAGACTTCTTCTGGCAAAGAGTCTATCAATAAACAGAAGTGTGGGTCTACTCCAATTCCAGATTGCTGGGACTTCGGTTGCTTCTAAGGCCAAACAGACTTCATTTTACACTATCCGTTGTTACCTAGATGAGAATGGGTTCCCTTCCGAGTCTGGTTCCTCTCAAGGTTTCTTCCTCTTAACATTTTGGAGTTTTTTCTTGCCACTGTCGCCACCAGCTTGCTCAATTGGGATAACAATTTAAAATCTGAATACCGTGTTTATATGTTTATGTAAAGCTGCTTTGAGACGATGTCTATTGTAAAAAGTGTTATTCAAATATAATTGAATTGAATTGAATTGAGTCAATGGAGAAAAATTTGAGTACAGAAGAATTGAGAAAAGATAAAAAAAAAATGAATCAATAATCATAAATACACCAATCAGCTTTAACATTAAACCCACTGACAGGTGAAGTGAATAACATTGATTATCTCATTACACTGGCATCTGTCAGAGACTTGGATACATTATGCAGCGAATTGAACACTCAGTTCCCAAAGTTGATGTGTTGCATGCAAAAAAAAATGGGAAAGAGTAAGAATCTGAGTGACTTTGACAAGGGCCAAATTGTGATGGCTAGACGATGGGTCAGAGCTGTTTTGGTGGCACCTCGAGAATATTACGCAGGTGGTTTTAATGTTATGGCTGATTGGTATGTATTTATTATGAGTAACACTTTGTAAAAAAAGATGACTGAAAAAGATAATTTGGTATATTTTTTAAAAACATATATTAAGCTGACTGACCATGGTAAGTGCTGGTTGAAGCAAACCGTCTGTGAATTACTGCTAATGCCTTACCATTGACAAGTATTTTTAAAGAAAATAACACAACACTGAGGCCATTAGAAAATATCAAACATTAATTAATCGAAGAATAATTTACTAGCTGGAAAAGATGGTCTACCAGCTTAACCAGCTCGGCCTGTTTTTTGTGTGTGTGGCATTTGACAGAAAGTTTGTTATTGTTACATAAGTGTTACACTTTGCATAAAGTTGGCTCACTTAAAATCAGAATTTGAGTGTATTGGATCGTTAATGACAGTATAGACACTGTACATATTATGACCGTATTTTGAATGAAATCCACCAAAGCAGAACCGAAAATAATGTTTACACACTAAGAATAAGTTACATCTAGCATCAGGTTTGAACAGTTGCTTTTCTTTCCAGGCTGAGATTTTATGTGGATTGTAGCTATACAATGTTTATACAAAGTGGTACAGTTTCATCTTATTTTCTCACTATGTCATACATGTAGGAGAGGACATGAGGAAAGCATGGGGTAATGGACTTTCTGCGTATTCATGGAGACATAGACATCACCCAAAAAGCACCACCCAATCCTGTGGCAGAAAAGATTTGAGATGGATGGATAGGTGAATGAATGGATAGATATAGGCTAAAGCAGACAGCATTTGGTGTGGAGGAATGGCCTTCAACCTGAAGTCCAACCTTGTTGCTGGAGAAAGAGTGAGAGAGAGGTAGAGGCTGAATAATTAATAGTAAGTATTTCAATAGGCTGCACCCGTCTTTCTGATAAGGAAAGTGTCAATCAAGCAGGCCCACACTGTAATTGAAAGGTGGTATGGAAAAGTGAGGTGGGGTTTGTGTGTGTGTGTGTGTGGGGGGGGGGTATGTGGAGATGAGGTGTTTATGTGTATGTGTGTTGGCAGTTTGGACAATCAACTGAACACTTTATCTCCATTTGAATTGGAACCTTGACCCATCCAGTCGTCCCTGAAAGTTTCAGTCTCCACTTCTGATGTGTCCTAAAAGTGATGTCAAGTAAAACATGGAGAAAAGCCTTCAGAAAAAAAAAACTGCTGAGGTGAGCATAGCATCTCATTCTGAAACATTCCTGCTCCAGTCCACTCACAACCTCAGTGGGTGTGATCAAAATCTAATGGCAAGAAATGTCCATGGTAGTGAGACTGTCAGAGCTTGAGACTAAATCCTGACAGGCCATTCCATTTCATTGCATATGGCTGAATTAATGAGCTCTAAAAGTGGAGCTATTTCATATAAATTTTAATATTTGGGTTTAAAAGAAAAAATTGACAGTTATTAATTTAACATCCACCCACAGGTTTATTACCTTTATTTGAATGAGCACATGCACAAAATTCTCATCAGCAGCATATAGAAAAACAGGCAACAATTCACTATTTCAAAAATCAGTTACAGTATTACAGTTTTATCCTTCAAAATAAAATATGTTTCATTTATATAGGACCTTTCAGAAAATTACAGAGTAGAACAACAATAAGCAGGTAACAAATAGCAATAGAAATAATCATCACAGGTAAACATCTTATACAACAAGCCATAATGAAGATAAGAGCAGATGGATGAAGGTACAACACTGAAAGCCCTGTAACAAATGGAAAACAATCTAAATCTGAAGATAAGAAGTCAACTGCACGTAGAGGACTTTAACAAACAGGCAGGTGTGTATGGGAGTAATAGTTCACCTAGATAACCCAAAAACTGTTGGTTAACACTTTCCAGGTGAAAAGCAGGACTTTGTATTGAATAAGCAAGGGGATGGATCATCAATGTTTTTAAAAGGGAATGGGTGAGATGTGGACTTTCATAGCCTTTAGATCAAGGGTGAACCAAGGAGAAGTTCGGGCAGAGGGAACCATTAATTTATGTTACAAGTATTTGACAGATGCCCTTATCCAGAGTGACTTACATTCATTTCATGTATACATTTGAGCAGCTGAAGGTTAAGGGCCTTGCTGAAGGGCCCAGCAGGAGCAGCTTGGCTGTGCTGGGATTTGAACTCATGGCCTTAATCATTACTGAACTACTACTGTCCCCATTTGAGTTTTAATGGGAGGATGTTCATCTAGACATAGAACACGTTACAATGCCTACACTCTTGGAAAAAGGGTTTTGGGAACAGTTGTCAATTTTAAAACATGAGTTTACGCTATTACAGTATGACACTCTTCATAACTAAACACATTACTAATAAATAACAAAAGAAAGTGAAGGTTATCTCCTATTATAACACAAACTGAACTGTACTTAGTTTCCCCCCTCCTTTCCCATTGCATAATGAAACCTTGGAATAAGGTTCTATCTTTTGGCAATAATGAGTGTCACAGCTTTCCCCCTCCCTGTCATGGTTCTATTGTAATGTGCTTTAAATTTGGTTTCTATTTTAATCCTGTCTTGTTAATTTTTGTTTCCATGATTGTGTCCTCCTGTTCCTTGTTTCATCCTGATTTGTTTTTCTATATAACTATGATGTTTGTTTGTCTTGTTACCAAGTCTTATCATGCATTCTTTCTATAGTCTGATTCTTGCTTTTGCATTTCCTATGTTTTTGCATACAATCTGGTTTTGACTGCATCCTTTTATTACACCATAATTATACAAATTTCCATATTAATCCTTTTTGATTGTGTGTTGACCCTTGACATGGATAATCGTGATGATTTCTTGATTTGCCAAAGTAAAACTCATGCTGAGTATACACATACAAAGTCCTGCTCAGGACCTCATGTAGTAATGAGTTACAATATTGGTAAAAGTATTTAAAATATCTTATTTACAGCACCGTCTTTTGGATGAGACATTAAACCGAGATCCTGACTCTCTGTGGTCATCAAAATTCCCAGGACACTTCTCGTAAAGAGTAAAGGTACAGTATAACCCAGGTGAAACTCCCCCATTGGCCCTTACTGTATCTATCATGGCCCCCTAATAATCTCCATCGCTGAATTGGCTACATCACTCTCCTCTCCTCTCCACCAGTAGCTGGTGTGTAGTGGGTGCTCTGGTGCATTATGACCACCACACACTGGTGGTGGTTGAGATTTCCCCTCATACAATGTAAAGCCCTTTGAGTGCCTAGAAAAGCGCAATATAAATATAAGGAATTATTATTATTATTATTATTATTATTATTATTATTATTATTATTATTATTATTATTATTATTAAGCGCCAAAGTCTTGTATTTTATTTCTAAAAAATTACTTCAGTTTCAGTCTGGCATTTAAGTTTCTTTAAGCAATACCCCAAGCCATAAATCAAAGGAACAAACAACCTCTATTAGAGAACCAGTCTTTTCAGTTTCATTTACTGACTCACTATCTGGAGTGTTAGAGAGGTCTGTGGTGGAATTTACAGCCAACAATGCCATATACAAAACACACAACAACAATGGTGGTGCTAATAGATTTGACTTTTATAGGGGAAGCCCCTGTAAGCTTTGTGGATACAAAATCCACTTGAGAAACTAACAAGCACAAAAGGCATAGAGGGAGGGAGAAAAGTCCCCTGCATCCCCACTCAGGCCCTGCAAATGGCTTTTGTCGATTAGTGGAACACATAGTGTCCTTGAAGAGTTCCTTTTCATGTTTCTCCCTTTCCAACATACAACACACACACACACACACACACAGACACACACACACACACAATCATGCATGCATTGTTTCTCATGTACGCTCTAGAGGAAATTTTCTGGTTCAGTAACAACCGACATGAAGGTCAAAGTTCAGGTGTTTGTGATATTTCTGGGCTCAGCTGTGTAGTTTAGTTGGGAGCCACACACACACACACACACACACACACACACAGGTCCGTTGAGGATAACTGCACTGTTGTTACGTTGCACTTGTTATTATTATTATTATTATTATTATTATTATTATTGTTATTTCTGTTATTATTATTATTATTATTATTACTGTACCACTTAATATACTTTTACACATATACACACACACACACACACACACACACACACACACACGCGCACACGCACACGCACGCACACACACACACACACACACACACACACACACACTTCCACTCACTTGAATGCTCTCTATGGCCACTTATGCATGCTGTGATTTTTTTGTTCATTTTTATTCATCCTCCTTTCTCCTTTCTTCTTTTACACACATACACACACATACACACACACACACACACACACACACACACACACACACACACACACACACACACACACACACACACACACACACACACACTTTAGCCCATTGTCTCTACATGGAAGTTATTTGTTCCACATACCGAATTCATGCTGCCTAGCTGGAGCTATCACAGACCAGAGCATTCCAGTTTATATCTACCCATCCCAGCGCTTTGTTTAAGAGTGGATGCAGCTCCCCACCCCCTAAAAACATGTCAGTAGGTGGATTGGCTACTCTAAATTTCCCCTAGGTGTGAACGATTGTGTCAATGTGTGTGTATTGTGCCATGTAATGGTCTGGCACCCATCCAGGGTGTATTCCTGCCTCGTGCCCAGTTTTCCAGGGATAGGCTTCAGATCCACAGCAACCCTGACTAGGATAAAGAGCTTATGAACGATCAAATGTCACTATTATCAAAACCGTATAGCTCCTGTATTTGAGATTTACTCTCACATACTTTAATATGTCAGTTTCTAATGGTACAGCATGCCATAGTTAAACTTTTCAGAAATGCAAAATCGAACATCTGTGGACTTTAAAAAAATAAAAAAGAGAAAACAGATACAGATGACAGTGAGAACCATCATGGCAACCTGAGTCTATATCTTATCCTTTGAGGATTACTTTTATATTTATTTATACCATGTTACACTGTTTTGCTGTTACACGGGTAGACGAGATAACTGTTTTGTTCTAAACCAACTATGTTGAACTATTTTTATTTTTATTTTTACAATTCAACCACTGACTCTTTGTGTGAGCAGTATTTCCCAAATTGTCCTCTAATGCACTATACGCTTTGAAATACATCGGCCTATTTTCAGCTTTATGCTTTTTTTTTAAGCTTTCTAAAAAAGAAAAATGTCTTGCCAGCCAATTTCCTCCTTTCCCCTACTTCTTTTGTGATTTTCTTCCACCAGTGCCATTTGTGCAGACAGACTACTTCTAGAACATTCCCACATTGGAATGAACTGTATACAAGACTGGATCAGCTTGAGACATCTTTAAACAGGGATGGTTGGAAAACACACAAAGGAGGCGTCAACTCTACTTCATAACTATACACTGATTTTGGCTTTACGTGTAATTCCCAGACTGACATTATCATACATAAATAATGCTGACAGACAGGATGACAGTCAGATACATTTCTTCTAATGGCTATGAAGCAGTTTTATGTATTTAAAGCACTTCACACACACACACACACACACACACACACACACACGCTTCATATTGGAATAGTGGAAGTCATTAATCTAAGTCAAATTCAGGGATGATTAATTTGATTGATACAGTGTCTTATTCTACAGCACTTCACTATCCAAATGGCCTTGTCTCTACGTGTAGTTCAAGTTGTGTCTCTATGTCATTATAGTCATTATCCTAAGCCATATTACCCCTTTAACCACCATTACTGCTGCCCAAGCATCTTCTCAGTAGAGATACAGCTACCAATGCTGCACTAAACTTCACCCTTCAGTCTCCCAACTGTTACAGGGCAGTTACATTATGTGCTCTGTTTTCGACAGATTCTTGTACATTGTGGGCTTATGGTCAAATTGTGTAATAGTGTGGACACTTTAAGTTAGTATATATGTGTAAACAATGTACATACAGAATATTGAATGAGAGGGTTATAAAATGCTACTACCTCTCAGCATTACTATTAAGAAACCGTTATGTTTGAGTCTTATTGCACAGGATCTTTTCATAGGCATAAAACAGTCATGCATGCACACAGGAACACACACAGTGATTGATAGATAGGCAACAGCTATTGTGATTGATATTTTATTTAAATAAATTATTATTTAAGTAAAAAATTTAAGTAAAGAGTCTGCCATGTGTCCTTATGTGGACTTTGATTATTTGATATATCTATTTTTCTCTCTCCAAAAGATTCTTTTTGAAAATTCGGAGATCCACCTTGTTCATGTTTACTATACCCACTATTATATTTCACATGCACCTTCTCAGTCACTGCTGATGATGTGTTATGGATGTGTCAGTGAAGTGAGCTTAAATAATTGAACCCCAATACACACTAAATCAAGGGTCACTAGGTCTAATCACTTCACATGAACGTCAGTGACATGAATCTACATTCTGGGCTAGAAAGAAATCAACCCCAGCATCACTTCTTTGTAGTGCTGCTGTTTTTGTTTCTACAAAGGTAATAAACAAACAAATAATAATAATAATAATAATAAATAATAATAATAATAATAATAATAATAATAATAATAATAATAATATAATGGATACCAAAAACTGAGCCTTATGTTTATGTATATTTTCCTTGAAAGATAAGGAGCTCTGCTTATTTATATGCACCAGCCTTGTGTGTAAATGTGAACTGAAAAACTATTTACTTCAAATTCTAGCTTGTGTATGTTCATGTATTACAGACAACTACAGCCAGACTGGAGGAATACCCAGTACACACTCAATCTGACTAATGGACTGGATCTTAAGCACCACTAGAACTAGATGCAGATAAGAATAACTTTTAAGCACTGTGGCTGCTTCTTTTCATTAGAACTATTTTGGTGCTGCTGTACTTGGACTGTTTTATACTACTTTACCAAACGTATATCAATAAAACATTTCGTATTCTTATCTCACGAACTGTGGACAGCAAAGTGGTGCAGTGGGTACTGTTGCTGCCTTGTAGTTCCAGGGTCCCTGGTTTGAGCTCAAGTTCCATTTCCTGATCTCGTGTTGCTCTCGGTGCAGAGTTTCACAAGTTCTGTCCATGTCTGTGTGGGTTTTCGCTGAGTTTTGAATGTGTGTGTGCAGTGTACCGCCATCCCATCTAGGGTGTTTATCAGTCTTACTTACAGTGTTCACAGGATCCCAGAATCCACCACCAACTGAATCAGGATAAAGCAGTCACTAAAGATAAATGAATGAATGGCATTTGGGAACTTCCATGGAACATACATACATTCAGCTCAAAAAAAATATTTGGACCAACATCATGAAGACTGAGAGACCAATTAGACTTTCTTTGGATTAGCCTGTCCTCTCTTTCACTCAAGGGTCTTCAGCTGCAAAGGAAGCAGACAGTATAGATTAAGGCTTGTGTGTGTGTGTGTGTGTGTGTGTGTGTGTGTGTGTGTGTGTGTGTTTGCACGTGTGTTTATGTAGGTATTGATTAGAGATTGGCAGAAAGGCTCCTGTCCTGCCAATGATTTATCAAGATTAGAATCAATGGGGAAATGATTGAACGAGTGCAGAAAAATGGTAGTCTGGTCCAGAAATAGAAGACTAGAGGAAAGAGTCTAGACTGGATTAGTGGACATGGGCCACTCCCTTCTCCCTCTATCAAGTCATCTGTCAAGCTTTTTGTGTTGTGTGGATAAATAGATGTGATGTGTGAGAATGAAGAGACAATCCCCTTTTGAACCTTAATGACCTCTGTAAGTAGGACCTGGGCATTCTCAGTACCCCAAAAGTCCTTGCTGTCTGAATTTGCCCCACAATTGGGATCTCCTGACCCTTTGTTGACCTTTGAAGAGAACTGTAGAGTTACACCAAAATGTGCCATTGACAAATCCAGTGATATATGGTTCACATGCTTTAAATGATACACTACCGAATATCCTGAAGCAAGTGACTAAATGGATGGCTGGAGAGATGGATGGATGTTGGGTGGTGCGAAAGGAAGCCTCAGGAGTTCTTGCTTCGATAAAAGCCTAAGTCAACATTACCAGGCTAAATGCTTTTCCAATAAAATGGCCTGATCTCTGTATTAACCGTTAATATGATAATCCAGTGTTCTGTTCTGCAGAAGGTTAGAGACATTCAGTCAGGTACAGACATCCCAATCTAAACCTAGTGCTCTCTTATGAATATGGACAGATACAATTCATTTTCACGAGATTATGCTTGTGTCGCAGATTTTTCAAGAGCAACATAAAGTTAAAATAACCATAAATAAGTCTGAGAAAGTATCCAGTATGATGCTCGCTCTACCGTTTAATGATGACCATTTTTGTGCTCTGTTGATTTTGAGAATCAAAGCCCAAGTCATGTTGAACTGAGAGTTAACAATGTGAAATAGGATTGTTAAAATAACTTGGTAAATGTGCAGCAAAAAATATGGTTTTCACTTCTGTCACATTTACTTTCTCTCTCTGATACCCCTGCATCCGCCACCAGGAAGTCATGGTGTGATTCCCTACATTTATTGTATTTCCTTTTAATACAGGAAGGCAGAGTGATGGTGTGTTAAAGTGCTTGACTGATTTACACAACAGCCAATAACATTTAAGACATGCCATATGTCTGCCAAATCTGAAGAAACTTGCCAGTATAGCAAACTAACTAATGGAGAACTGCAAGAAGTGTAGTAAAAGTTGGAAGAAAATCAAAACAAGAATATCTGCAAAATGATGTTTTGTATGTTGTTTTTTCTAGATATACTATAACATTAGTGCCAATAAAACTAAGTATCAAGTACAATAAGCTCTAAAACACCAATTTTGTTTTCAGGGGCACTTAAAGCATACACTCTTAACATTTACGTTTATTCATTTAGCAGACGCTTTCATGCAAAGTGACTTACAAATGAGAAAATACCAGCAAAGAGATATGTCAAGTGCAGAACAATACAAGTAAAGCTACTGTACAAGATCTTTAATTGAGTTCTAGTAAAGCAAAGTGTGCAGAGCAGAGGTGTAAAAGCCAGAGTAAGGTTTTTTATTTAATTTGTAAAATAATTTTTAAGGGTTAGTTAGTTCATGGAAGACGTGGGTCTTTACAGAGGTGGGTCTTAACATATACTGTAGGTTAACTCAAGAACTTTAAAAGGTTCTTTACAGGGTGTCCCAAAAGTCTCCATAAATAGAGGGAACACTTTTTCCAATTATCAAAATCTCTTCCAATTTTAAAAATTAAATAAATGTATGTTATATAATATCATTTAAAAAATCAGGTAGACTTTAAGAATGCCTTTGACAAAAGAAGAACGTGTTGAAATCATGAAATGACCATGAAATCATTCTTTCATGGCTGGATCGGGAAGCTGTCGCAAGGTTGCGATGAACTTTTAACAGGAAACATGGCGAGAACATCACACACGACGCTGCTGCTAAACTTATTAACAAATTCCAAGAGACTGGAAGTGTTGTGGACCGACCGAGACGTGGACATCCAGGAACATCCACTGAAAAAAGCACAACCAACGTGGTGCTCTGAACATTTTCCGCTGTTTATGGAGGCATTTGGGACACTCTGTAGTTTGTACATCTGAGAAAACAATTTAACGTTCTGTGTAGAACCCTATAATAGGGGGTTTCTCTTTCTGTGAGGGTTTGAATTAGAACCCCTTTGCGAAGATTAAAAAAGACTATAATAATCCAAATAACTATTCAGAAAAAGTCTTGTATAAAGGGATGTTTCCACTTCAGCAATAGTCACATTTCAGGATGTGGGTGGAAACTCATGTGGACACAGGGACATGGACACACAGACAGTATCCCAAGCTCAGGATCCAACCCGGTACCCTGAAGCTGTGAGATGTCAATGCTACCCATTACCTCACATGCTGCCCTTGAACTGTGTGTATTTATAGTAAACCAGTGATGGGAACAGGAGTGTGTAAAAGTAGATAGAAGTCTGTAAAAGGATCAAGAGCAAGGTATCAGGTAATGTGACAGATCAGGTGAAAAGTCTTGTCGTTTGTTATTTTGTGGAGGATTGCCGTGTTTACAGACAGAGCCGACATGACAGTTTGAATTTTTTATAGGACTAGGACTGAATTGAAGTGTCCTGAGTTCAGTCCTTAACTGATCCACACAAATACAGTGAAAGTACAAAGAGAAAAGCTGTTCGTCTGAAGAGTGTGTATAGATTATCTAAACATTGACAATTATAAACTGTAGACACATTGTGTAGAATTAACTGATTGACTTTTATGGAAAATAAAAGTCACCTGGTTTCCTGACTGTTTATACACTACCTACATTTTCTTTTATGCCAAGCACTACTAGCACTATTTTAAATAAAATATTAAAATTAATACCCACAGACTCAATCTCAGTCTAAATGGCTATTACCAGCATATGTGTGACTCTGTATTGACTATGTGTTAATATTTAACATTTTAATTGTCCAATGCAAAGCTGCTCTTAGAAAAGAGTCCAGGAGAACCTTGAGCCAGACGAAGTCCATCTTCTGCACAAAGACGATAAGTGCCCTCTAGATTTCCCAGGCCGTTCCCAAGCATTCCCGCAACACACACACACACACACCCACACACACACACACCCACACACACACACACACCTCACCCCACCCGGATAATCCAACAGAAAGGGTTAACATAACCTGCTCATCTTGTGTGAATAAGGAGACTGGAGAGTATCTCTCTCTTTCTCACACACACCGTTCTAATAATCCAGTCGAATGGGTTTACGTATTCCTCACAGCCTCACTCCGTGTCCATCCCCGACACACACACACACACACACACACACGCACACATTTACATAGATAGCGCTCTGCATCAATGCAGCCAGGCTGTGGAGAATGGGCCTGACTAAGCTGAGAATTTACATGGCTAAGCAAAGTGGTTAACCCCTGGAAGTAAGGCCAGAGAAATAGCCTAATGTGATTTCTCTCTTAATGAAATTTCTGAAAAGAGAGAAAGAGGGGGGCATTTCATTTTGCAGCCTGCTAGAGATACCCAAAAACTCTCCATCATGCAAAGCAACACAGAAGTGTTATGAGCTTAGAAAATGATACACCTTTTGGCATGTCGAGAAAGTGGAATATGTGTCAATTTATTCCTAGATAGAAGAGTGTCCTTAGTGTAATTGATTGAACAATTGTACGGAAAACATGTCGACACAATAAGAAGCAGTTCTTATGGCTCTCTAAGTTATTGTGAAACGTGTGCATTGTGTGAAACTTGCGCTTTGAGAAGCTGCAGCTGCTGCAGATTGGTTGGAACAGTATTTAAAAGGTCGGGCAGTTGATTCTACAAGTTATTATGAAACTTATGAAGTTCAGCAAAACTGGAAAAAACATCAGAGATTTCGTAAGCCCGTGCCCACTGTGGCCTGAGATTCCTGTTTTTGGCTGAGAGGAGTGATCACCCTACTGTTGTAACCCATCTGTCTCAGGATTTAACGTTTAGTGTTGTGCATTCTGAGATGCTTTTCTGCTCATCATGGTTGTAAAGAGTGATTATTTGAGTTACCATAACCTTCCTGTCAGCTCGAACCAGCCTGACTCAGAGGTGTGACCACTCTCTAGTGATTGTTGTGTGGAAAAACACCCAAGAGATCAGCAGTTTCTGAAACTCTAGAACCTTCCTGTCTGAAACCATCAACCATGCCACAGTGAAAGTCACAGAGATCACATTTCCCCCCATTCTGTTGTTTGACGTGAACATTAACATATGCTCTTCACCTCTATCTCCCTGACTGGCTGATTAGATAATTGCATGAATGTGTAAAGATAGTTGATTAGATACAGCTATAACTTACACATCACTAATAATTTTGTACACTGTTTACAAACTGGGCAAATTAGCTAATGGCTTAAAGACATTAATGACATTTTAATGATTTACCTAAAATGTTTTGTTTTTTATTGCTACTAATTTACGTTCAATCTATAATTCAAGTAACAAATCTACTTTCAAAGTAAATTCAATGTACTGAAATTTGTTAGACAATACCACAGTAGCGCTGAAAGAAAATCAAAGAAAAACAAACAAACAAAGAAAATACAGAATGGGAGAACATCACCAGTTATGGGATCATTCATGGACAGTGACAGCCCAATCATGCAATCAATCACATTGTCACCCAAATAATTCTTTCATCATCTACTCTGGTCATGTAACCATAACATGTATGGTAACATTAGAAGGATGCAAATTTACTGTATTGTATACTGTATACTTTTTTCTAAAGAGCCTCCATTTGATGGCAACTCTGGAAAGATGAGTAACAGTAATGCATTTACTTGAAAACTGAAACAGTTGATAAAGATAATGTGTGATTTTTACAGTGTATGAAACACCAGCTGGGTTTTTGATGAATATGTTAATATAAAAAGTGTGGGCATAAGAAAGATGAGCGAGACAGAGTACTCTATTGTTTGTTTTTCCTGAATGTGTGTGTGTGTGTGTGTGTGTATGTGTGGGTGGGTGTGTGTGTGTGTGGGGGTGTGTGGGTGTGAATGCTGATCTGAGGGTAAATAGGCCCAGAGTCTGCACATTTGCTCAGGTCCGACTCAATGTTTTTTTTGGGGCAGGTGCTGAGGTAGACTTCTTCAGAAGAGAACAACCCCCCCACCAACACTCATACACACACACAAATACAAACACACACATGCGTGCCCCTGGACCCCACAGCACTCATCATTGCTGCAGCGACGCCAATCGATGTGCTGCGCCCCACTGAGCGTGTCCACGGCAGGCCGAGTGCAGGGCTCCTCCACAGGGATTGTGGGAAATCTGATTTATGATGCCTGTGGTGCTGCTGACCACAAACTTTAACTCTCACCCTTCTGTTCTCCTTAATTCTCCTTTTTCTCTCCTTGTCTTTAACATTTCTCACAACTCACGAGTCTTGTTCTTCTCTTCCTTTCCGTTTCGACTTCTCTGTGGTGTTTGCTCTGGCTTAGTGTGTTCTCCTTCTCCAAGCTTCATCTATTTACTACATGAAAAAGTTCACAACAAATCACAACTGCTTGCAACGAGTGGTTGTTATCTTCATAAAAAAGGAATACACGCTTGATCACACCGACTCTCTGACTTTGTGCATGACACCATGACACGTGATAAGGAGGGCTTTTTTGAGCCAGATAGAGAGTGATCTAGTGAGGAAGAGAGGAAGAAGATTATTGTATTTCATAAGGATCTGAGGAAGGGAGGACGAGAGGACAAGTGCAAAGGATTGGTGAAGATTTTTACAGCCAATTTAGTACTCAATTTAGTCTCTCATCTGCTGTAGGGCCCTGAAGTTCTGGTAGATTCTTCCTTACTCTCTCTCTCTCTCTCTCTCTCTCTCTCGCTCACACACACACACACACACACACACACACACACACACACACACACACACACACACACACACACACACACATTTAAAGTGTGAACAGATCAAAGAATAACACACCTATTTCTTTACCAAATCTATTTCTAACCCATACACTGTACTGAGTGAAGAGGTGTCTTCATGCATACAGTACATGCAATTGTATCATGTTTTAGGCATAAAAACCTCATACAAATCATTTCTATTCACTAGTGTGCCATGCCAAAGTTCATCTGACCACAAAAGTTTCAGTTCCAATTCCAATGGTGCTTGGTGACTGATAAACACTGCATTTTTATGTTGCTCTCAGGAAGAGCTGCTTTCATTAAACCCTTCCTTGTAGCTTCTTATAGAGGTAATGTCTATTAGGTGATTTTTGGAGGACTGGTGGTGGTGGGTGGGGGGGGGGGGGTGGGGATGTTTCTTGCCAGTTTCGGACTTTTAAATTATTTTGAAATGTGTTTATTATGTTCCTGATGGTGTTAAGTGGGATTTCCCACACAAGTGAAGAGCGGGAAGAGTGATTTCGCAATGGTTTTGGATGTTGAGTAACACAGTGTTAAATCAAATGTGGAAGAAGGAAGACCATTGAACAGGTCCTGGTTCTGGGCTGCCATGGCCTTTTGTACCATGTGAAGTACATTATTGCATCTATTTTGCAGCACTACAATCTCAGTGCCCTACTCTCAGTGCATGATAATAGACCATCCCAAAAATAGAAGTCTGTGAGTTGCTTTTCCATTTCCATACAATCCCGACATTTAGCACATACCTACCTTCAGCAGACACCTGAAACAAATCTGGAAAAAAAAAAACCCTTGGTGATTACCTGGGTAGTTTCAGGACCTTGGTCTAGGACCAGCTTCCTTAGAAGGATCATCAGGTTTATGCAAGAGAGATTTAGTAGTACTGGGTTGCAGAAAAGAGTATTTATTTCCTTCTCCCATGTTTCCCCCTCCATGCTATACTTTTAGCATTCCTGATTAAGCTTTCAACTAGAGCTCCATTGTGCCATTATGGCATTTATGGATACCCCAATCCATGGGTGATTGTACCCGACTCTGCTTCAGGTTGACATGCCTCTGCGTGGTTGTGGCTGCTGGCCATGGTGCTGATGTTCCTCTGACAGTGCTTTGGACACTGTAAGATTTAATCCAGCCAGAATTCTGAAAAAGTTGGGACAGTATGGAAAATGCTAATACAAAGAGGAGGGATTTGTAAATGTACTTTGACTTGTATTTAAATAAATAAATAAAAAACTTATAAAGATGAGGTGTTTTATGTTCTACCTAATCAACTGCATAGTTTTTTGAAGGTAAAGATTTACTTTGAAGTTGATGCATGCAACACATTCCACAAAAGTTGGGACAGGGGCAATTTCAGACTAATGGCTATGTAACAAGTTGAAATAAGAAGGTGATGTGAAACAGATGATGTAATCATCTAATCGTAGTATATAAGGAGCCTCCAAAAAAGGCCTAGTCCTTCAAGAGCAAGGAAGAGTTGAGGCTCGGCAATCTGCTAACAGATGCGTCAGCAAATAATAAACACCATGAGAACAAAATTCCCTGAAGACAATTGGTAGGATTTTGGACATTTCACCTTCTACAGTGCACAATATAATTAAAATATTCAAGGAATCTCACTGACTAATCTCATCAAAACATCACTGCCTTAAAAACCATCATGAGTCTGTAATGGATATCCTGACATGGGCTCGTGGATACTTCGGTAAACCTTTGTTAGTCAACACCATTCCCCTCTGCATCCACAGATGCAAGTAAAGGCTTTAGAAGCCATACATCAACACTTGTCCATACATAAGGGGAATTAACAGTTTTCAGCAAAATCTCCAACACCAGCAAAAGTTATCCAACACCTATCACCAATGTAAAAAACTAAAATCTGGTTAAAGTTAAACTTAAAATCTGGTCGTGCCTACTTTAGCAGCAATAACAGCAACCAAATGCTTCTGATGCTTTGGATAAAAGTGTCTGCTAAATGATTAAATGTAATAACCAGAGATCAGTTTTTCTACTTACTTCTAGGACTAGGACTTACTTCTATGCTATGTCTTGCTGCATAATTCAGTTGCACTTGAGTTTCAGCTTGAAGACCATATATTCTCCCTGGCAGAGATCAGAATTTGTGTTTCCCTCAATTACTGCAAGTTGCCCAGGCCCTGACGCAGTAAAGAATCCCCACACCATCACACTTCAACCAGCATGCTTGACATGGTCTTTGTTTGGATTCTTTGTTTGGTTTACGCCAGATGTAACGAGACTCCTGTCTTCCAAACAGTTCCACTTTTGACTCATCAATCCACAGAACATTGGCTGCCTCTCTGTGCCATGATGAATACCCATGAGAGACTCGCCTTTGTGTATTTCCTTGTGCTCCCTGTGGGCAAGTGAATACATGCTAACAAACAAAATTTAAAATTTAATCCATTTCTGACAAAAAAATTCTGAAGGATCTACTAATTTGGACATGTATGTCCAAACAGCTGCTTATATACACAGTATGAGCATCTCTTCTCTTTTATGCCTCAGGTACAATAAAAAGGGCTTAAATACAAACACATGCAAACTGTATATAGGCCACTGAATATAGCTTATACAACTTCTTAGTTCTGACAAGTTGTGAATTGTGGTCAAGATGGTCAATAGGAAAATAATAGCAGTTCCCTTATGGATTGTGTGGTGCGGCTTGAGTAACATACTCAGGTTCCAGCGGCTTATCAACATAATTACCCCTGAGGCTGATGATGTGGGGCTGTGTGTCTGAGGCTGGGTCTTCATGTGTGTATGCTGTTGAACAGTGGTGTGTAAGTGGGTTCAGACTAATTGAAATGGCTCGGAACACCAAGCTTAAGTCCCACAGGACCATATTCAGTCATTAGAGGTGTGTGTGTGTGTGTGTGTGTGTGCGTGTGTGCGTGTGTGCGTGCGTGTGTGCGTGCGTGTGTGCGTGTGCACGTGCATGTGTTTGTAGAGATGTAAAGAGTATTTCCAGCTACTATCATGCAGGCAGCACTTTAAATCCACAGTTATTGTTTCAAATCCAATTACACTGTTCAAAAAGTAATATACCTATGCAGAATTTAACATATGCAGGAAAGAAATCAGTTGATTACAGTTGTCGTGTTCTATATTTTATTGTAAATTTGTATTTATTTATGGTAGCTACATTTCATCCATCCATTGAGTCTGGTCATTAGACACTCCAAGCATCCAAAAGCCTGCAACTGAGCTGTAATTTATTGCCATTGTATGAACTGGTCTGATGATCGTAAATTAGTTATAATGTATGTACATTTCCATGATAAAGATCTGGAATGTGCCAATTCACCATCTACTGCAATTTATAGTTTATGATATATGAATCACTACATCACAACCATACTATTGAGCTGTACTTAAAGCCTCAAAAGTGTTTAGTAATGGATAATGCAACATCTTTACATATTATGGGGAAATTGGTCTGAGTTCTAGAGTAGATTAAAATAATTTCTTGTTTTAAGACTGTGTGTGTGTGTGTATGTATATATATATATATATATATATATATATATATATATATATATATATATGAATAACTGTAAACCCACATTTTTGAAAGGGAATTGAAAAGGAAACTTTAATTAAATTAAATTAAAATCAGTTTTATTTGTATAACACTTTAAACAATGGACATTGTCCCAAAGCAGCTTTACAGAAATTCGTCAATTCAGAATGGGGATTTTAAATTGATAAATTTATCCTCAATGAGCAAGCCAGAGGCAACGGTGACAATGAAAAACTCCCTGAGACGACATGAGGAAGAAACCTTGAGAAGAACCAGACTCAAAAGGGAACAAAAGGGAAAATGATTTACAATTACAAATAATTACCTTCTATAACTATGTACTACATGGTCAAAAGGTGTAGTTATGTGCCCACAAAAATTCACTCTAGCTTTCACATGAAGTATTTTGTTTAAGTTATCAACTGTTCACTGATGGGGACTTGAGTGCAAACTGTCCGTGGCAATTGCAGTCCTTAGGCCATCATGGCAATTGTGGCCCTAAGACATCGTAGCAAAATTTAAAAGGAATGAGAAACCAGAAATTCTTTATTTTCCCCAATGGCGTGGGTTAAAAATGAAGTCTGGATTAAATTGTGCAGAGCTTGTTAAAAGTGGTTGTTTGGAAAAGAAAGAAAGAAAGAAAAGCCTGCTTTCTGTGCATCACTGAGACTACTCAAAAATACCCATGATGGATTTGTAATGTAGTAATGAAAGCATTTATTTATCGTGTGTTGGCTCACAGGGTGGAGCAGGTAGGGCTCTATGCACAGGTTCACGTGTAGCGGGGTAGTGTGTTGGGGAGCGGGGAGGGGCAGGGATCTACATCAGTTCCTCCCAACAACCCAGGACACATTGTTTAAAAGGTATTATCTGACCTTTGTTTTAAATACAGAATTTTCTACATTATTTATAACCGATCATTGATATTTTTTTTTCTTTTTACTGTTTGAGGAATTTGTATCTTTCAAAGATGAATTAACTTCAGAATCATTCGATTCTCGCTAGCATCCGGATGGTCCATGCCATTTGTTTACGTCTGTCAAATAAGCTTTTATGCAGTAGCATGATCAATTGTTAGTAAGTGTGTTTACCTAACAGCAATGGCTACTGTACATCATCCCCCTCTTCTGTAAAAGATTATGAGAGGACACGACATAAAACATGTACTTCCCATCGATCTGGTGCGTATGAAAATGATTACTCTCAAACAACGTTGTGTAATTTTATATTCAACCATGTTTAATAATACAGTTGTCTCTTTGATGAGATGGCATGTTTTAAAATGTGCCTTTGATGGCTATATCAATATCTCATCACTTTTTTATATCCTTGATAAAGCAGAGCCTCTTCCCAGCGGAAGTCCATTTAAAGTACATGTGGCTTATCTTGTGTCAGTTCAGTTTAATAGTGAGGTGTGGAGCTTACTATGGTTGCATTTATTTATTTATTTACTAATTTACTTACTTGCTTGCTTACTTAATTATGACTCTCTTTGGAATCAAATCGTTTGTAACATTTACTCTGTGGCAATCATATAATGAATGTAAAATTAGACCTCTCATCTCTTTGTAAATTATAGATTTATTATAGAGAATATGTTCTGTGTGATAATATCTCTTCTTAAGAGAATATCCCTTTGTTGCTCTGTCTACAGCATCTGTATCACATGTTTGAGTAAACCTATAAATATTAAAGTATTGTAAACTTTTATAAACTACTTATGATGGTCTAAGGACTGTTTATTGCATCCATAAACATTTCCAATACAGGAATATACAACATACAACATTCTTTTGCAATTCCCTGAAGGTTTCAAGGTATCAGTGTGCTATAAGGCAGATGTTTAGACGCTATGTTTATGTGTCTAAATTAATATCATATTAATTTATACCACAGTATTGTGGAAATCACAAATCTGATAGGCCCAAATGTATTGATTCATTTTCTATGAGAGCAGCTCTGACTGTAAAATCAGATGTAATTCAAATCACAAGTTTGTAGTAATGCACTCTTTCTAACATATTATTTCCATTGTAACAATTTACTCGGGGACTTACTATAGTGGATACTCTTCATAAGCTAAGACTAACAATAAACTTATCAAAATGTGTTGCTAATTAAACAAAGGAAAACATATAATCATTAATATGGAGAAATAAGGAGATGAGATGTTTATTTAACATTTATAGAAAGGGTCTCCAGTGTCAGTACTTTGTAACAGTAGGTTTTCCACCACAGGAAAGACTTCAGGACTTTAGCTTGACAGTTTCTTCTGTTATTTTAATATGACAAAATACCATGTCTTTTTGTTTAATTAACTTCAACTAACATCTAATTTATTATTATTATTATTATTATTATTATTATTATTATTATTATTATTATTATTATTATTATTATTATTATTATTGTTATTATTATTATTATTATTATTATTATTATTATTGTTGTTGTTGTTGTTGTTGTTGTTGTTTTTATTATCATTTTTACATAATTTTTTAAAATTGTCTGTTGCTTATTTTGTGTACAGCGCTTTAAGAAGCTGCTTTAAAAATTATTATTATTATTATTATTATTATTATTATTAACATGATAACAGGAGCTAAATTGTTTCGTGTTAAAAACATGACATCATGTTCATGAATATATTAAACATTATAATCATTGCAAATTGCTGTGGTATACATGGAATAAAGCACTTGCATGTGCACACCTAGCATGTTTTATTTCTTGCATTAAGTAGTCTCATTTCTGAAGAGACAAATTATGTAAAATTACATAATTTGGTAGCTAAAGTTAAGACATTGGACTTCTGATCAGAAGGTTGTGAGTTCAAATCCCAGCACTATCAAGCTCCCACTGTTGGTCCCTTGAGCAAGGCCCTTAACCTTCAGTTGCGCGGTTGTATAAATGAGATTGTAAGTCACTCTAGACAAGGGCTTCTGCCAGATGCTGTAATATAAATTATGCAGGTTTACAGCTTAGAAAAGATGAGCTAGATAAAGATTAGTTTGAAAAGAACACCGATACTATTATGATATTATTTTAAAACGTCATTTTGCATGTATTTAACTTCTTAATAGTTTTTATTTCTAATATTAAAAAAACCCCAATGTATCTCAAATTATATAGTGATCCATTGTCTATTGTCACTTTCTCTCTAAATTCTTTACAGAATCTCGTAGAATGTACTGTACAAGCACACAAATAATTATAACAAGCACCAATGGGAACAGTGTGTAAGATTTTTTTTTTCAGTTTTACCACTTCTCTTTTTCTTTTTCTGTCATTTGCATGCATCTGTTAAGTATGAAATTCTCTGTACTTGCAGCGCTAAGAGTTTCTGAATGAGAAATGGTACATACCCTCACACATAACTCAGAAGTGCAGCGACCACCGAGAACACATTTTTAGCAAATGCCACCTCTCTGCTGCCGTGTGTGTGAATGTGTGTGGGTGTGTCGGGTTGTGTAAACGGGTGTCAAGGTGGCTGATTGGGGATTAGAATGGAGGTTTATTCACTGCAGAGAGAGTGATGCGCTGCTTAGTGCACTAGCCGCAGTGCCAGCCGTGTGCTGCTGAATTAGCAGCATGTTTGAATGAGATAAAAGGGTCAGGATTACCCGCACTGCTCCCCCTGAACATAATCCCACTACAGCTGTGAAATGAACAGCCCTCTCCTGGTCACCCCATGCCTCAACCTGCTTCCTCACACACAGCCACATGCACATTGGTACACGTGTCTGGTCTAAACCAGTTTCTAGTACTGTGTCCTGAAAGTACTGTAACAAATCAGTAATGCACCAGCAAACCCAAAAACACAACAGCAAATTCAGAAACTTATCAACATTAAATCAAATGATAGGAAGTGTAGGTCTTTATTGAAATTCACTTTCTTATTGCTGATTGGACACGGTGTATGACTCTCACATGCAAAAAGAATTGCACTTCTTCAGTCTGTTATCTAGCCAGCCTAGTGAAAATGACTAAATATGAAGTTACTGATGTTATTATACAGGGAGTCCCTAAAGTCTCCATACATGGGGAAATTAACACTTTTTAGCAAAATGTCTTCTGAAATTTTTCATACTTATTTGTTTTGTCAGACAGCCTTTAAACACGCCTTTGACAAAAGATGAACGTATTGAAATCATTCTCATGGTTGGATCTGGAAGCTGTCGCAAGGTTGCGATGGACTTTAACTGGAAACATGGCGAGAACATCACACACGACACTGTTTAACAAACTTATTAACAAATTCAAAAAGACTGGAAGTGTGGTGGATCAACCGAGACGTGGACGTTCATGAACGTCCATTGACGAAGACAGAACCGATGTGGTGCATAGTCCTCTCTGTATGGAGACGTTTAGCATGCCCTGTAATAAGGAGCATTTCTTTCTTCTGAATAAATTTGTTTTCCTTAGGCAGCTTTTCAGCATTTTGCTCAAATTAATGCCATGGAAAGTTGACAGCATTTCTAAAATAACATAAAATCATGTAAATGCTCTTGATAAAAGACAAGCAGGAATTAAAGCAGCAGTAGATTCATATAGGCCCCCAGCTCTGTTTCCTGTTGTCTCTCAGACTGCCATGTGTTGCAGCCAATCAGAAATAAGCAAATTTTATAAGCACCTTTTCTTCTCCCTCTTTCAGCTGCTTCCATTCAGGTTCACCACGGCGCATTGTCTGTCTGCATATTTTTATTCTGTCAAGTTTCACAACCGATGTTCTTCCTGATGCAACCCTCGCATTTTCCAGGCTTGGGACTGGCACTGAGAGTGCAATGTCTCGTGCAAACCTCCAGTGGGTGGAGTTGGTTCCCTGATGGGCGTTGAGTTCTGATCAGTTCTGAATTTATGGTTATGTTGTTTATTTGCTGTTGCATTTTTCTATTTGTTTTGCATTTACGGGCTACCCAAAGTACCTGGACCAGGGGTTCTCAAAATTTTTTATTAACCCCTTCAACTGCAGCATAAATTCCACAAATCTCTTCAATAGAGGTTTATTTTATAAACCTGATCCAAATATTAGGGTCATTATGCATTTAAATTTGCGCAATAATATTCCAGATATTTTTGCTTTTCGTCCAAACTTTGCACTGGGAATGTTTACATTATTTTGAGTTACTGAGGTTTGGATTTATCCTGTTTATTGAAAGTGGTAAGTCAAACATCCATCCATTCATCTTCTATACCGCTTGTCCTACAGGGTTACGGGGAACCTGGAGCCCATCTCAGGTAGCATGGATCACAAGGCGGGGTACACTCTGGACAGGGTGCCAATCCATCACAGGGCACAATCACATACACATTCATAGACACATTCATACACTATGGATACTTTGGATATGCCAGTCAGCCTACCATGCATGTATTTGGACTGGGGGAGAAAACCGGAGGAAACCCCTGCAGCACGGGGAGAACATGTAAACGCTGCACACACAGGGCAGAGGAAGGAATCGAGCCCCCAACCCTGGAGGTGTGAGACGAACATGCTAACCACTAAACCACCATGCACCCGGCAAGTCAAACATAATAAGAACTCATTTACAAATATAACAGCTTTGATAATTGTGATTTCCTCTTGATGTAAGACACCTGCTTCTTCTCCCCTTTTCATTTTTTCTTCAATATCCCTATTCCTTTGAGCAAAAAAAAAATAAAAAATTACCACTAACATCACCAAAGCAAAAGGAAATTCCCTGTGCTACCATCAATCAGGCACGTGACATTTTATTTACTGTGGCAGTTCAGCTAATCGACAAGAGGAAATATAATGCAATGGGGAAATTAGTGAATCAAATGTCAGAGAAATTTCTGAGACTGAATAAACCACCCAGGATACAAATAGCAAGTAGCTAGAGGACACATTTTTAAAACTGATGAGACGTTGGACTCATTAATGTAATGCAGTCTTTTCAACATAGTAGAGGTAGCATTTTTCTGTCCATGCTTCTCTTTAATCAAAACACATGGCACCGCCTCTGTCACACATGCATTACTTTTCCATATTTAGATACATTATTGTTTGGCATCTGTATTTAGCTGAGTGTGCACTAAGTAAATGAACTGAGATATACGAGAAAGAGCTATTGGCCGAGATGGCCAATTCTTACACGGCAGCATTAACAAAATAGCCTGCTTGCTTGGTATAATGGTGCTTTGCTTTGTCATAAGGGAGATTTAAATTTCCACAGTTTAAACATTATTTTCCTGGCTACAAGCCGTTAAAGCAATTAAAGGAAAATACACTAATAGTCTTGTATATTTTAAGATGTGGCTTTTTATCTTATATAAAGTGCCATTTTATGACATTGATAATGTTATGGACTCGAATACATAATGTAATAAAATTGCAAAACAATGAATCATCTGATATGATGAGTATGTTTAATATAGATCACATGTAAGATATTTTTAATGAGTAATGGAAGTCAAATACTGTACTTGGCAACATGAACTCGATGGGAATGTCAATATTTATCATCAAAAGTATTGAGTCATGCAGAAATGACTAAAACGCTAATGAAAATATTAATATGAATTATTCAGATCAAGTGAAACGTCTTGCACAGAATTAATCTAATTCTGTTTCTGTGGCCCCGGATCGCTCGTTCTGAACGTGTCACTCCACCTTCTCCTCCCCTTGAGCTCTTCATTCGATCTTCTCGTTATCCAGATAGACAGAGGAATAAGCAGTTTTCCCTTTGATTCGTTTAGGGAGCATCTGCTAATATCATATTGATGATAATTTCCCTGTAATGCACCATTTGCACTAATTGTGATGCAGGGAGTGAGTAATGTTATCTGACGGCCCCTCGGCTCCCGCGGCCGCTCCTCACCACTTAATTTCCTGATTGTCCCAGAGAGATAGAGACGTGACAAGCTGGCCATAAACAACTGTCAGTTTGTTTTTACAACACACACACACACACACACACACACACACACACACACACAACACACACACACACACACACACTTTTATTTATTTATGTATTTATTTATTTACTTTTTAATCTGTTCCCCTTATGGAAAAATCCCCTCACGTGGTATTATGTAAATATTAGGTCACATTATGCCCAAATCACCATGTTATGCCCTGAAATTGCATGTTACAAGTGAAGCCAAGTAAACACATCACTAATATGTGACTAATATGTGATCATATGAAAGGGAATTATACTTGTTAGGAAATCCCATGCCCTACATGAAAAATAAAACATGCAAAAATAATAAAATCGCTTGTCTTACATGTGAAAAGACATGTTACACATTAACATCACGTGTAAAAATCATGTTATAATAAAATCTCATGCACTACATGTGGAAACTCCACTACTCCTGAACAATAATATATGAAGTGTTTATTAAAACCACACGTAAATCACATATTTTTTTCTTAATAACAAATACTCAGTAGTAATCAGTATTATAGACAGAGAAACTATTAGTGCAAGTGTGTGTGTGTATGTGTGTGTGTGTGTGTGTGTGTGTGTGTGTGTGTCCCAGGAGTAGCAGAGTTAGGCTCCTACTCTCTGTTTTAGCAGAGTGACATCAGTGTATACCCCTTATTCTCACAGTGGTGAGCCCAGCAAAGGTTAGAAAACCCCTCACACCACAGCCAGGGACATGAGGGCAATTATGGAGGTACATCCCCTCATATTTTTCTTTAGTCATGGAGAGAGGCTTTGACCTATCCGAAGCTTCAAAATGGGTGTGGATGTGATCTGTATGGAAATTGAAAGTAGCTTGTAAAAACTCAGATAAGTATGAAGTGCTTGGTTTATGATGATGATGATGATGATGATGATAAAGAAGATGACACATCCATCCGTCTATCTATCCATCCATTTTCCATACCGGTTACCCTACACATGGTTCATGGGGAGCCTGGAGCCTATCCCACGAGGCGGTGGACACTCGCTGGCGGAGTGCCAACCCATCTCAGGACACAATCACACACATTCATACACTACTGACAATTTGTAAACGCTAGTCAGCTTACAACTCATGTATTAGGGAAGGAGTGAAAACCAGAGTACCCAGAAGAAACCCCTATGCACAGGGAGAATTATTTTATTATTATTATTATTATTATTATTATTATTATTATTATTATTATTATTATAAACATATAGCCAAAAAGACAGTGGGTGTAAATTGCAAATACATAACAATAAAAGGAGAGGTTTGTCATTATGATTTGTGTGAGGGTGTGTGTGTGTGTGTGTGTGTGTGTGTGTGTGTGTGTGTGAAGGGGATTTACATCGCTTTTGCTTTCTTGGTTTTCTGTAGCTGAAAATTCCGGGTGCTGAGGAAGCATGTCTTCAAGGATGCACACACATGAAGAGGAAAGCATGGGGGCCCAATAGAACCTCAGGAGGCCTGTGTACATGAAGGGAATAACAGAACTATGTCACCCATGTGTGAAAGATCACTGTATAACTTACAGAAAACAAAAACAGATAAATCATGTCGATACACGCTTTTACTAAAGAGGAGAGGTGAGGAGAGGAGTGGAAACGTAGAGGAAATGAGGAGAAAGAAGAGAGGAGGAGAGGACATGGGAAGAGTGGAGAAGAGAGGGGAAGAGAGGATAGGAGATGAGAGGGGAGGGGAAGGTGAGAACAAAAATTAGTAGAAAAAGAGAAGAGATGAAGGTGAGAGGTGTGTACAGGAGAGCACAAGAAAATCTAGAATTCTACTACTGAGCAAAGACAAGTAGTAGAAGAGAAGAGAAGAGAAGAGAAGAGAAGTGAAGAGAAGAGAAGAGAAGAGAAGAGAAGAGAAGAGAAGAGAAGAGAAGAGAAGAGAAGAGAAGAGAAGAGAAGAGAAGAGACAGAGATAATGAGAGTAAGGGTGTAGAATATGGGTGTAAGGAAGGATGGAAGAAGAAGAAGAAAGTAAAGGGGAATAGAGATAAGCTGAGGTATTTCGGAGAAAAGAGGAGGAGAGGAGGAAAAAAGAAGAGGGAAACTGAAAAAGACCAAATGAAGGGGAGAGGAGAGAGGAGGAGAGAACAAGTGGAATGGAGATGATGAGAGAAGACAGGACTTTGGTTGTTGAATTGAAAAAAAAGAGGTTAGAGAGGAGAATAAAGGAAAGGAGATGGAGTGCATGAAGAAAATGAGAGGTATGTAAGAGAAACTGTGATGAAGAAATGGAAGAGGAGAGGAGAAGAGAGGAGTAAAAGGGAAGAGGAAAAGGAGAAAGAGAAGATGAGGAAAATGGACAAGAAATGAGAGGATGGTGTGAAGAGAAAAGCAAAGGAAAAGACAGGATGGATGTAGGAAAGGAGAGGAGAAGAAAGGAAAAGAAGGAAGACAGGAGGAGCTTCTCATGAGTCGCTTTTTGTCTTTCTTTTCAACCCTGAACTGAACCTTTAAACTAAATAACATTGATTCATGTCGAACCAGATCAAATCAGTTCCTTGGCTTTGTTAAACTCATTGCAGCAGAGTCATTTTCCATTAATTGAAATGATCCAGTTTAATTCTGTCAGCATGCGTGCCACACACACACACACACACACACACACACACACACACACACACACACACACACATACACACACACACACACACACACACACATACACACACACACACATACATACATAGACATTTACTTGTTGATCAATATGGGTCATAGATTGTCAGTAGTAAGCGTCAGGAGAATGAGGAGGATTTGCATATATATAGGGACTGAGGTTAGCCATGCGCTTTAAGGATGATCAGATATGCTAACCTCAGCATCCTATACCCCAATCAATGAATGTGTGTGTCTGTGTGCAATTGAGTATAAACTACAATGATAAACATCTTGATCTTTCAAGGTACTTTGTGATAGTACTCTACATGTGTAAATAGAGAGAGAGAAAGAGAAGAGAAGAAAAAAACTTCTTTGCCTTCTTGCCTTGTTTTCTCTAAGAGAGAAAAAGTGAGAGAGAGAGAGAGAGAGAGAGAGAGAGAGAGAGAGAGAGAGAGAGAGAGAGAGAGAGCGCTTAGCACACCTGTATAATGATGTACCTGTTTCTGTGTTAAATACCAGAGGGCCCAATTAATACTTCTCTGGCTGAACGTGTCCTTAGGAAGTACAAATGCACCCGAGAGAGAGAGAGAGAAAGAGAGAGAGAGAGAAGAAAGAGAAGAAATGAGAGAGAGAAAAAGGAGATGAGAAAGAAAGATGGGTCTGTGCCACAGTGCTAAAGTGGCCGAATCAAAGATGTCTGATGCATGTGCCACATCTGATTGTATGTTTTTCCACATCATTATGTGAGTGAAGATGCATTTCAGCTTGTTTATGCTCTGATCGTGTTCATGTGAATGTGAGTGAACATGTGATCACACATGAAAATGAATTATTCAACTTAGAAACTCAAAAAATTAACATGCATATATAAATTAATTGTGTAATAATCACATTTAAAATTAAGAACACATGCACCATATATTCATGAGAGAAACACACGAAAAGTTTGATTCCGGCCTCGGCCATGTGTGTGCGGAATCTGCATGTTCTCCCCGTGCTGCGAGGGTTTCCTCCGGGTACTCTGGTTTCCTCCCGCAGTCCAAAGACATGCATGGTAGGCTGATTGGCGTGTCTAAAGTGTCCATAGTGTATGAATGGGTGTGTGAGTTTGTATGTGATTGTGATGGATTGGCACCCTGTCCAGGGTGTACTCCGCTTGTGCCCCATGCTCCCTGGGATAGACTCCAGGTTCCCCACTACCCTGAAAAGGAGTAAGCGTTAGAAGATGGATGGATGGATGGATGGATGGATTGCTTACATGTGAAAAATAAAGACATGTACTATGTGAAAAAATGTGCGATATGTTATAAACAGTATATCCGGTATAATATTATAGTATATTAGCTCACATCAGGATACACATGAAGAGTGGACTTTCCTAATAAACATAGCAACATCTAAAACGTAAGCCTAATAACCGATCAAATTAATAACATTATATAATAATAAAAATGTCTCATTGCTGACACAGAAATGACGAATAAAATGAATAAAAGGGATGTTTTGAATCATTATTATTCCCCTTGTCCTGTTCGCCAATGGGAACGATGTGATCCTGTGAGCTGAGCGGATGTAGAGAGGCAGGACTCGAGCAGCTCTGCCCGTGGCCTCTGACAGCCTGTTTAATGTCTCTGTTCCACTGCACCACTCCGGTTTGATAACACTTAACACACTTCAGTTGCTTCAATACAGCTCTAATTAAGCCTGAACAGAGCCAAGGCTAGCCTCTCTCTCATCCTTTACAACTGCCTGTGCTACACGTTCACTGAGTTAGGGGTATGTTTATTATAGGAGAATCCATCAGACCAGAAAATAATATACAGTATGCAGGCTTATAAGAAATGCTCAGTGGAAAAGATAAAACAACCATATTTCTTTCCCTTTTCCTTTATTAAATTTCTTCTTTTTTTGTTGTTTTGCTTTTTGTATTTTTGTTTATGTTGTGGAGAATAACACATAGGACACCACTGTGAATTTAATAGTTTCTTTAAAAAAAATAAAATAAAATAAAAATAGTATTCATTCATATTTAGTCCTACTTATTTTAACTGACCAGGGAGATTAGTTTATTTTTACAGAAGGGACAGCTATATTATTTGTTTGTTTGTTTGTTTGTTTGTTTGTTTGTTTTTTGTGTTTTAGGCTATTTTATCTCTTCATTCCTTTAGTTATTTTTGGAAAAATTACAGTTGTTAAAAGTTCACTTTAAACGTTTGTTTTTATCCCTTTATTCCTTTTATTCATTCAAGTTTTTTTAAATTATTATTATCTTTTCTTTCAGCTTTTATTCAACATTCATTCATTCATTTAGTTACTTGTTTAATCATTATTTGGTTTGATAGCTATTAGAGTAGAGTCTTTTGTTTTCACTTTTTCTTTGTTTGTTTGTGTTTGTTTGTTTGATTTTTTTTATTTTGTTTGTAATAGCAGTTAGGACAGCATTGTGTTTCTAAAAAGAATTATAGTTGGCTTCTTCTTAGTTTACCAGACCTGCGAGCTTAGCTAATTTTAAGAGCTGTGATAACACAAATAAAACCCATAACTTTTTATATCTTACGGTTGCCACACACAGAAGAACTAACAGTTTCAGTTAACTGCCCAACCCTATCTCACTTCAAAACGTTCACAACGCTCCTCAAATGTTCCAGCTGCATTATCACACTTTGACAGCATCAGACTAAATATTGTCAAAATGTTGTGGGTTCATCCGACACAGGACTGTAAATCTACACTGACTAAGCCTTAGGGATAAAAAAAAAGGGGTGGGGGGTGGGGTGGGGGGTGGGGGGATAAGGTGAGAGAGCTTCAAAATGTCTCTTGCATGGACACACACACACACACACACACACACACACACAACAACAACAACAACAACAACAACCTTCTTTGACCTCAGGCCTCAAGATATACATGTTTCTTAACTGTTCTCCTTACACAGGCCTGGAGAAGAAAAACAAATAATAAAGTCTCTCCAAGGCCTTGACGAAAAACATACAGTATGGGGAATTTACATGGTGATTCCTCTTCTCTGCAAATTCTTTTCATGCTTTTACAGGGGGAGCCACTTTCCATAATTTATCATTTGCAAGCAATTTATTGCCTCTGCCCACAATTCATTGAAATTTAAGTGTTCTATTTTGTTTTGGGTTGTTGTTTTTTTTGATCATTTCAAACCTTTTCACTTCAAGATTCATTGGAAAATAGCTGGTGGCATGTAAGCACGAATGACAACGCAGAGTTGGCTGCATGTGATTTCAACAGAAGATTTATCTTCATGCATGTTCTGTCCAAACTGAGAGCTTCAATTTCCCTGTCTTTTTTCATGCTCCATCTTTACCTCATTCTCACCCTCTGCCCATTGCGTGTCTATTGTTGGTGATGGTGTAAGAAACTGTGATGTGTACTCTGAATTCAATGTTAATGATGCCACCGATTACACTAATGATATCACGGTAATGGGAATGGACAACAGAGGACAGTGATGACCCCGATAGTGTGGGAACTGGTGACAGCTCTGACAATAGCACCTATAAATAAAAAAGTAAATCTGTGGTAATGTTCTAGTGAGGATTTACCACCATTCTGATACATCTAATGTGGTAAACTCTAGCATGGCTCTGAGCCATAATGAACATTTCCATTGTGAGTCACATTTCCTTGATTAGGAAAAAGCAAGAACACAAGATATTTCAGTTATAAACAGAATCTAAATGCTGCTCTGAAGCATAGTTGAGTGGTAACAATTTTTTTGTGTGTGTCATTATACAAATAACAAAAATCATCAAGTAGTGTACATTTTGACCAGGGTTGTCAAGATTTTTGACAAGAGGACCCACTTTAACTTGAAAATAAATTCAATTGACAACTTGATGTATATCATGCACTTTATTTACACATGTACAGAAATATTTTGTTTATGTATTACAATTGTAGAGGTTTTTATTCTTGAATTTTTCACTGATAGAACACATTACATCTGAGATATCCATCCATCCATCTTCTACAACTTACTTTTCACGGGGAACCTGGAGACTATGGGCAGAGGTTCTAGATTCTATTTTTACTACTTCACAGTCATAATAATCTTTTTTCTCCCTCTCTCCTTTTGCCGAGCCCCACACGAATTTCTGGAGATACTGGAGATCCAGATCATTTCAGCCTCTGGATGGAGCTCAAGTCTCGAATCTTCTCTACTGGGACTGCGGCTGCTCCGAAGACCATACAGACTTCATTTACATCCATACTGTACTATTTCACACTGTCTGTTGTTACCCAGATGAGGATGGGTTCCCTTCTGAGTCGGGTTCCTCTCAAGGTTTCTTCCTTTAAACATCTTAGAGAGTTTTTCCTTGCCACCATCACCACTCAGTGGCTTGCTCAGTTGGGATAAATTCACACCTTTAATATCTGTACACCGTGTTTATATTTCTGTAAAGCTGCTTTGAGACAATGTCTGTTGTAAAAAGCACTATACAAATAAAATTGAATTTAATTATCCCAGGAAGCATCGGGCACAAGGCGGGGTACAGGCTATCGCAGGGCACAATCACATACACACTCACACATGCCAATCACCCTACCATGCATGTCTTTGGACTGGGGGAGGAAACCCCCGAAAGGGGAGAACATGCAAACACCCTGGCGGGAATCAAACACCAGACCCGTGAGGCGAACGTGCTAACCACTAAGCCATCTGAGATATAATATTGATAATTCTACTAGTTGTTTGAGTTACTGAGGTTTAGATCAAACCCATTCAATTCAAGTGCCCTGTCATATAAACTAACAGCAGTAAAAGTGAAGAACAATATAATACACCGATCAGCCATAACTAAATCCACAGACAGTTGAACTGAATAACATTGATTATATCGTTACATTGGCACGTGTAATAGGGTGGAATATATTAAGCGGCAAGTAAATAGTCAGTTCTGAAGTTGATATGTTGGAAGCAGGGAAAATGGACAAGCGTAAGGATCTGAGCAACTTTAACAAGGGCCAGATTGTGATGGCTAGATGACTGGGTCAGAGCATCTCCAAAACAGCAGGTCTTGTTTGGTGTTCACGGTATGCAGTGGTCAGTACCTACCAAAAGTGCTCCAAGTAAGGACGACTAGTGAACTGGTGACAGGGTCATGGGAGTCCAAGGCTCATGTTTTCATTTACATCATGTGGACGTGTGTGCTGCTTACCTGGGGAAGAGATTGCACCAATATGCACTATGGCAAGAAGGCAAGCTGTCTGAGGCAGTGCAATGTTCTGCTGGGAAACCTTGGGCACTGGCATTCATGTGGATGTTACTCTGATGCATCCCTTCAGGGCAACGACATTCCCTAATGGCAGTGGGTGCTTTCAGCAGGATAATGTGCCATGCCACACTGCAAAAATTTATCAGGAATGGACTGAGGACCATCACAAAGAGTTCATGGTGTTGACATGGCCTCACAAAAGTGAGTACACCTCTATGTGAAAATATCCAGATTGGGCCCAAAGTGTCAATATTTTGTGTGGCCACCATTATTTTCCAGCACTGCCTTAATCCACTTGGGCATGGAGTTCACCAGAGCTTCACAGGTTGCCACTGGAGTCCTCCTCCACTCCTCCATGATGACATCATGGAGCTGGTGGCTGTTAGAGACCTTGTGCTCCTCCACCTTCCATTTGAGGATGCCCCACAGATGCTCAATAGGGTCTGAAGTGCAGATACAATTTACAGGCATACCCCAGTGTGGCAAAGCTACGCAACCTCTCATTCCCTTCTCAGGAAACATGGTTAAATATGTAACCCAGACATTCCCTTTCAAAGAAAACTCAACGTTGAGTGAGCTTCACACTGTGGGAACGAATATACCCACTCCATCATACTGAGGGCATGGCCTGTCACAGAGGCTCCATCAATAGGGGCATGGCTGGCATAAATGGTGGCCACATAGGCCCTAATAGTAGAAGGAGCCAACCTTGCTGAGAAACGTTCCTGTAAGAACTCCATTACTGTAGCCACTGCACAGTTTACTGGGTCTCAGTGACGTTCCTAGTGTTCAAAATGGTCTCTACAACCTCAGGTGAGAGACTGGAATCAATGAGCTGGTGCTCCTCAGGGGCCAGACAAACAGAGACACAGTTTCTGTAGTTCCAGCCAAAGGTGATAAATCAACCCTCTGGCTTGAGACAATAGATCCCTGCAAACAGGAATCCTCAAAGAGTGCCGTCCAGCAGAGATATTATCTTCAAGAACCATATACAAGCTAGGCAAAAAAGCCAAACTATAATACTGAATTCATGTATGTGGTGCAGACCAGCCTACCGCAGCACACACATCCTTTATTGTCAGAAGCTTCTCTAAAGCTGACTATAATTGCTCAAATGGGGCACCTGACAGACTTTTCCAGTCCACAGAACATCCCAAGAAGGTATGCGTGGTCTGCATATGGGCCTCAGCCATCTGACACAAAGTAAGAGGACGTTGCCCCACAGAGGCTGCATCAATAGGGGCATTGTTGGCCAAAATGTCAGCCACATAGACCCTAATTGTAGAAGGACCCAACCCTGCCAAGAAATGTTCTTGTAAGAACTCCAGGACTTTAGGTATTGCACAGTTTACTGGGTCTCACTGGTGTTGCTCACACCACAATAAAAAAGTGCTCTAGTGTTTAACATGGTCTCTACAACCTCGGATGAGAGACCGGAATGAGCTGGTGCCCCTCAGGGCCAGACTCACAGTTTCCATAGTTCTGGCCAAGGGTGATAAATCAACTCTCTGACTTGAGACAATAGATACCTGGGAATGGGAATCTCCCACAAAGTGCCATCCAGCAGAGATATTATCTCAGAGGACCAAATTTGAGCTGGCCAATCTGGTGCTACTAGCAGCAGACATAGCACGATCTTGGAGAACTCTTGTTAGAGCTTGTGGGAGAAGAGCAATCTGCAGTGTGAGGGAGCACTCTCATTCTCACTGGCTCCCCCTCTGGCTTCTTGGAGTTAGAGAGGGTAGGTTGACTCTCCATACTGGAGGGAGAAGTTGCTTCACAAGCTCCACTCATTGCTCTTCATCTGAGAAGTGAGAGAGCCGAGAGTGACCTCGACAGCAGCCGAACCAGTGTTCTGAGGTCTTGCTTCAACTGAGAAGCAAAATCCCATATTCTTCACACAAAAATGTGTCCATCCCCCTCTGTAATAACATGATAGCCGAGTGATACACTTTCTGAACTCTTTAAAGCTCATTCTGTTTGCTCAGGATAGTGACAGCCGAGGAAAGACAACCAACATGCGGCTTGTGCTGAAGACAAAGAAAGCTGATGACGTAGTTTACAGGTGCTGGTTTATAGTCATGGAATGGGTGAAATGTCACGTCACCTGACCACGGAAGGCCTATAAATAGGTTTGATTTTACACAGACTTCAGACACCGGTTGCGTCTGAGAGTGCTTCCCACAGCGTGAAGCTTACATAACGTTGAGTTTCCTCTGAAAAGGAACCAGAAGGGCCATGAAAAAAAATGTTTCCATGAACAAAAATGTTAATTTTTCATTACGTTTTGCATTTGTGCCTTATTGCATGACATTCTTATGTGTAATTAGCATTTAGAATTTTTTTGTACATAAATTGTCCATTCAAAAGATACCGAGGGTACAAGACTTTTGTACTAAAGTTTTTAAACAGATATACTGAAAGGGAAAGACATTCATAATTTCAGTGGCATGAATAATTAATATGAAGTTTCATATTCTGAAGTAAGAAAAATGCAGCATATATTAGCCTTTATTATCCTTACCTGACACACACGCACACGCACACACACGAGTCCACACCTCTACTCAACCTTCCACTCACCTCAATGCATTTGCCACTAATATAAAGCATGCATCACATGTCAGCTGAATGGCCCTAATAAAAAGACAGACCTAATCAGATCCATCAGCCATGCATTCCACTCTCACTCTTATTCCCTATCGTGACCTGATTAATGTTAATTTCATCATGTTTCTTTTTCAGCTCAATAAACCCACCTCCCACTCTAAATCAAATTGTTACTGATTGTGGCCTGCCACTAAGTTACTCCTCCTCTCTCCTTTCACATACACACTCCTCCCCACTAACTTCACATACAGTGTCATAATGTAGTTTGTCATAATTAAGTCCAGCAGCTAATTAATTAAGTGCCCAGAATAGTAATTAGTGAGCTTTAGATGCGGAATATGGGGTAAGGGGACTTGCTAGAAGGGTGTAGCAAGGATGAAGAATATTTCTATTGAAACACTGACATAAGAGACACCATTGAAGAATGATAAGGTGAATCTTTTTTTTTTTGCGGTTGCACACAAACACACACACACACACACACACACACACACACACACACACACACACACACACACACACACACACACACCAGCAGCAGAAGCATCAGAGTGATGGGCTTGAGAGTGCAGCATTTATTGACTGATCTACGAGCACTAATGGAAATGATGTAGAGAGGGAGAGACAGTTCATTAGAATTGCAGCTTGATTAAAGTGTGTGTTTGAGCACTGGTATTCCCCCCCCACTGTATTTGATTAATTTCAATTAAGCTAGACTTTTTCCTGTATAAAGTCATGCTGTTATAAACACATTTATAGCACGGTTTAATTTGCCTCATAATGCCTATAAGGCCATTTCATACCTGAGCATGTAAGTTTTGTATTATAATTCTTCCAATCCTGGAGAGCCTAGAGCATGCTGCAGCATGTAGCTTTCCATCATCCAACAGAAGACTAGTAAATAATGGCACATAAGCTTAATCAGATGTGCTTGAGTAGAATAAATAATAATAGATAATAGATAGATAGATAGATAGATAATAGATAATACTTTATTGATCCCCAAGGGGAAATTCAGGATCCTAGTAGCTCAAAGACATCACACACAATACAGCATACAACCAAATAAAATAAAAAATAAAATGCTAAAGAAGACTCAGAAGAACAAGAAATATACCAAATCCACAGACTGGGAATTAAGTGGGTTACACAAGCGGCTAATATAGTCCTTAGACAGTATGAATAGTAAAACAATCACACAGTGATTCAGTACACACATTGTTGTTGTAAGAGGTTATGGAAGTGTATGTGGATGTATAAGGGGTGAAGAGGCAGATAGACTATGCAGAGAAGTCTATCTCACCTCTTCCCTTCAGTGAAGCATTGTAGAGCTGTATAGCCCTAGGGACAAAAAGACTTCCTCAGGCTGTCGGTTGTACATGGCAGTGAACGTAGCCTCCCACTGATCGAGCTCTTTTGATTTGAGATAGTGTTATGGAGTGATGACAGTCATTGTCCAAAATATTCGTCAGTTTGTTCAGGGTCCTTTTGTCTGACACTGAAGTGATACACTCAGTTCCACTCACAACCGAGCCAGCTTTCCTTACAGCTGTTCAGTTGTCCAGCGTCCTTCTTCTTGACACAAACAAATTCCCAATATTATTTAAAAATAATCTCAATCCAACATACATCCACACTTATATGGTATAAAACACTAAAAAAACATAAAGTTACAATTAAGATATCCACATCACACTCGTTCCCCAAAACATCTAAAAACTTAAAAACATGTTCACACCCTGAACACTCTCAAATTATTTGTACAAACTACTAGTACATACAACTACACACAGTCAAAACACAAGTTCATAGAACAAAAGTAAGTTCACATTTATCATCCTCACAACTACCACTCTCCCGTCAGTATTTCATCCTCCCATCCTCACATTTCTCTTGCATGTTTACTTCTCTGTACCCCTACCTCTTTCGCCTCTTCCCCTTCACTCAGCTCTAACCCTCTCTGAACCACCTAGAGAATGAACGACAGTTGTACGAGAAATAGGTGAGTTGTAACCCCTCAACTCCCATTTTACGCGTGATCTGGAGAGCATCTGTCTATCCATCCATCCATTCTCTGTACCTGCTTATCCTAAACAGGGTTGCAGGGAGTTTGGAGAATATACCAGGGGACTCGGGACAACCTGGTTGGGATGCTAACCCATCGCAGGGCAGGGCACAAATCACACTAACATACACACATTAAAGATAATTTTGGAAATACCAAGCAGCCTACAGTGCATGACTTTGGACTGGGAGAGGAAACTGGAGTATCGGGATGAAACCCTGACTCACAGGAAGAACATGCAAACTTTATTCACCCAGGACAGAAGTGCGATTCAGACCCCCAACCCTGAAGGTGCGTTTACATGAGAAACTGGGAATAAACTTAGACGCATATGTGTTGTTCTTTTGTTAGCAACAAACTAGCCATCTATCTGTGATGAATGGTGTATACTAACCTTTTATAGTCATGTGACACATGAAATGCCACGTCACTGTACCACGGCAGACTTCAGATACTGGTCAAGTGTGAGGGCGCTTCCCACAGCGTGAAGCTCACACAACATTGAGTGCCCTTTGAAAGGGAACCAGAAGGGTAATGAACAAAAATGGCCATACTTCTCATTTTCACATTATCTGTGTTACCTTCACATTCTGTGTTACCCAGATGAGGATGGGTTTCCCTTCTGAGTCGGGTTCCTCTCAAGGTTTCTTCCTCAAAAAACATCTTAGGAAGTTTTTCCTTGCCACCGTCGCCACTCAATGGCTTGCTCAGTTGGGATAAATTCGATTTGTTTTCTACCTGTTTGTCTCTGTTTATCTGTTCCTGTTTGTCTCTCTTTATCTGTTTCTGACTGTTTATACCTGTTTTTTATTTCTGTAAAGCTGCTTTGAAACAAGGACTATTGTAAAAAGCGCTATACAAATAAAATTGAAATTGGAAATTGAAATTGGAAATGTTTCTGTTGATTTTACATTAAGTTTTTCATTTGTGCCTTATTACATGATATGCTTGTGTATAATTGTCATTTTTGAATTTTTTAGTACTTAAAATGCATTAATTGAATAATTAATAATACGTTTTACATTCTGAAGTAAGATGGTGTATACTTACCCTTTCATAACATTGATATGACTTCTAGTTGAATGTAGCATAAGTCTTAGGCTCCCAGTTCTAAAGGTATACCCACCTCAATAACAATATATAGGATAACACTTCATTGTTTCTGTAACATGCAGTTATTGAAGGCATGATGCAAGTGTCTAAACTCAGCATTTCTTTATTAGTAAGTCAAGCTTCATTATCAAAGCTCCAAGAAGGAGTCAGAGCACAAGCAGACAGGAATGAACTAGGATAATCCATAATCATAATCTGTAACACAGGCAAGGGATAGAAAGTCTGAAACGCAAGTTTCAGAAATGCACAAATGAACCATAGAACCAACAGAGTATAAATAGTCCAAATAATTTTTTTTCCACATCACTTATCCTACACAGAGTTGCAGGGGAGCCTGGAGCCTAACCCAGGGGTCATGGGGTACAAGCCAGGGTATACCCTGGATGGGGTGCAAACCCATCACAGGGCACAATTGCACATACATTCACACACTATGGGCAATTTGGAAATGCCAATCAGCTTATAGCGCATGTCTGTGGACTGGGGGAGGAAACTGGAGTACCTGGAGGAAACCTGAAGCACAGGAAGAACATGCAAACTCCACACACACTGGGAAGATGAAAGATTCAAACCCCTGAGGTGAGAGGCAAATGTGCTAACCACTAAGCCACCAAATTTAACTATGCAATATATACTGATGCCTGCAATGCTATATCTCCTCATGATTAGCATAGGAAAATCCACAAAGCATTATAACACGCTCGTATTAGGAAATACATCTATTCTTCCTGTCTGACTTATACTTCTATTTTTCATCTGTTCATTTTCTCTCCGCTCTCCAAGTCCATGTTCTTCATGGCTTTAGGGATGCTGGAAAGTGCTCGACCGCAAGGTCAAGTTAACGGTCAGAATGGAAATTGCTTGGCACAGCAAGTCAGTGTCTCCGAAAAGTTTCCTAAGTTTCTCTTCTTTGCCTTGCCATCACACTGCACTGCCTTGCCATTCTCTTTCTCTCTCTCTCTTTCTCTCTCTCTCTCTCTCCATCCCTCACTCCCTTCCTCACCCATGCTTTTTCCTCCCTTGAAATTTCTTTGAGAAGATTATCCGCAGGTAAGCTTGTTAGTGTGGCGATCCTGCGTCAGCAGCTCTTCCTTCTGCACTGACCACTGTGTGTGTGTGTGTGTGTGTGTGTGTGTGTGTGTGTGTGTGTGTGTGTGTGTATGTGTGTGAGAAGGGTCTTGCATGCAGGTCAGTCAGGATTTGGTGGAAGACTGTGAATGGGTGTGTGGTAGTGGGGCAGTGAGGCACTTCGCATTAACATGGCGTGACAACATCATAAGACAGCGTAAATGACTGGGAGAGATGATGGTTTGGGAGAGGAATTGAGAAATAGAGAGATACAGAAATAGCAGGATAGGGGAATGGAGGAATAGAGGGATCAAGGATGAAGGGATATAGAGTTATATGTGGATGGAGGGGTAGAATAGCGGTATATGGGGATATTAACGAACAGCGGTATATACGGATCGAGAGAAGATCCCTGTATACCGTGTGTGTGTGTGTGTGTGTGTGTGTGTGTGTGTGTGTGTGCGTGCGTGTCTTAGACTTATGGAAAGCTTCACATTCTGGTGTTCATGCCCAGATTTGGGATTGGAGCTGCTCCTGGGAAAAGAGGAGAGAGATAAATGGAAAGAGACAGGGTGAGAGGGATCAATTCCTCCTGTGACAGAGGGGAAATCTGCACAAATCTCTCCTTGTTAGAAGGAGAGGGAAAGAAAGAAAGCAAGGGATCAGTACACCACTTTCTCAAACTGTCTCAGGAGGACAAATGGGTTTCTTCCCCTGAGCCTCACTATAGCTGGATACAAGAGAGTCCTCTCTGTCTCTGTCTCTCTCACTCACACACTCTTTCTGAACCATGTCTGTGAGGTCTTGGTCTTTACAAAACTAGAGCAACAAAGGACAAAAAACATAAAGAACAAAAATAGAATTACAAGCAGACAGATATATAAATCAAATTTCTTATATTCTGTAGTTTGAATTATGTCAGGTCAGGGGTTCTCAAACAACCAGGAACACAAGAATATATATATATATATATACAGTGGTGTGAAAAAGTGTTTGCCCCCTTCCTCATTTCCTGTTCCTTTGCATGTTTGTCACACTTAAGTGTTTCGGAACATCAAACCAATTTAAACAATAGTCAAGGACAACACAAGTAAACACAAAATGCAATTTGTAAATGAAGGTGTTTATTATTAAAGGTGAAAAAAAATCCAAACCATCATGGCCCTGTGTGAAAAAGTGATTGCCCCCTAAACCTAATAACTGGTTGGGCCACCCTTAGCAGCAACAACTGCAACCAAGCGTTTGCGATAACGTGCAATGAGGCTTTTACAGCATCCTGGAGGAATTTTGGCCCACTCATCTTTGCAGAATTGCCCTAATTCAGTTACATTAGAGGGTTTTCGAGCATGAACGGCCTTTTTAAAGTCATACCACAACATCTCAATAGGATTCAGGTCAGGACTTTGGCTAGGCCACTCCAAAGTCTTCATTTTGTTTTTCTTCAGCCATTCGGTGGTGGACTTGCTGGTGTGTTTAGGATCATTGTCCTGCTGCAGAACCCAAAGTTTGCGTTTCAGCTTGAGTACACAAACAGATGGTCGGACATTCTCCTTCAGGATCTCTTGGTAGACAGCAGAATTCAAATTCCTTTTATCACGGCAAGTCTTCCAGGTCCTGAAGCAGCAAAACAGCCCCAGACCATCACACTACCACCACCATATTTTACTGTTGGTATAATGTTCTTTTTATGAAATGCAGTGTTCCTTCTACGCGCATATACTTGGACACACACCTTCCAAAGAGTTCCACTTTTGTCTCATCGGTCCACAGAATGTTGTCCCAAAAGTCTTGGGGATCATCAAGATGTGTTGTGGAGAAATTGAGACGAGCTTTGATGTTCTTTTGCTCAGCAGTGGTTTTCTCCTTGGAACTCTGCCATGCAGGCCATTTTTGCCCAGTCTTTTCCTGATGGTGGAGGCATGAACGCTGACCTTAACTGAGGCAAGTGAGGCCTGCAGTTCTTTGGACGTTGTTGTGGGGTCTTTGTGACCTCTTGGATGAGTCGTCGCCGCGCTCTTGGGGTAATTTTGGGCGGCGGCCACTCCTGGGAAGGTTCACCACTGTTCCATGTCTTCGCCATTTGTGGATAATGGCTCTCACTGTGGTTCGCTGGATTCCCAAAGCTTTGGAAATGGCTTTATAACCCTTTCCAGCCTGATAGATCTCAATTACTTTCTTTCTCAATTGTTCCTGAATTTCTTGGGGTCTCGGCATGATGTGTAGCTTTTAAGGATCTTCTGGTGGACCTTACTGTGTCAAGCAGCTCCTATTTAAGTGATGCCTTGATTGTGAACAGGTGTGGCAATAATCAGGCCTGGGTGTGGCTAGAGAAATTGAACTCAGGTGTGGACAACCACAGTTATAGTATGTTTTAACAAGGGGGCAATCACTTTTTCACACAGAGCCATGATGGTTTGGATTTTTTTCACCTTTAATAATAAACACCTTCATTTACAAATTGCATTTTGGTTTTACTTGTGTTGTCCTTGACTATTGTTTAAATTGTTTTGATGTTCAAACACTTAAGTGTGACAAACATGCAAAGGAACAGGAAATGAAAGGAAGGGGGCAAACACTTTTTCACACCACTGTATATATATATATATATATATATATATATTTTTTTATATATATATATATATATATATATATATATCAATGTGGGTTGTACATGCGGTGCATTTACACACTGCATATGTATGAAAAAGAAGAAGATTTATTAAACAACAAAAAAAATCTTGACCTTTTTTTTCCATCTTCTCTTGTTTTTCACTCTGTAATCACTATTCTGACACAAGATTTGGGGTTAGAATGATAGTATTGAATTATTGAACATCAACAATCTGATCTAAAATGATTTTTCAGCCATCAGATGAAAGACAAAAAACTTTTAGATATATTTTAAGTACAAGCAATAGTAATAGCAAGCTGGAGTGAAAGACACAATGGTAACAAAGCAATTAGCTCTCTCTGTCATTCTCCAGTGTTAATGAAGAAAGCCACCGCTCTGGGAGGCCCAGAGTGACAGAGACAGAGGTGAGAAAATAACAATGCTGGGCTTTACTCACTGCACTGACTACAACCAGGAGGCATGCACACACCTTTACACACACATATACACACACGTGCGCGCGAACGCACATGAATACGTGTCCTAGGATGAGGGTGCTAGTGGACCACCGCAGGGGATAAACCTGAAATGAAGTGCTAACACATTTCTTTCGTGTTTTTGAGGTGAATACATTAACAGATAGAGTCAAACAGGAAACAGAGGTTGATGTTTTAATAGATTAGCAGATGAGACCGAGGAAATAAACATCTGTGTCTGTGTGAGAGAAAGAAAGATTCAAAGCCTTATGTCATGTATATGAAAGTGTTTCTTAGTTCTGTTTTTGCCAGAATGAGAAAACTTTCATCCCTAATTCCCATTCCATGATTCTGATTATGGATTATCCTTGTTTGCTTATGTTTTGAGCTATGCTATTGACTCTGGCTATGATGTTTGTATTCACCCCAATAAAGCTCATTCCGAATTTATACATTTGTGTCCTGCCTCTCACCACACACTACAGTCCCAAGCAACATTTTACTATGCTTAGTAGTGTGTCAGTACTCCAATAGTGTCTATAGTGTTACACTATGTAGTGTATAGAATATATGATCCTGAATTCTCATCGAATGCATTTTTTTTTTTTGCTTCTTATCTAGTTCTGTTAAGAAATGTTGTTCTGCAAGTAACCTGCAATAGCAGTTTTTCACCAGAGAGGCAATATTTCAAAAAATTTGGGGCTTTAAAAGTTCATTTACTTAATTTTTTTTCCTGATCTGTTAGATTGATTGTTTAAACAATAAATAGCTCTGAACATCTACTCTTGGTTGTAGCAGTTTCACTTTTGAAGACTGCATTTGTTGTTAAAATGGATAAGCCAACATGAAGATCAGGGAGCTGTCTATGGGAGAAAAGCAAGCCTTTTTGAAGTGGAGAGATCAGACGCCTTACACAAACATTGGGCATAGCCAATACGACAATTTGTTATGTCCTGAAAAGGAAGAAACCACTGGTGACCTCAGCAACAGACACAGAATGGGTCGGCCAAGGAGAACAACAACGGCTGATGACAGAAACATTGTGAGAGCTGTGAAGAAAAAACTAAAAACAACAGTCAGTGACATTAATAACAATGTCTACAGTTTGAGAAGACTTTGAGAGCAGAAACATAGAAGCCAAACCAAAAGGTGCAAACCACTCATCAGCAGTAAAAATCCATCCATCTTCTACTGCTTATTCCTTCTTCAGGGTTGCAGGGAACCTGGAGCCAATTCAATTCAATTCAATTTTATTTGTATAGCGCTTTTTACAATAGTCATTGTCTCAAAGCAGCTTTACAGAAATAAAAAACAGGTATGAACAGTCAGAAACATCTAAAGAGAGACAAACAGGAAAAAAATAGAGACAAACAGGTAGAAAACAAATGGAATTTTATCCCAACTGAGCAAGCCACTGAGTGGCGACGGTGGCAAGGAAAAACTCCCTAAGATGTTTTTTGAGGAAGAAACCTTGAGAGGAACCGACTCAGAAGGGAAACCCATCCTCATCTGGGTAACACAGATTGTGAATGTAACACAGATAATGTGAAAATGAGAAGTATGTATGGCCTTAGGAGCAGCCGTAGTCCCAGCAGAAGATTTGGGCTCATCCAGAGGCAGAAGGGATCTGGATCTCCAATATCTCCATAAATTCGTGTGGGGCTCGGCAAAAGAGAGAGAGAGGGAGAAAAGTATTATGACTGTGAAGTAGTGCGATATAATCTAGTCAGGGTAAGTTTAGAACAAAATGTTTTAAGCCTAGATTTAAACACTGAGACTGTGTCTGAGTCCCGAACACTAATAGGAAGACTGTTCCATAACTGTGGGGCCTATGTGTCAAGGCTCTTCCCCTGCAGTAGACTTACTATCTAGGTAATATCAAATAACCTGCATCTTTTGATCTGAGTAGGCGTGGCGGATCATATAAAACCAGAAGGTCCGTAGATATTGTGGTGCGAGACCGTAGGTGCTTTATAGGTTAATAAAAGTATTTTAAACTTAATGCGAAATATACCGAGCCAATGCAGTGTGGATAAGATCGGGGTGATATGGTCGATCTTCTAGTTCTAGTAAGGACCAGCAGCTGCATTCTGACTAACTGAGTTTATTTATATTCCTACTGGAACATCCAGACAGTAAGCATTACAGTAATCTAATCGAGGTGACGAATGCATGAACCAGCCTATCCCAGGTGGCATCAGGCACAAGGCGGGGTACACCCTGGACAGGGTGCCAGTCCATCGCAGGGCACAATCATACACACTTACACACCCATTCATACACTACGGACAATTTAGACACACCAATCAACCTACCATGCGGGAAACCCCCGCAGCACGGGGAGAACATGCAAACTCCCAGCAGTAAAAATCAGAATGGAATTTGCAGAAAAATACAGAGATTAGTCAGAAAAGTTCTGGAACCAAGATTAACCTCTATCAAAGTGATGGAAAGATCAAAGTATGGAGAAAGTAAGAACCTGCTCCTGATCCAAAACATACAAGCTCATCTGTGAAACATGGTGGAGGTAGTGTCATGGCTCGGGCTTTTGGGCTTGCATGGTTGCTTCTAGAACATTCTCACTAATCTTTATTGATGATGCAACTCATGATGGTAGCAGCAGAATGAATTCAGAAGTTTACAGGAACAGTTTGTCTACCAATTTACAGAGAAATGCATCCAATGTATTCAGGGGGAAATTTTTCATGCATCAAGACAATGACCCAAACACACTGCTACTGTTTTATGTGTGGCATCAGGCTGAAACTAAGACACTTCCATATTTGCATGTTCTTCCATTATAGGTAAATTTCAAAGAAACGTTTCCATTTTTCTCCCTGTAGGGAAATGTATTGTATCAAGTGTATTGCTCATGGTAATCGTACATACACTACAGATGTAGTAGACAGAGTGTAGATTGAAGTATTACTTTAAAATATGACATTAGTAACATGTATACTCGTGGTGATACACTGTAAGTTGTCGAGTATCTGTAGTGTATGTGTGTGTGGGCGAGAGAGAGAGACACCAGGTCTTGTCTATCTATATCTACACCACATCTTTCTCATTTCTGGAAGAACAACGATGCCTGAAAAAAGCCTGTGGTGTGCATTTATGCTGACCACTACAAATAGATTAACGAGCTAAAGATCTGCAGAATGTTAATTAATTTGGGGGGTATTCTAAACTGGGACAGAGGAAAAGATGTATAGGAGCTTTGGCAGAGTGACCACACCACACTGAATTTATAGTGTGTGCTGCCACATAGTCAATGCTGTTTTAATTCACCACCATAGTATAGCCCCCACCCCCATCATTATCCCCTCTCATTAATGGAAATCTAATCATCCACCATGCCGCACCCGCCCCCCCCCCCAATCAACACACACACACACACAACAACACACACACAACAAACAACACACACACACAACAAACACACACACACAACACAACAACACACACAACACAACACACACACAAACAACACACACAACAAAACAACACAAAAAAACACACACACACACACACACAACACACACACACACACACACACACCCACACAACACACACACACACACACACACACACACACACACACACATACACACACACACACACACACACACACACACACACACACACACACACACACACACACACACACACACACACACACACACACACACACACACACACACACACACACACACACACATACACATACACACACACACACATAGACGCACACAAGTTGGTTTTTCTATCATTGTGAGGACCTTCCATGTTGTGAGATCTTTTAGTTTTTCAAATAAAAGCTGTGGGGGACCTTGACAATGATAGAGGAGTTACTGAAGATGAATAAATAAATTCATTAATAAAATAAAAGCTGTGAAAATATTTTTATGAAGACTGAGTGATTTTAAGAACATCTGACACTATCCACTCATTGCGTGTGAGGACATCTGGTCCTTTTGGTTCTCACAAAGCACTAAATACATGTACACACACACACACACACACACACACACACACACAGAGATATACACATAGTGATAATGATTTCTGTGTATACAAATGCACATTACAAGTGTGAGCTCTTTGTCACAAGAATAAATGCTGTGTGTGTGTGTGTGAGTGTGTGTGTGTGTGTGTCTGTGTGTGTGTGTGTCTGTCTGTCTGTCTATTAGATGTGAAATGCAACGTCACTCTCTGTATCTGTATGTGTTTACTGCACCAAAATATCCATATTTGTATTTCAATTTGACCTGGAAGTAGGCATGGCCCTCCTTTTTCTCACTGAATGTGAACCCTGCCTCTATTTCCCCAGACACTGGAAATAAACTCAGCGCTGCTGGGAAAATGAAAGCATTTTTTGTTCACAAGGTATAACAACAAACTTTATTCAACTCCTGAACTGCAGTTCTTCACCTACATCAGACACCCTGTGAAACTTTCTGGCAAGCTTTCTATCGAATGTGACTGAGTCAGCTAGGGATCTATCTTTGAAAACAACAATGTTTTTCCACAATCAGTCAACATGTTCATACATGACAACACCAACCAAGTAATGATATTTCATTCGATTTAGTTTTGTTTTGGGGTTTGTTACATACCAGAAATATCAGTTTGTTGGACATGCTATCAGAATCTGCTACAATGTTGGTGATGCAGTACTGCTTCTAGTCAACCACTAAAGATAGAAAAATAAACAATAACACTCCTATTCCTATCGGTATTCTAGCTGTTTAGAACACATTATCTGTTGCGAATAATCTATACACTTGGCTCCATCATTATTATTCATCTGTTTGTCTAATTGTCTGTCTGTCTTATATTTTACTCATTACCTGTATTGATCTCCATACTGTAATATTTCTTATTGCTTTGTGCAGAAGTTCTCTAATAGGCCTGACTAATATATAACAAATTATATACCATGTCCTGTTTTTTTTTCCTTTTAATGAATATTGGAAACATGTTTTCCCAACTGTATCTGCTTTAACTCATCAAAGCAAGAGGTTAAGAGGAGAATGATTGCTAATGCTGTATTACTTCTCAGATTCACCTAGATTCACGTCTACTGCCATATAGTCTGAGTAAAAAGGGTGTACCTCTGGACTGGTACACTCAAGTGTAAACCTTTTGTACCTTTAGTATGTGTATTTTATTTAGAAAGGTGAATATAGTCTTTTGTTAAAGCTTTACTCTAATACACACTTACAGTGCAAGAATGTACCTTAAAAGTACACTTTAACTTGTAAGATACATAGTAAAGTTACAAAAGATAAAGATAGCACGCCAAATACAAGAGAAAGTCACATATTGTACCTGTTTTATTTTCTGAGATAGTATTATCATATACTTGCTGTATAAAGTTAAATACAGGCTGCTTATCTGTGCCACTACAGAGGCAGATAGCAGAACTGTAAAAAAAAAACAAAAAAAAAGCCTGTGTAGAACAGGTGATATAATCTCAAATCACAGCGGTAGTGTTCACCTCTATGTTGCTACACCTTGCATCTGGGGCCAAAACTGAGGTGGAAAAAAAAGGAAGATTGCTTTACATTAATTTTCAGAAAGCCCCAATTCAGCAATCTCTTTTTGCTTGCTAATCACCAAAATGGCAACCCATTGATAACCACTACCAGGTCTGTTTCTGTATGGATCATTGCATATTGCACATTTTTTAGCGTTCCCTTGGCTCCTCTGAGGCCCTGGAACTATATATAAAAAAAAATCTTGTGTGAGTGTGAATATGTGTGCTGCTGCTTCATCACATGCTCTGTGGTAATCTAACAGCGCAGCATGTGGTCATCACTATTATACAGTGCAAAGCTTGTGTACATAAATTCCCATAGTGTTTTACATTATGGACAAGATCAGCAACTGCGTGCCTAATTAAAGATGTGTTTTTGCATATGGTCTGTGTGTAAGTGCACAGGACTGTGTGTGTGTGTGTGTGTGTGTGTGTGTGTGTGTGTGTGTGTAGATTGGGCAGGACACAATGACACAGAGGGAAGGTAATCAAGAAGACAGGACATAGGAAGTTCCCAGTCATGGCGGATTTTCTCACAGCGTCCCTAGCAGTCAGATACTCTGGTTTTTCTTATTTTTATCATGTGCAATAAGACAAGATGAGAAGAGAGTAGACAGTGAAGAGAGATTCCTGAATTGGGCTTTCAGGAGCTATTATGGTTCCTCTTACTCATATTCATCTTTTATATTTTCAAAATGGAAAACAAGACAAACTCAGAACGCCAACTGCTGTCATTCTCATTTCAGCTTTCATATTTGTCCAATCACTTTCACTTCCCTAGATTTCCACCTAAAACCTAGAGACTGTATTGTAAATACTACAGCTTTGTGGGCATTATTTATTTCCTGTCACACTCTAAATGCGGATAAAAGTCACATTTGTGGTACATAACCTCCTTATTTGTTCCTTCATTTAATGTTGTTTTTATTTTTCTCATAACACATGGGGAAATACTTCACTCTCATCTCTTTGTAGCTTTGACGAAGCAGTTATAATGAAAAGACACAATGGTGTGTCTTTGAGGCCCTGTTTGAAGGAAGTGCCTTGCTTGGTGACGAGTCTTTCAACTAGAGTCTGTCCATTTCATCACACCCTGTCTCTGAAGCATTAGACTAGGTACAGCTTGACAAGTCTGCCACTTAGAACATTTATATCTTTTCCTTTAAAAAAATCTTTACAATTATAGCTATCTAGCAGAGCTTCTCTAGTGGATCCACTGTTGTGGCCAATCATGTGCATTCGTACAAATTATTTAGTTGAACTTTATCCATATTAACCATACAATAAAATATTTGTATTTATTTTCATAATTGGGCGCACGGTGGCTTAGTGGTTAGCACGTTTGACTCACCTCGCCAGGGTTGAAGGTTTGATTTCCACCGCTGCTCTGTGTGTGGAGCTTGCATGTTCTCCCCGTGATGCGGGGGTTTCCTCCGGGTACTCTGGTTTCCTCCCCGGTCCAGAGACATGCATGGTAGGCTGACTGACATGTCCAAAGTGTCCATAGTGCTTGAATGGGTGTGTGAATGGGTGTGTGATTGTGCCCTGCGATGGATTGGCACCCTGTCCAGGGTGTACCCTGCCTTGTGCCCCATGCTCGCTGGGATAGGCTCCTGGTTTCCCCGCAACCCTGAAAAGGATAAAGCTATATAGAGGATGAATGGATGGATGGATGAATGTATTTTCATAATTGAATGCTATTTCAGACAATTCTCTAACTTCTGTTAAAAGACTTTCATAGATCTTTCATTTTATTAATACTTTCTGGTCTGATGGCTTTCAACCAAATGTTTAAAGATGACTGGACAGAGAAGTATGCATTTATTCTCTCTGTGTCAGATTCAAAACAAATGGCTCAATGTCCAATGTCCATCCATCCATCCATTCTGCCATTTTTTTCATACTGCTTATCCTACACAGGGTCGCATGCGGGCCTTTATCTCATTATAAAATGTAAAATATAATTTTATTCCTTTAGAAAATCAGACATGTAAATATATCTATTACTTTTTTTTTTTAATCAGGTCTTCTGCCTTAATTGAATAGATTCAACCAGCCCATGTGCATGTTAGACGTTTTCCGATCCTGCATCACCGTTGCGTAGTTGTCTGCAGAACTCACGCTAATCGCTCTGTAAGCACTTTATCAAAAACTGCTTGTTCTTTTGGTCTTTTTTTCTGCTTTCTTGTTGTTTTGTTGCTCTGGTTTCCAGCCACTCTTTCTCTTTCAGTGAAGTAAAAGAACAGTGCTGACACTCATTAAAAGAGAAAAGAAGGAACATCAAGCGGAGGGAAGTGAGCCCGTCTCTGCTCAACCTGCGGTCATGAAACCGTCATCCAGAATGAGATGTGCTTGTTAGCTCCTACCAGAGCATTACCATCCCTCCCTCCTGCTCTCTCTCTCTTTTTTTTTTCTTTTTTTTAAATTTCTTTTACAGCTTCTCTCATACACAACTACAATCAATTAAAGATTAAATAAAAGGAAGGCTTTCATTTGGTATCGTGACATTGGTCAAGAGAGGACAGAAAGCACAGAGAATGTGCAGGTGTTTGTGGCTTTAGGGTCTGTATCAATGTATTTTAATTGGATAATTGCATATCATTGATTTATTACATGAGCTACTTAAAATGTTTATGGATTTGTATTATAATTTGATGTATCTTTATGCTGATTTTAAAAAAGCTGTGTGGTGAGTGTTGAGACAATTTGTGGTTACCAGCATTGTATTCATTCATTTATTAATTCATCCATCCATCATTCATTTATTCATCTTCAATGAGCACTTTATCCTGGTCAGGGTTGTGGTGAATCCAGAGCTTATCCCGGGAACTTATCCCGGGATGTTTCTGCTTCTGTTTATTGTATTCTGCGGTTGACATTTTATATAACAGACACATACATAGTGTTGAAAGGATCTGATGCATATAATCATATAGTATAGATGTTATGTAAAGGAATAAATGTGTAATGGACTGAATGCATATGTGTGTGTGTGTGTGTGTGTGTGTGTGTGTGTGTGTGTGTGTGTGTGTGTGTGTGTGTGTGTGTGTGGTTTAGTGTTTAGTCTGTGACTGTGTGTGTAAGGTACTTATCTTTCTTTCAGCTCCCGAACTGTTTTGGTTTATCTGGAGATAACACTGTCATGTCACCCCATCTCATCCCTCACTCCTTCCCTCCTCCCTCTTCTTTTTCTTCCCTCCTCCTATCCCCTCCATCAGTCTCATTCATAATTGATCTGGGGGGTCTTTTTTCTGCCGACACCATCAGAGTGTGTGGCAATGCACACACTCTCTCCTGTTACTGCATGCCTCTTCCTATAGCAGCAGGAAATGACTATCAATAAAGACAGGAAGTGAGAGCAAGCACTGACCCTTAAGTTACACCTTGTACCTTCAAACGCAACACACACACACATACACACAAACATGCACATGCGCACACACACACACACACATATATATATATATATATATATATATATATATATATATATATATATATATATCTACTGGATGGGGTAAACACCTTGTACTGCTGTTAAAGAAACAAAGAGCAACATTTTCCCAATATTGCCAAAATAGTGTCATTTATTAAGGTCAATAATCGTTTAAGTCAAAACAAGTTTTGTAATATTTGTATTTCTAGCTGGAATTCAAACATTTGCTCAGAAGAAAACTTTGGTCTCCTCTGTGAAGTCCCACACGATGTAAAAACCAAATAATGTGGACCACCAATATCCAGATATTCAGGACAATCTCTACCTGTGTGTTAGTCATTTTGAAATCTTCCTCTTCCATGAGTGTTTAAGCATTTTGGCCTGGCTATTTGTGTATGTAATTTAGGAGAACGTCATTTCAAGCTTCATTTTAAAGTTATTTCAAGCTAATTAAAGTAAGGATGTAGTTTTTTACTATTAATAATTACTCCATAATGAATACTTATTATAGTGTATTGGAAGCTTATTAGCTTATCTAATTCGAAATGTTTAGAATGCTGCAGGCTTTCTCATTGGCTAAATTCCCTGTTCTGTGATTCACTTGGCTAGACTGAGCAACCAGAGGTTTCCTTCAATGTTAAACATCTAAAAGATATAAGCAAATTCACCCTGCATGACTGGTGGTAATGCAAGTGTGCATTAGAGTCCATCTCTCTCTCTTGCTCTCTCTCTCTCTCTCTCTCTCTCTCTCTCTCTCTCTCTCTCTCTCTCTCTCTCTCTCTCTCTCTCTCTCTCTCTGTCTTGTGTCCTGCTGGATTTCTGCGTTGGGATTCATCCCAGTGGGGGTCAGGGTCTGTTATAAGCTAAATGGGCTTCATCCCAGTGGGGATCGTTAGTGAACAGCATAAATTAAGAGTGTCATAGGACAGAGGTGTGTGTGTGTGTGTGTGTGTGTGTGTGTGTGTGTGTGTGTGTGTGTGTGTGTGTGTGTGTGTGTGTGTGTGTGTGTGTGTGTGTGTGTGTGTGTGTGTGTGTGTGTGTTGGAAGGTCTGTGGTGATTACAGGTTTTTGGTGGTTAACGAGCGAAGTGAATGATTAATATTTATTTACAGAGCTCCATGTCAATGCTGGGGAGAGGACTCACTCCCATGTCCTTTGAGATGGAGGAGACGGAGCATAGATTTCAAATTAAATTATGTGCATTTATATTGTTGAACATGACAAGATAAATTTTTCTCTTAACTTTTTGTCTTGTAGAAAAAAATGGACACCACTGATAGAACGCTATCCTAGGTTATCACAGGAACTAACTCGCCTCATAAAGGAGAGTTACTTTTACCACGTCAAAGTTGGTTATTTTCCTATAATACCAGGACATTCTGTTATAGGAAAATATACTTTGGGGTGGTAACAGTAACTGTGCTTCATGTCTTGCCACATCACAACACCCCATTGTTGGTTATTTTCCTATAATAGCACATCCCATTATGTTTTATTCCTCTTGAATAGCAATTATGATTTAGTTAACACGGCAATCAAACAGTCAAGATCACTGCATTGCATTTTTTAAAAATCCTTTTAGTCTGAACCATGCATTAAATTACATATTTTACCCAATTTCTTGCATTGTGAGTATCTGGATATCTGTGCATAGATTTACCTCATAAATATTTACAAGTTGCAAATATACCCAATTTGCATTTAAACTATATTTAAACCTGATAACTCACAGAACTGCATTGAGTCTTAGTCAATTTTCCCCTCAGATGTTATACAAGTGTAAATACATCTACCTCTCCATCTGACTGGAGATAGATGTGTGTGTGTCATAGTCTATGACTGTTAAAGTTGGCAGCTTTTAAGAAATTATAAACAATGTTTATTATTATTAAAGTGAAGCACAACATATGAAGCTTAGCATGAGGAATACAATCCACATACAAGTTGCATGAAATGACAAAGGGAAAACAGTGTGTTTTTTATAAGGTGTATTCCAGACAACTCAGTATCATAGACAAAATGTTCACATGCAACTTATCTGTTGCACCTTCTATACATTGAATATCAATCTACTGGCACAAACCTTCTGTAATTTTCAAAACATGGAAAATCTCTGTATCCTCAGCTGCCTAAAGAATTAACAAGGTAAAGACTACCCAGATTTGGAAAATACCAATGGTATCGTTATGGGTTACTACGTGACGTACAAGCCTAATTGTATTTGCATAAAAGAGAAGTTTCACAAGCCTGATAAGTCACAGACTTTACATATGAAATGAACAATGTGCAATATGTATAAAATAAATAAATAAGTGAAATGAAATGATTTATTAAATATACAATTTTTTCAAATGGAGTAGTGGTAGAGGTTAGCTTGGTTTAAATACTTTGGCGTAGAATGTCCCATAGAAAGCTTTTGAAGCAACGTTACATTGCTATGCAATGTATGTTCATGCCAGAATGTTGAAATTTAACCCTCTACTGCATGAATTATTACAGTTACATCAAAATGTATTTAAAAAAAAAAAAAAAAAAACTTTTAAGTAAACTGTTGCCATATAGCGACAATGTGCAATGGTGGAAAGTATCATATACTCAAAAATCACACAAAATGTATGAGATTACAATTACAAGTAGTGCATTTTCCAGACTATAAATTGCTGAGGTTTTTGCCACCTACAAGTCATGTAAATGTTATATCTTCTAGAAAGGATTTACAGTTGTAAAAATATGTGGATGAATTTACTCAAAATGCATTCAAAAATGAGATCCAAACATGTTTTCGATGAAGTATCTTCAATTATTTCTCTTGAAACATAAAATGTAGAACATATGGTATAATTACTAAAAGTGTGAATTTATCCCTTGATCCCTTGAAATGATCCCAGAGTGCAGGATTCATACCATCCTAATAGACGACTGATCAGCGTTATACATACTTGAATTATCAATGGATTAACACATTAAAATGGAATAACAGTGGAAAAATAAACACTCTTAACCCTCTTATTTTAAACATTTGCCTATTTAAGTTAATCCTTTTTTAATCATAACTGATCATGAATTTGAATTGGCTATACCTTGTTACAGCATAGAGCATACTTATATATATATATATATATGTAAGTATGTGTGTGTGTGTGTGTGTGTGTGTGTGTGTCGCATTTTCCTCTTCAGTGTTGCAGCATTCTCTGAAGACAGGTTTCTGGAGTTGCATGTCTTTCACCCATAAACGGTCGGCTACAAAGGTGCTGTGTCAGCACAGGCTGCCCCACAGCGAAAATCAAAATATCAATAACCTCTTATAGCATTAAAGAAAATGCCTAAATCTTACATGCTCTTTTTTTCTTACTGGCCCTTTTGCCAATATCACTCAACCACTTTCACTTGGCACGAGCCCCACTGGAGAGTTTTTCACATGTCCATTAGATATTTCTTCTCCTGGCTTATCTCTTTTACAACATGGTCCACTTATTTGAATATAGAAAATGACCTGACAGATTCAAACACAGCGAAGGATCATAGATAAGTCTGTTTTATGTAGGGCAAGAAGGACAGTTGCGATTACTCCATCAAGACATTGATCATCTGAAAAACCACAATGGGACTGTGCCATTTGACTCTGTGTTATGAATCATTCGCATAAATTGTGCACAGTGGTGGCTCAGTGGTTAAGGGTTTGTCCTAATGTGCATACGGCTGTGAGTTCAAATCCCAGATTTTGTCAGAGAATCAGTGCTGAGCACATGAGCAAGACCCTCAATTCAAATCCTAAATTAAGCTACAGGGCATGCTTCATCTTTTACACTACAATGAGTTGAGTGCTTCAGTCTGATTGGTCGGAAGGTAATGATTAATTTTCTATAACAGCATCAATCTTTTTTTTTTATTATTATTTATTTAAATCACAGGTTTACTTTGATATTAGTTTAATGATAGTCTGAAGTATAATAATAAACTGATTTAAAAAAACATGGTGGTATTTAATCAAGAATACATTAATCATCGATATGGTAACGTTTTCTGTAATACGTTTTATTTAATCTTTATAGAAGGAGTCTCCAGTGTTAGTTCTTTCAGTAAGTTTTCTCCCATGGGACAGAATAAGGCACGTTCAGATTTCTCAGTAATGACAATATTTTCTTATAACAGCACATCCTGTTGTATTTTATCCCTTACGTAATTGTATGCTGCCCGACTTTTTGCATAAAAACATTGGATAAATGAGTAACAGTCATGTATATTCACACAGCACTGTGTGTGTTACATTATCCACTGCACTGGTGTACAATATGGTGTATTGTCAAGCACACTGAGGACCAAAACTATAAATAGATAAGAAGGGATAACAGAAAGAAAAAAAATACCCTCCTCAAATAAACACTGTGTATATATATATATATATATATATTTAAAACAGTGAAGAGAAAACTGGGCTTTGAGTTATGTCAGTTACAGAGAGACGGAGTGGGTGATGCAGGGGGACTGGTTGTGAAGCTGAATGATTGCTTGGTGAGAATTATTATTGATGACTCAGACAGTGTGAATTATTAATGAGAAAGGAAAAGCATCTGAATGTGTCTTTGACATTGGATACTGGCAGAGATCGATGGAGAGGCCAAGAGAGCAGAAGAAAGGATGAACAGAGTAGAAGCGGTGGGTAAATCCTGAACCAAACAACATGAAAAAAGAGGAAAAGTGGAATGAGTTTTAAAGCACAAAACCTAAAGGTGACTGTACATGACAGCAAGCTGAGCAATTACCCTTTAAACTTATTGCTAGCCTCCAGCTAAATAAACAGATGAGAATCGTTTATGCAATTGCAAAATTTTACTCTTTGCTCATACACCACCCATGACCCATGGCCCTTAAATGGCATGTACTCCATTTTTCTAGATCGATACTGAGTTAATACAACACCAACAAACTGGTTATATACTGTACTATGATTCAATTTGATTTGATAAAAGGAATATTCCTGTGTTTTTATCTACCATTTCTGTAGTAATATGGATAATGGACAATAATTTTAACATAGTTCAGTGTACTGATAAAAGAACAAAAAACACCAACTTTCTTTAATTAAAACTCACCTATAAAATCTAGGGACAGAAGTTGGGACAGTTAAAAACATGCATGTGAAACACATTGCGTTTGTGTATAATGGTGTTTTTGTGAATTCGTGAATTGAGCTCTATATGGATAACATAAAAACCATTGGTAAAGTGCAGTAACTGGAATTAATTGGAAATAACTGGAATACATTTCACTGTATTGCTTAAGTGTTTGAAAGTTTGGAAAAATCTCTCATGCCTGTCTCATTTTAAGACCCTGATTGTTAGAGCAACAGTTTTCAGTCGCATAGTTTGCACGTTTATTGATGAAACTGATGAACTGCCTTTAGATTTCCAAAGGCATGTATTGAAATGCTTATCTCTCCATATTATAAACATGGTAGCTAGGTGCTGAAGTTTTCCTTTAATATCACCTTGAAAATTTAAATTGTAGTCCAAAGAGCTGTGAGAAATCCTGTCTGACAAATTCTTTCAGTACATCTCTTTTGCATTACACATATAACTTCACAGTGTTGAATGCTTGACTCTGATTGGTCAGATGGTGACAGATTTTCTATAACACCAGTTTTGACAGTGCCGGCTGTTATTAAAATCTCAGGTTTAAATGAATGCATTTGTTCTAATATATTGTTGTTTCACTAGTAGACACTTACACAAGGACATGTACGGTGGATGCTTGTCCGTAGCGTGTGATTGTGCCCTGAGATGGGTTGGCACCCCGTCCAGTACTCATACTATCTCGTCTTCTCAGCTTTCTCACTTTCATTTATGGGGTTGAATGTGAAGCTTATGAATGCTGACAACATTGCAAAACAGAACACTGCTCCCTATACTCCGGAAATGGCAGCCAACTACTGTCACTCTCTTACTTAGATGGGATGTGTTTCTTAGTGTGTGTGTGTGTGTGTGTGTTTGCACCAGCATGTATGGGTGTATTTGTCTGCATCCATTTCTCATTTCCCGGCTCTGCGTGTCTCTTCAGCCTGAGGTCCAGGTGCTGATCTGTCCTGCAGGTCAGCGGGTCAACGCAGAGAGACAGATCCTCTGGGACAGACTGCCATGGTCACTCAACCACTCTGCTTCCTCTGTTCATCCTTCCTCTCTCTCTCATGCATCCACTATGTCCTGTGCCTGAGGACTGCTGTCATGTGCCGTGACACTAAGAGGGGACAGCTATCGTCTCTAATCACCTTTCATCAGCTCTCATTGCTGCTGCCATGGGCTGACAGGCTGATGGAGCTAAGCCGTCTCCTCGCATTATTCGTTCAAGGAAACTGATGCTCTTCTAACATTCGGAGGCCGTTTGGAAACCGAAATCTGAGCATTTTCTTGCCATTGCTGGAGGCAAACATGGACAAAATTCCCTTGAATAGTTCAGAATTTCCATTTCACTGATTAGGGTGTGTAATCTTATGTAATTACTATGTTATCTAACACAGACGCACGGATCAAACTTTGTTTTTAATGAAATCTTAGCAGTGTCTCTCTCACATTAAATGAAGGAGGTTGAGGACTGTCTGCGAGGAGCTGTATAACACTTGTAATAGAGCCTCTCTACTTTCAGCAGCTGTCCGCCAACATGCCTATAAAACCATCCCAGTGACATGTTAGACTACGACCACACACACACACATACACACACACACACACACTCACGGTGTGCACATGGGGCCAGCAAGGTTAATCATCTGTCTGTCTTTATGGCACATTACTGTGCCAGACACTCTGTTAACAGTGAGGTGGGGGGTCAGTCGTACATGTCTCTTTACGTTACAGCCCCAGGGTGACAGAGAGACAAACACACAATCTCACACACACTATTAGAGTTGGACTTGTACCCATTTGTGATGAAGAATCACTCACAAGCAATCAGGGGTCACCCTCAGTTCACCTCAATCAGGTGTGTGTGTGTGTGTGTGTGTGTGTGTGTGTGTGTGTGTGTGTGTGTGTATGCAAAGAGTAATTTCAAATAGATGTCTTATTTCATATTATGAAATCAATGTGAAGTAGAATCCTTGTAGCTCCAAAACTGATCCTTTTCAGAAGAATATCTGGAAAAACCCTTAAAGGTTTTAAGTGAAACACTTACAACTGTGTGTACCCATACCAGAGGACCTTTGAAGTAGAACCCCTTAAATACCAAAGAACCCTTAACAAGCCATTATATCTAAGAGTTTAGATTTTATTATTAATGTAGCTTACAGCACTGTTTCATTCTGGATCCTGATTGGTCAGATGGTGTTGATTCATTTTCTGTAACAGCAGCTCTGATGGGATTATATTAAACACATTCATTTATATTTATTGCATTTGGTAGATTGATAATATGTTATCATTTATAAAGTAACAGTTTACACAGGAACTTAAATGGATTAAAAAATGCATAATTGTCGATGTTGAGGATGACTTTTCGGTTAACATGATAGGCTGTAATTTTTTTTATAGTCATATTATTAACTTCGGCTGTTTACAGTGAATTATGCCAGTGACACACTAGACGATTTTTTTGATCTTAACCAATTTTAAAACTGTGGGAGACCAGAGACATAATGACAGTTTCAACTGATTTTTAACATTATCATCCTCCGAATGCGCACACTAGACGATTGGACAGGCTGTGAGACACACCTGTCGATTGTAGTAATGATTTCACAGACACAAGATCTCACAGAACCTCATGTTTTATCAACTGTGACTTCAGAAGACAATATCACTCACACTTCATTTTACTTATTAGCTGCATATCAGCCGCCTTATTCACACTCTCTCTCTCTCTCTCTCTCTCAAGACCCAGAGGCCGCAGCATCCTAGGCTCAACATACTATGAAAAAAATTCTTTGGTTGACTCTGTTGCAGAACCATACTCCAGTTTCGTGGCATGTTTGTGGTTGCCATGTTTCCGCTATAAAAGCATGCAACATCCGGTTGGTGATGCTTGCTCGCTCTCATTGGCTAATGCGGGTATCCTGCCTCTGGAAGCCCGATCAAGAGTCATTTGATATTTATGATTTGAGATCAGGGAGACTCTAGCCCGATCCAGGACAGTAAAATAATCTTAATGACACCACAAAATTGAGGATTTTTTGGACAAAAAGTCTGTAGCGACAAGCCTTGAATTGGGCCACACACAATTGATCATTAATGTGGGTGCAAATCAGGCTTAAATTCTTCAAGTGTTTGGCCAGCCATAGTGGATAGCTCACCTTGTCTCACGCCTCCAGGGTTAGCGGTTCGAGTCCTGTATCTGTGCTGTGTGCACAGAATTTGCATGTTCTCTGTGCGCTTTGGGGGTTTCCTCTGGGTAATACGGTATCATCCCAAAGTCAAAACACATGTTTTATAGGTTGAGTAACATTTCCAAATTGTCCATATTGTGTGAATGGGTGTGTGATTGTGGCCTGTGATGGTATTTTTCATAGTGCTTAACCTACACAGAGGCAAGGGGAGCCTGGAGCCTATCCCAGGGAACTCAGGGCACAAGGTGTGGGACACCCTGGACGGGGTGCCAACCAATCGCAGGGCACAATCACACACATATTCACACAATATGGATAATTTGGAAATGGCAATCAGCCTACAACATGTCTTTGGATTGGGGAGCAAACAGGAGTATCCGGAGGAAACCCCCGAAGCACGGGGAGAACATGCAAGCTCCATGCACTCTGGATTCAAACCCCCAACCCTGGATGTGTAAAGGCAAGAAAGCTATCCGCTAAGTCATTTTTTGTCAACTCTTTTAATACAGAATTAAAAAAAACAGCATTAAAAAAAAACTTTTACTTTAATTGAATCTTCACTGTCGTGACACAAGGGCCCGATGGGAGATACACTGAAGACTGAATCTGTACTGACCTGTAGTTAGATGCCACTTGATATGCGAGTAACCTGAGAGGCAAAGTGAAAAAAAAGCGAGTCAAGGAAAGAGTGACTGGGACAAATGCGGCTTGTCTGCCTTTGGCCCTTGACCCATAACTGCCCCCTCTCAGGAAGTGTCAATCCAATACAATATTGAATATGTCGTAAAGCAAGGAAGACTGTCTCCATCAACACTGAACACCCAGGGGAACAAAAAAAGCAGTGAAAGAGAATTCGACTCTGCGTGTGTGTGTGTGTGTGAGAGAGAGAGAGAGAGACAGAGAGAGAGAGAGAGAGAGAAAGGGAAAGCTGTAAGGAAAGGCATTTCACCATCTTGTTTGAGAATAAGTGACCATCCGTCCCCATTTATCTTTGGCAGCTACATTTGATCTTATCATTGTCTCTGATGGCACTGACCTCTGTTTGATTAAAAAACCCTCATTAAGTCAGTAACGGATGGCTCTTCGTTTAGAGGAACTTTGCATATGCATCATTTGCCCTGTTTATGATGCATAAAGGCGGGGCTCCCTCCCCTCCCAGCCCAAAGACAGCCATCTGGCCCCGCCCTCAGCCATAAAACCAAGGTTAATCCCCGTTCTGTCATCTTCACTTCCCATCCATCACCATGGAAATGTTACCGTGGCAATGGGCCACTCCATTCTGCCTGAGATGTGGAGTGGGATGTTAGAGAGGCATCGCACCATTGTCTCCCCAAGCAGCCATAAAGGGCGTTTAAGGAGCCTGAGCAAAAGCTACGATTAGTGTGAGTGTCAGATACGCTATGAGGTATGATCGGTAGACTGATGTGACACATCAGGCTCATTCAAGGATTGGCATATGATGCCATTAAGCACAAGATATGATGTAAAGTCAATTGATTTCTAAGTGCAAATGGTGTTCGTACAAACTTTATAAAGGTTTTGCTTTCATCTCCTGGATGAGATGCACAATCTCTACTTATTCCTCTTCCTCCCATGTGTCTTCCCTCCTTCAGCTGTTTTTTCTCTCATGCGCTCTCTGTCAGCCGGACCGCTGTATCGACTAGCCATCAAATCTCCCATCTTTGCTGCAGGCCATTTCTCCCTGTCTCAGCACTCTCCACCTCCCCCTCCATTATACCTCATAATCTCATCTGAAAAGGCAAATGACCCTATGAGACACAGAGAGCAGAGGAAAAAGGAGTAGGAGGTGTGGGGGAGGGGGGCATGGAGGGAGAGAGATGTTTCTTGTCCTCATAAGAAAGTAAATTTAGGATTAAAAAGAAAAGCTACCAAGAGAATTCAGATGAAAAGAATATCCTAGCGAGTTAAAGTGAGAGGAAAGGATAAGGTGAAAGCACAGAAAATCAGCAGACTGGAAAAAGTTCAGACCCAGACCCAGGTTATATGGGTGTGGAAAAGGACAGAGCGATAAAAAATGGAGGAATACAAAAGGTGAGTGTGTGTAAATAGGTGTGAATAGACCATGATATTATGTAGTAAATGCATTATTTTTGGAAACCTCACATAACCTTATTTCATGCATTTAAACATGAGAAAATACATAACTTAAAATAACCCTATTTCATGTCTCTTTGACCTCTTATTGACTATGACTACAGTTTATGATAATGTTGCATAAATTAAAAACAAAAGATAGGATTAAAGAAGGGTTACAGAGCTGGTATGTGGTGTAGAAGTGGTGTACTGGTATATCGTTTGGGTCATGTACTAGACAAATGTACTAGATATGGGTTGTGTACTAGATAATTTATAGACTTTAACTCTACAATATAAATCACAGAATGTGCTTTTGTTGTGCTGAAATCTCTAGCCGGATTTATCGATTCATCTTCAGTAAGGAGTTTATCCTGGTAAGGGTTGTGGATGATCCGATGCTTATCCCAGGAACTCTGGGCACCAGTGTATCTATACACCTTGTAGGGATTTAACACAATGCCACTAACTGTATCTGTACCTTAAGTGCTCCAAATATCTGGAGCTGTATTAAGATTTAAACTTTTTTTTCTAAACTAAAAAAGTTAGAAATGGCAGCAATGTCAGCATAGTGTTTGAATTCTGGGTCTGAAATTTCCTCACACGAGTGGTCTTAGCTCTGTTACCTCGCACCTCTGGGGTTGAGAGTTCAAATCCCACCTCTGCCCTGGATGCGTGGACTTTGCATGTTCTCTCTGTACTTTGGGGGTTTCCTCCAGGTACTCCTCAAAGTCCAAATACTTGCCTTTTAGGCTGATTGGGATTCCCAAATTGTCTTTAGTATGTAAATGTATCTGTGATTGTGCCATGCAATGGGTTAGCACCCCATCCACGGTGTCTCCACAATTGTTCCCTGAGTTCCTAGACTCTGTGACCCTGTGTTGGATAAGCAGTATAGAAAATGGATGTACGGATGGTTTTCTTTGCACCTGACCATAATACAGAATGTTCTATAAAATTTAGTTGGTTCTATTTCCTACAAAATATAAGCAAACTAATAGTCTAATTTAACCCAGAGGTTTTAATTTAACTCTGACCAGGCAGTTACTAAGGATGAATGAATGAAAATGAAAACCTCTGGTTTATGTGATTTCTTTGGTTGGAACTCATGGGATCCCAATCAAGGATGTTATGAATGTAACTGAATATGAACACATTATTCAGAATGAGCAGATATGGTCTTCTAAACAAATAGGGGATGCAAATTTTTTTTTCTTGATGCTACCGTCCGGATGCTACTCTATAAGCAAATTTATTTTTCAAATCCTGCAAACTTTAGGCTTTATATATCAAATCTATATTTTGTATACATGAAGTCCTCTTAAAAATCCTAAATATCTCTAACATCATGTAACATACAGTAAATTTGTTTATTCACTGTGCTTTGTAGTCAGCTCTTTTGCAGATCCCGAGGAAGTCATCATACATACTGGTGTATATTGTCAATACAGACTGGGTTATTGTCCCCAATGTCTTGTTTAGGAACCTCAGACTTCTTTTTCCAGTTATAGCTGGCTGGAAAAATGGCATGCCACTTAAAGTTTCTCCAGGTAGGATTTTTACATTTTATGGTTGTCATAAATCAGCTCATCATATATCTATGTAAAATATATGAGTGCCATCAACCAGCACTGTAGCATATACCGATTTAATTGATCCTGTACACTTATGCCAAAACATGGATGGCTTGATGGTATTGTAAATGCACTACTTTTAGAAACAAAATCATCAGTTGTTACACAGCTCTCTCTCTCTCTCTCTCTCTCTCTCTCTCTCTCTCTCTCTCTCTCTCTCTCTCTCTCTCTCTCTCACTCACTCACTCTTTCCCAGGTGACAGTTGGATGTGTACATGTTTGCATATGTTCATGCATATGTTCATGCATATGTTCATTATGTAATAATGCCTTACTGCACTTATTCTAATGCATAGACCAATACACAGTACAACACTCACAGTGTCAGTGTCCATTACATGTAAATGAACTGCATATGTTGCAAGTTTTTCTGTGTGCAAATGATGTGTTAGGCATACCATAGAAGCTGTGTGTCTTACACTAATAACATTTTTAATTTCAAAGCCAAATATAATTGTATACAAACTGCCCTCACATTTCATACATGCCAATGTGACACTACAAATATTTAAAAATAAGACCAGGTGCATTTGAACAAATTTGCTGAAATAAATTAATTCACTTACATGTTAAAATCGATGGATTACAACTTTTGCTGTCTTTCTTTCCCCATTGGTCTTCAAAAACGGATGGATAGATCATCCACCATTAAACTTTGGGCTTGTGCAGGGTGATCACAAAGTGTTTTCTAAAGAGGGAAAAAAAAAAGATATTCTGGCTTTATGATAACTTTTAATTCTAAAACAATATATTCAACTAAAATTCCGAAAGGTCCAGCTATATACAATGAATCACTTACAAAGATCTGCTGATCTTTAATGCTTGGCCATTAATGATGAATGATTAGATTAGATTAGACAATCTGAAGTACATAAAGTCAGTTTTGTTGAAATTTTCCACTTTTCACTGATGGAGACTTGAGTGCAAAACTGTTTGTGGTAATTGCAGACCTAAAGCTATTGTATCAATTGTAGTCTTAGCCATCATAGCATAACTGTTCGTATGAACTGAAGTCCAAAGCTTTTATGGTTTTTAAGTGGTACCATCCTCAGTAATCTCAATGATCTTTAGGCTGCACCATGTGGGGCCATCCTCAGCAGCAGCATGTGACTTTCAATTGGTGAGAACTCCAACCAGAAGTAGGGCATCAGGATGCATCTGACAGGTTCGGAGAGCAGAAGCAGTCAGGATCACTGGTATCTCAGGAGTATCATGTGTAGCATGAAAGAATGAGCGAGGACGAGAGAGGTATGGTATGGTAGATTATTAGGTATGCTTATTGTCCTGTAATGGTTAAAGAGAATGTACTTTGTGTGAGTGCAAGCAAGGACTCTGGCAAGACTAGCTATGGCAACATAACTAAAAGGGAAAGCCAAAAGGTAACACAGGGACCAGGTGCCCTGCGACATAAGGCAGCCAGACACTCCACCATCAACAAACCTAGGGGAACGCATAAAAGTGGGGGAAAGGGGGGCGGGGGCATCCAAACATCCCAGTTCACCACAACACTCACCACATGCCTGAGAGCCCTCTAGATTTGCTCCTTTACAAAAGAAAAAAAACTTCACAAAAAGCTTGACTAAACAGATATGTACTCAGACACTGAGACTGTGTCTGAGTCCTAAACACTAATTGGAAGGCTGTTCCATAAATGTGGGTGTTTGTAAGAGAAAGTTTTCATGTTGTTGTAATCAGGTTGTTTTTATCGTAAAAAAACGTTTTAACAAGCCATCAGACCAGAGAAGATAAATGAGCCAAAAAAATCTGTGAAAGCTCTTCCAATTGAGCTTTCAATGAGCTGCCATGTAGTAAAAAATCTAAACTATCATGACGATATATTTTTTCATATGTTGATCCGTTTTACTATGGTAGGTTTTGAGTGCTTGGTTTGGTCCGCTGGGTTTGCATCCAGAGTGCGGCCTGCCACTTGACTCCCTCATCTAATGCATTCTTCCTCACCTTAAAGGTTCTATGTAGAACCCTTTGTTGAAATTATGTAGAACTTCTGTAGGAAGCTTGAAACTCTTTCTAATTATAAAGTCTTGAAATCATCAAATTATGTAATATTCTGTTTTTATTGGTGTACGTCTGTCCATTTTTATATATAACAGTATCTCATTCTGTATCAGAAACCACATAAGCAAGTCTGAGGTTATTTATAAACTTGGGGAAAGTGTGTGATGATTTACAGTGGTGTGAAAAAGTGTTTGCCCCCTTCCTCATTTCCTGTTCCTTTGCATGTTTGTCACACTTAAGTGTTTCGGAACATCAAACCAATTTAAACAATAGTCAAGGACAACACAAGTAAACACAAAATGCAATTTGTAAATGAAGGTGTTTATTATTAAAGGTGAAAAAAATCAAACCATCATGGCCCTGTGTGAAAAGTGATTGCCCCTTGTTAAAACATACTATATACTGTGGTTGTCCACACCTGAGTTCAATTTCTCTAGCACACCCAGGCTGATTATTGCCACACCTGTTCACAATCAAGGCATCACTTAAATAGGAGCTGCTTGACACAGTATGGTCCACCAGAAGATCCTTAAAAGCTACACATCATGCGAGACCCAAAGAAATTCAGGAACAATTGAGAAAGAAAGTATTGAGATCTATCAGTCTGGAAAGGGTTATAAAGCCATTTCCAAAGCTTTGGGAATCCAGCGAACCACAGTGAGAGCCATTATCCACAAATGGCGAAGACATGGAACAGTGGTGAACCTTCCCAGGAGTGGCCGCCCAAAATTACCCCAAGGCGCCCAGCGACGACTCATCCAAGAGGTCACAAAAGACCCCACAACAACGTCAAGAACTGCAGGCCTCACTTGCCTCAGTTAAGGTCAGCGTTCATCCTCACCATCAGGAAAAGACTGGGCAAAATGGCCTGCATGGCAGAGTTCCAAGGGAAAACCACTGCTGAGCAAAAGACATCAAAGCTCGTCTCAATTTCTCCACAACACATCTTGATATCCCCAAGACTTTTGGGACAACATTCTGTGGACCGATGAGACAAAAGTGGAACTCTTTGGAAGGTGTGTGTCAAGTATATCTGGGTAGAAGGAACACTGCATTTCATAAAAGAACATTATACCAACAGTAAAATATGGTGGTGGTAGTGTGATGGTCTGGGGCTGTTTGCTGCTTCAGGACCTGGAAACTTCCGTGATAAAAGGACTATGAATTCTGCTGTCTACCAAGAGATCCTGAAGGAGAATGTCCACCATCTGTTCGTGTACTCAAGCTGAAACGAACTTGGGTTCTGCAGCAGGACAATGATCCTAACACACCAGCAAGTCCACCACCAATGGCTGAAGAAAAACAAAATGAAGACTTTGGAGTGGCCTAGCCAAAGTCCTGACCTGAATCCTATTGAGATGTTGTGGTATGACCTTAAAAAGGCCGTTCATGCTCGAAAACCCTCTAATGTAACTGAATTAGGACAATTCTGCAAAGATGAGTGGGCCAAAATTCCTCCAGGACGCTGTAAAATCCTCATGGCCGCGTTATCGCAAACACTTGGTTGCAGTTGTTGCTGCTAAAGGGTGGCCCAACCAGTTATTAGGTTTAGGGGCAATCACTTTTTAACACAGGGCCATGATGGTTTGGATTTTTTCACCTTTAATAATAAACACCTTCATTTACAAATTGCATTTTGTGTTTACTTGTGTTGTCCTTGACTATTGTTTATATTGGTTTGATGTTCCGAAACACTTAAGTGTGACAAACATGCAAAGGAACAGGAAATGAGGAAGGGGGCAAACACTTTTTCACACCACTGTAGCTACAAGCTTCCTGCTCTTCTAAGCTACATTAGTCTTGTTGCTGCATTTTTACATGTGAAAAATGCCTTAGCTGATCAACTATATTTGTGTATATGTATATAAAGGAGAAAATTGTGCAAACTGTTCCTTTAATCGCCCGATGCATGTTTGTCTATACGGTGCTAGTCTCCTTGAGAGTAAACTACTGTATTTGAAAAACACTGTAATTAACATGAACCAAATTACACACACACAGACACACACACACAAACACATGCACACATTGGCTTCCAGGCACTTGCCCGCTGTTTAACAGCCCACTTGAGATTCCGCCACTTCAATATCACAGTAATTAATCCATCAAGAAGAGACACAGTGGGATGATCAAGTGGAATCAAAGATTGTCTTAACCTTTGGCCTCTGCACCTCAGACACCATTGACAAGAAGGTGGCGTGCCTGAGTAAACCTCCCTCCTCCATCTGTGCTCCTTTTTCACTCTCTTCATCTCTCTCTTCCGATTGCTGCCTGTGACACTCTGATCAATTCCCCATCAAATCCTAATGCAGCGGTTTAACTCAAGTGTGGCATCTTAATTAGGGCGATAACTGCGCACTGTCAGGGTCATTGACTATGCCTGCCGTCGACCAATGACTCTCATCGACAGGCTGCCAACCGCCAAAGCATGAGCAGGATGATGCAGAAGGGAGGGGTGCTGTTAGGAGACAAGATGGGAGACTAGAAGACACAATACACAAAGAGATAGATCAGGAACACTGCGAAAATGAATAAAGGGACTGTTAGAAAAAATTTAGAAAATGTGTGTGTAGTATAGCAGATTAATTAATTAACAAGATGAAATTATTTCTGAATGCCTAAATTATTTCACAATCATTGAAGTTTCTTCTGAAGCAGCATCTGAAATGCAAAAGTTCCAAAAAACATTTCCATATTTACTGTATCCAAAGGCTGGAGTTGGTAGAAAAATTATAATAATGCAATTCTAATATTCTTGACTTTATTACCCTTATGATGGCTAATGGCTAGACAGATAAATGAGAGCAGTGAGAATTTAATACAGAAATTGCACACATCTTTATTCAGACCTCATGAGAGTTACATGAGGGTTACACATGGTCCCAGATCTTTAATGAGATTATCTCTCATTAAAGTGAAAGAAAGTAAGTAAGTCCAGTCAATATGTTTAGCATAGAAAATTTTAATTAAAAAAGTACACGAGCCTGGCTCCCATTGGATGCTTTATTTGGTTATTGGAGTGGAGGGTATAGATAATGAATAAGTAGTACAATGCATTGGTAGTATCATGTTTAATTAAAAAAAAACAATATCCTATAATTCTGCAATTGATGGCAAAAAGTCTCTTCTTTTGTCTGAAATGATAAAACAGGCCAAGGTCTCATTCCATAGTACTAGATTAACCTGTGTACTCCAGTTACAACATCGGTTAAGATCTAGAGAGAAAGAGGGGAGAGAGAGAAGTGGGAGAAGTGAGACCCCAGATCCCTTTGCTGTTTTATAACAAATGGAGGAAAGTGAAGCATGTACAGTATATGTCTATCTTTCTGTCATCCCTGAATCAGGACAGGAAACTTCTATTTTTTTATTTATGTCACCCAGTGACGTGCCAACCACAGCCTCATGTAAGTGTTATGGAGAGAGAAAAATATTTCCCTTTTTTATGTGACAAATAAAGAAATCAATAAATCATTGCGAACTTTGACAGGTGGTGGCAAGGCAGCCCATTTGTCATTGAGTATTTATGAAGTTGTCACCAGTCCCACCACCCTCCCCCTCACGCTAAAATATTTACACATGTGCATGTGCAGAGAGCACTGGACTACCAGGAGGCACTGAGGCAGAGAGAGAGAGAGAGAGAGAGGAGGAGAGAGAGAGAACAAGGGGTGGGGGTGGGGGGTGGGGGGGTGTTGGTTGCCAAGAGTGCCAAACAGCCTGAGGCTTTTTCCTCTAGGGTTCCTTACGCATATTACCCACTTCACACAACATGGGCCACAGAGCAGCGCTTGGCTTTGCAGTGTATTAGAGGCGATGTAGTTCTCAGATCCCCTTGCTCTCTTTATTTGTCTCTAGGGAAGTGGAGTAAAATCACCTAGTCAAGAGCGTCAAATGGAATTCCTGGAGGGATATCATGTCCACAGGACTGTCTAGAACATGGGTCCTCAAACTTTTTTATTTTATCTTTTTTTTTCAGTAAAAATAAAGCTAAAAGTCCATTTTAACTACCCCAATACCCAACTGAAATTCAGTCCTGAAAATTTTAAATTTCGAAAAAATATTACTATGACTACGATGGAAATAAGTATTTCTTCCTTTCTTGTGCTAAACATATATTTTAATGTGTAATCTGTATTTTATTTTTTGTATGTTATTAAACTTAATAAACTCAAATGAAATTGAGGTACATGTATGGCAGTGATGGATCAGTGGTTAAGGTATTGGGCTACTGATCATGGTTCCAAATATTGTCAAGCTGCAACCATTGGAATGTGAGTAAGACGGTAGGCCATTTCTGTAGCGTACTTAATATCATTTAACTAAGATTTACTTATTGTAAAGAGGTAAACTTTTATAATTGTTTGGGAGATTTGTCAGTTCTATATACTGTACATAAATCTAGACACTAGATTTTTATAGTGAACAAGGTAGTAGTAGACAAATAGAGTAAATAATTTAGGCTTAAATTTAACCTCACAGGACCTGTCAGCAGATCCTGGCTTACATTCCTCACTCTCATACATACCTTCCTGAACAATATGGTTGAAGGCATTTAATTGAATAATAAACTGGCATTTTAAAGGGCTATTTCATTAGCAGCTTCTCATAACATCTTACAAAATATACAGAACGCATACCATAAGATGCTGAAATATGTTATATGAAATTGCTCAGAGACACAAAAAGCAAACAAATATAACTATCACAAAACTCTATGAATATATTTTTTTTATGCACAACAAAGATCAGCAACCTTGAAACCTTTAAATGAAATGTGTGGATGTAGGTGCAAGTCGTTGATGAGGAGGATCATTCAAAGACATGGAAGTTTCCAAAAAGAAAGAGGGATAGAAAAGATGGCATAGACAACAAAAGAGAAGGTGGGTAAACAAACTGGTGAAGAGAGAGAGAAGGGGGGAGGGGGGCAATGCTGAGATTTAAACCCATTCTGTCTATAGCTCCACTGGGTAATGAGCTGACTAAGCATAGACACATAGGGGATGGAGAGAGAGACAGAGAGAGAGAGAGAGAGAGAGAGAGAGAGAGAGAGAGAGAGAGAGAGAGAGAGAGAGAGAGAGAGAGAGAATTTCAATCTGAATTCCTTCCTTGTATATTATTATAAACTAAACTGAAAGAGACATATCTTTTAACAACAAACAGCCACTTTCTGTACAATAGCTAATCACCCTGATGATTTCAGAAACATTTTCTGGTTTTTATACCACTCCCCTTATGTCCCATGAAAGCACTCATGTTCATTACGTTTCTATTTATCTGTCCATCATCTCTTTTCTACTGTCGGTATTCATTACGACTTATCCTGTTCCCTCCTTCAATCTGTTCTGTGCTCTCCTCCTCACACTATCCTTCTTATCCCTCATATCAGTTTCACACTAGTATGTCGTTCCACATTACTCTATTGACCCCATAACCCTTTCTTCTATCCTGACTCTTATCTCTCAGTTCACATCCTCCCCCTAATGCCAGCCTTCTGACCACTTAGATCTCTTTTAGAAAATACACAAACCCTCTATAAGCATCAGGCAACAGAACAGCAAAAGTGCTATAAATCTTTGAATGACAACAATTTCTTAAGTGTAGCACTTGCAAAAATCCTTGTAAAATCATTAAACCTAAATGGTGTGCATTAATCTTTTTTAAAAGAGCCTTGACAAATGTATTCAGCACTGCTTGTAGGATTATTTGACCCCCCCTTTATCGTTTATAAACTTTGGGTTAAATGATTTATAGTCTACTCTAATAGAAATTAGTGGGTTTCATGTGCTCAGGTAACATTGCTTTCACAATAACATGGATTAGCACAGTCATGTTATTACAGGCTTTAAAAATGGACATTAGGAAATCTAAAATCCCTGTTTTTAGGTTAGGCCATTGTTAATCTCAAACCGCAATTTTTATCAAAGTGGAGCACTACTTTTTTTTTTTTTTCGGGGGTAGTTTTAGAAGAAGCCCATGTTAGCTAATTGTGTGTTTCTATTTTTAAGTTTACTTTTAATGACAACCTGAGGATGGCGTTTAACATTGAGAAAGCAAGGGATATGCCATCTGCGCATGGGATTTGTCAGATTCTGGTGTATATGCTGCTGCTGGAAGAAGTGTAATATGAGAACAAATTAAGAAAGAAAAATGGGATATTATAGTGATTCTTGGAAAAGATAGAGAGTTATATGTTGAAACAAAGCCAACGAATGAATGACCTTTGCGGTTGTGTCGTTGAGAGCATCAGCTGCGTTTGTTTGACTACAGCGCCCCCTTTTGACCACAATAGCACACTGCAGCACATTGTTTACTGCAGCGGAATTCGCTAACATTTCCTGCTCTAACGATCAATTAACCACTAATTAAAACAACGATAATTTAACTACTTATACTACTACTATTACATACTACTACTATACTATATACTACTACTACCACTACTGCAGCACATTGTTTACTGCAGCGGAAACTTTCAAGCTAACATTTTCCCTGCTCTAACACACGATTCAATTAACCACCTAATTAACAACAACGACAACACTACTACTACTACCACTACTACCACTACTACTACTACTACTACTACTACTACTACTACTACTACTACTACTACTAATAATAATAATAATAATAATAATAATAATAATAATAATGTTGTAGTGCATATAATTTTACAGATTCAGGACAAGAGCTTTAGTTAACATTCACAATAAACATCAGAATTTGGAATAAATGTGTCCTTAGTTTTTTTGACGGTGGCTTGATTGTTATTTCATAAACTGCTGATCTCCTGAGAACAATCTCTAGAGTTAAAGTAAAAATAATAAATAAATACAATTTTAAAAAAGAAAAAAACTAAACAAAACAGCAACCTATAATCAGGTTTGCAAGTGGAAATGCCTTGTTGACAAGAGAAGTCGGGGGACATTGGCCACACTGGATTAAACTGACAGAATGGCAAACTACAAAAGTTCAAACTACAAAACTTCATTGAATTAATTAATTTAGGGCCATAAAAATAGCTTTATGGTTCCAGTAGCTTTTAAATGATACAAACAAACAATAATGAAGCAAAGATAATGAAACACAAATCGTTTTTATTTATTTTTATTTATTAATTATTATTTTTTTTTAAACATGATCTTTTTTTGTCACACATAAAGTTAAAATATTTTAAAGAGGAATACAATATGGATATTTAAGATTAATAACATGTGTTATCTCACTACTCAACTTCTTTGAGGATGATCTAATTGTGGCAGTGTAATTTCATAAAAATGTCATTAATTAGGCTGTTCAAGATTATTAACATGCCTAATATTAGGCTATATATGTATTATAACAGACACTTTTTATACACTGTTCATGTGATGTATATATATATATAGTATATAAATTATGAACTTAAAACCATATATAATTTTAACTTTTCAGTGAAAAAAACTCAGTACCAATATCAATATAAAAATGAACAGTTGTATGTGTGTGTGTGTGTGTGTGTGTGTGTGTGTGTGTGTGTGTGTGTGTGCATTGAAATTAAATTGGCTCTGTGGTGAGAAGGTTGTCGGGTCAAATCCCAGGACTTGTGGACTCCTTAGCAAAGTGTTTCAACTGTTCAACTGTATTGTTTAATTGAACTCTATCGCATTTGTAAGTCACTATGGACAGCATATGTACACTGTAGCACTTTCTTTTAGTCTTTGTCTGGGGACTGTCAAATAGTAACAGGACCACACTGCAGATTGTGAGATAGTGTGCCCCTCTGAGTCCAGACAGAAACAGCTTGTGAGACACATACACAGGTGTACACACACTTCCTAGATGTATTCCCACTACTGACCAGGAGAAGGAAAGTGAGACTGCTGTATTCATGCACATTTTATGAGTCATCTGTAAAAACTCAAGGCATCCACAGTTCTATGGCAATCTGTCCTCTTTTCTGGCTCAGACTTGGGCATGTCATATGTTATGTGATATCATGTTGCTGAGCAGGAACATTAAAGCTTATTAAACCTCATTATTAGCATTGTTAATTTTTATTAAAACGATTGGGTAGTATGTTACAGTGTGCAAGGAAATCTTGCACTTTGTAGTATTGTAACCTTATGTTTGTTTGTTTGTTTGTTTGTTTGTTTGTTTGTGTGCTTTCGTAATTTAGTTCTTGGACTGGACAGCATTACCTCTAAATTATGAAATAGTCTTCTTTCTCTTCCTCAGAGAAAAATAACATATGTCTAGCAAATGGAAAGCTTAGTGAGTCTGTATAATTTATGGTAAAAGCCTCAAGAGTATGGCATAAAATATATATGCAGAAAGACTAACAAAGAGAGCAAGAGAATGGGGACAAGGGTTAAGGGTATGTGTAGACATAAAGAAATCAAGTTGTGGACATTTAGAATACACATATCCAGGATTTCAAGGCTTTCTTTGTCTTTTCTGTATATGCAGTCAAAATATCCCCCCTCCACCCCCAATCACTATGAAACCAACTGCTGTAAAAATTAAGGTGATAGTCATGGTCTCATCCTATCTAGTGTGTGGGAGACCAAATACCTAAAATTTTTTTAGTAATTTCATATCTAAGCACTTGGAAAAGTTTACAATCAAAATTCATTAAATTTGTAGCTGTAAACGTAAAGCCATTCTACTGGATCATTGTGCTCAATAGGTGCTTCTGCTGTTACCTTAATCAGGCAAGTCAACCGGCTGGTAGATGTCCCTTACTCCTAATCTAAATGGTGAATCATATATATATATATATATATATATACTCTCTCTCTCTCTCTCTCTCTCTCTCTCTCTATATATATATATATATATATATATTATATATATATATATATATATATATATATATATATGATTCACCATTTAGATTAGGAGTATATAGACTGTGGTCCAATTAGTAAGAATTCAATTGTTAAAAAAAAAAATTACACAAATATTTCATTGTGTGTCTGTTGAAGGGTTAATAAAATATGCTTAATGCATCCATGCGGCAACAATAACAAAAAAATCGATTAAATATTTTGCTGTCTGGCAATGGGAAGATATTTAAGGCTCAAATTACAACACAAATTCCAATGTCACATGTTAAGCTAGAATTTGTAAAATAATACAATTATTCTTACAGTTTTCTTATAGAAATACACTTTCACTTATTTCCTCAACCAAGATGAAGCTTCTTTCATGTTGTCACGATTCCCCCCAAGCAGCAGCGCACCTTGGGCGCTGGCGTGCATGCTGTTTCCGCGGCGACGTCATGTTTTCGCCCCCTCGCGTCATGTGTGACGTATGCGGAAGTGCCCGCAGCTGGTAGCGATTGCGGGCTAATGACTGTGTGGATATATACTGTGAGTCATGCTTCACGCGAGGCGGTTGATTGCGTTGAAAACATGTATGTATCTCTGTACTTATGAAATGTAGAGCTCGAGTGCGACTTTAGCAAGTTTTGGTGTCATGTCCTGTTTATGTCTTAGCCTTAGCATTAGCTTTAGCCATAGTCCTAGTTTAGTTTAGCTTAGCTTAGTTGAGAGTTAAGTTTCTTGTTTCCGTTTTTGTTTGCTTTCATCACTTTGTAAATAAAACTCACTGTTTGAACTGCAATTGCGTCCTGCCTACTTGCCTGCTGTCACGCCACGTGACCCGTCTGGGTTTCATCTGCAAGTAAATGTAAATTAACTACTACGTAGCCTGATTGTTACTGTTATTCTTTAATTAAGACATGCTCACATCAAAAAAAAAGAAAAAAAAAGGAAGGTATAAAGTCTGAGGGCAAGAGAGAGACAGGAAATTTTTTTTATTGTAGTTTAAGTAATAGGATTAACAGTAAAATGCTGAGGTCAACTCTAATCCAGACGTTACACCCTGTTACAGAAGTTCCCTGAACAGCACTCAAATTTAGGAAAATTATAAATGTCAGATTTTTCACAAACAGATTTAGAGCTGCATCCCAACATCATCTCAGATTCTATTAGGAACAGTGGACCTTAGAAAAGACAGATATTAGAAGAGTTTGGTTAATTAGGTTTGCAGGTCAAAACACTGAAAAGAGAATTAAGCTACAGTCAATGCATTAGAGTGAACTAATTTGCTTTAAACGAAACAGGGGAAACTAACCTTTGATTATCACACACTGATTTTGATTTCTGACACAGGACACGGTAGAGTTGCAGACTTTGTCTGAATGGTTGTCACAGGTCAGACATTTTAGACCATTTGGATTGTTGTCTAGATCTATGAAAAAAAATGAAAGATTTTCTTCTCAATCATAAATCTGGATTCTAGTGAATAAGATAAACTAATTATTTGTTTTTGTTTGTTTGTTTACTATGACTTTTTCTAGTAATAGTAAAGGATGATAACACAGATTCTTCATTATGTTAATGAGCGATGAGTGGTGAAAAAAAATAGAGAGAAGTGAAAGGAACTGGAGATATTCGATGTAATTTGGGTTTTCTAACCAATAAAACACTTCAATCATCACAGTAATTGCCTGTTGTAGCATCCATGACTCTGGTTACGCAAATAAGGAAATTATTTGGGAGTTTTGCATGATAATCAGTGAGAATGCAGTCTGCCAATTCAATTACCTGTGGATGGGTGGCGATTAGTGATTAGCCGAGGACTGAGCCTGCTGGATCTCATTTTGGAGTTATTCATCCCGAATATGGACAGTGGTGTACCAGAAAAGCCTGGAGTTACTCTTTGACTAAAGAACTAAAGCTCCATGCTTCACTTAGGCCGCATCATACTGCAGGACACGCCTTGTTATACCATCAGGCCTGCTACGAGGGGTTTGTGAGTAAATGTGAGTGCATATGTGGGCCCACTGAGTTATATTGCTAATTTACTTCACTGCTGAATTATTGGGTATCTGATTTGTCTTTAATCTGTAATTGGTATTGCTGGTTATATTGTCGTGTTACTGAGTTTCCAATGAATATTGGTTGATTTATGCTTTAATTTACGCATTAGAAAGTAAATGCCTTGTTAATATGCAACAGCATTGTCATTTCAATGACATCATGCCGATGGCTTACAGTGTCCCTTTTCTGTAAGAGTATTTAACTAGGGAGAAGTTTTGATTCTGTTATGCTTTCACAGTGAACCTTTCTAAAGGATCTTTGTTCATTTTATTCCACTCCTTTGTTCATATTATTATTTTATTTTCAACCAATTGTTGGTGTGAGAGCAATCTATAATTCGATATAAAAAGTTAAACAGAAACATAGATGAAATACTTACCCAAGCCCCAGCTATAAAGAGTATATGTAATAATATTCAGGATAGGGTTACATAAAAGTGGAGGTACCGCTGGGATATTTCCCCTCCTTAAAACGGTAAAAAACAGTATTTGGCTTAAAGTGCCAAATAGTTGAACATTTGGTCAGTATGAAGTAACAGCTTACTTAGCTCAGCTCTATTATGGCTCAACTTCAGACCCCTTTCTCAGTTCCTGACCTTAAAAAGCTGGTGCAGAGGCAAAAGGATTGACCCAGTACATGCCATTATAGTGAATGAAATCCCAGAAGAGATGGATGTCTCTAAGATTGAAGAAACCGAAACCATGCACTCTATCAAGGCCCTAAGAAGGGTGAGAGTCAGAGGGAGGATGTTCAGTCCAGTGTCACAGTATCTCATAGTGTAAATGGTAAATGGCGTACTTATATAGCGCTTTTATAAAAAAAAAACTTTTTTTTGTGTCTCATTCACCCATTCACACACACGGTAGCAGAGCTGCCATGCAACTTGCCATCAGGAGCAACTTGGGGTTCAGTGTCTTGCCCAAGGACACTTTGGCTTGTGGAGTCATCCAGGCCGGGAAACGAACCGCCAACTCTACAATTAGTGGACAACCCACTCTCCCATCTGCGCCACAGCCGCCCCTTAGTGCTATGTGAATGCTGTTGAGAGAGTTTGTGCAGAGAGAATCCCTCTGGATGTGCTACCTGCTGATGGATCAAACCCCTGGGGCCTTAGCACAGGCAGGGGGAAAATAATATTCCTCCTGGTGGAGGGGATGAAAACTTAATTTCAACTGGTGACACAAGAAGGACAGAGGAGGACTGAGAGTCCACCCAACTTTTAAATACTTCAAATGATAGCAGTTCATCAGGTGACTACAGACATTCTCAGGGACAATTCCCATCCCACCCAGAGAGAATAATTTAGAAAATTGGATGGAGCAAGCGATCCTAATGAAAGAGAAATGTGATCGGTCCGATAGAGAAAAGAAGTTAGAGGATAGTTGAACATTTGTGGGGACCTGCATTGTACAATTCACCAAACCTGAGGCTTCTTTGCAGGAGTTTCTGACAGTTATTGAAAGTGCTTTTTGGAAGCTCAGAGTCTGGTGAAGACTTGTACTTTATCTTTAGAGCCCTGCGACAATGTCCTGGAGAGTGTGTGTCATAATCTTTGAGGAGACTTGAGAAAGCCTTGATTAAAAGTGTATAGAGAGAAGGGCTACCTGCACAGTCAGAAGGAAAAGCACGCTTGGAACAACTTATCAGAGAACATAAGCTTAACAGCTTAACAAAGCTGAACAACTTAACAGAGAGCAATAGAGTCTAAAGATTCATTCTTACGAGAGATTGTTTAGGAAATCAAAGATCTACTGTACATGCCATTTTGGCAGAGTTAACTGTTAAAACACAGACAGACTTCACCCCTGAGAAGGAACAGAAAAGTCAGCGAAGAAGTAAGAAGTAAAAGCTCTCAAGAAGGAAGTGAAAAACTAAGATAACAAGTGAGAGTGATGGTTGCTCACCCCACACCTAAGGTAGAGGAAAAAATAACCAAGATTAGTACAAGGCTCACCTAGCTAAGAGCTAGATCATTAAAGAGTTTACTATCGATGAGGAGGAGATGGGCACATTGCCACCAATGTCTTGGTGTGTCTCCAGAGAAAGAAAAGAAAGTAATCCAGAAACTCATCTGTTCTCTGCACAAAGCTAAAGGGGATCAAAAAGATGATGATGCTTCTCTTGTAGATCAGAATTGTCCTGTGAGAAGAAGCACAGTCCAAGTTAAGGCAACACCAAGTATTCCTGATGGGATGGTGGGTCATTCTTCAATTATTCTAGTAAAGATTAATGGTATGCCTCGCGAAGCTTTACTGGACAGTGGTTCTGTGGTTCCATCATCTTTGAGAAATGGTTTTCCAAATCCTTGCATGACATTCCCATTCACCCCATTTATGGACTGGCTGTTTGGGGGTTCAGCCATTCTAGTTTTCCCTGTTGTGGTTATGGTGAGGTAGAGCTGATGTAGTGGGGTGTGTGTCGTGGTTAAAATGTCACCCTTATTAACTATGTGGCCAATGGGCTCTCTATCTACCACAGTATATACCACAGTGAGGGAAAAAAGTACTTTACCCACTGCTGATTTTGCACGTTTGCCCACTGACAAAAAAATTACCAGTCTATAATTTTAATGGTAGATTTATTTGAACAGTGAGAGACAGAATAACAACAAGAAAATCCAGAAAAAACGCATGTCAAAAATGTTGTAAATTGATTTGCATTTTAATGAGGGAAATAAGTATTTGACCCCCTCTCAATTAGAAAGATTTCTGGCTCCCAGGTGTCTCGTATACAGGTAATAAGCTGAGATTAGGAGCACACTCTTAAAGGGTGTGCTTCTAATCTCAGCTTGTTACCTGTATAAAAGACACCTGTCCACAGAAGCAATCAATCAATCAGATTCCAAAGTCTCCGCCATGGCCAAGACCAAAGAGCTCTCCAAGGATGTCAGGGACAAGATTGTAGACCTACACAAGTCTGGAATAGGCTACAAGACCATTGCCAAGCAGCTTGGTGAGAAGGTGACAACAGTTGGTGTGATTTATTCGCAAATGGAAGAAACACAAAAGAACTGGCCCTCAGCCTGGGGCTCCATGCAAGATCTCACCTCATGGAGTTGCAATGATCATGAGAACAGTGAGGAATCAGCCCAGAACTACACGGGAGGATCTTGTCAATGATCTCAAGGCAGCTGGGATCATAGTCACCAAGAAAACAATTGGTAACACACTACGCCGTGAAGGACTGAAATAATGCAGCGCCCGCAAGGTCCCCCTGCTCAAGAAAGCACCTATACATGCCCGTCTGAAGTTTGCCAATGAACATCTGAATGATTCAGAGGACAACTGGGTAAAAGTGTTGTGGTCAGATGAGACCAAAATGGAGCTCTTTGGCATCAACTCAACTCGCCGTGTTTGGAGGAAGAGGAATGCTGCCTATGACCCCAAGAACACCATACCCACCGTCAAACATGGAGGTGGAAACATTATGCTTTGGGGGTGTTTTTTTTGCTAAGGGGACAGGACAACTTCACTGCATCAAAGGGATGATGGACAGGGCCATGTACCATCAAATCTTGGGTGAGAACCTCCTTCCCTCAGCCAGGGCATTGAAAATGGGTCGTGGATGGGTATTCCAGCATGATAATGACCTAAAACACACAGCCAAGGCAACATAGGAGTGGCTCAAGAAGAAGCACATTACGGTCCTGGAGTGGCCTAGCCAGTCTCCAGACCTTAATCCCATAGAACATCTGTGGAGGGAGCTGAAGGTTTGAGTTGCCAAGCCTTGATGCCTTAATGACTTGGAGAAGATCTGCAAAGAGGAGTGGGACAATATCCCTCCTGAGATGTGTGCAAACCTGGTGGCCAACTACAAGAAACGTCTGACCTTTGTGATTGCCAACAAGGGTTTTGCCACCAAGTACTAAGTCATGTTTTGCAGAGGGGTCAAATACTTATTACCCTCATTAAAATGCAAATCAATTAATAACATTTTTGACATGCGTTTTTTCTGGATTTTCTTGTTGTTATTCTGTCTCTCACTGTTCAAATAAATCTACCATTAAAATTACAGACTGATCATTTCTTTGTCAGTGGGCAAACGTGCAAAATCAGCAGTGGGTCAAATACTTTTTTCCCTCACTGTAAGTGGTTGTTTATGCCTCCCAGAATGCTCACCCCTTCATTTCGTTGCTATGGACTACAGAGGTATGTGTTTTTAGCATTGTTGCTTAGCTGTTTGATGTCCACTTACCATGCGATTTACTTGTTTAGTGTGACTTTGGGCTACCAACTGTGTAGCATGGTAGTTTAACGTAGCCCTGATCGGAGCTCCAGCTGCTGCCGTTACAACTATTAAAGAAGCTACCATGATTTTCGTACTGTATGTGCCATCGTGAGTATCATGTCATCGGATCATGGTAGGTAAATCGTTTAGTTCTATTACCCGAGCTAAACTTTCTTGCGTGCATTCCAAATTGAGGTTGTAACACCTGTTTGTTCTTAGGGTCTTCAATTTTGCATGCGTTAAGGCGGGCTGAGTGAGATGTGGTCATTTCGGTACAGCGCCTCCTCCTCACACACAGAGCCACGTTGCTGCCTGATTCTGCTTGATAATGCTTGTTTGGTTTTTGATTTGGTTTTATTGTTTTATTTTGTTCTGTTTGGTTCTGTTTCATTATTTTGTTTTGTGTTGTGTTGGTTGTCAATGAGATCAGCTTTCTTTGATTTAACTGTGTTGTAACAGTCTTTATCAATTATGCTGATACCACTATGTGGTAGTAGTGGTTTTGGTCAGTCTTGGTAAACTTGCTACTTTTAATCAGTTTTCAGCTCGAGGTTATCTCTGTGTTTTTGTCACAGTAAGTTTGTCTTTGTTTTGTTTTATACTTGTATTTTTCTGCTTTGAGCATATTGTAATTGAATTTGTGTTTTTGTTTACTCCTTGTAGGAGCTGAGTGCTTACTGAGGCTGGGGGGAGTTCTTTGCTGCACCTTAGGCTTTACTTAATTAAGGGTCGTTATTATGGCAGTGTTTATTTGCAGTGAATTTTGTGGGCATGATTTTGATTAGTGGGGTGCTTTTCCCATTTGTATAGCTGGTGCTGTTGTTTTAGCCTGCCTTTCATACTGGATGCCTCAGTCCTCAAATGATTATTGTTAATTACCTCTTGTGACTGTTTTATTTGACCAATGCCTGATTGTGTTGGTTGCTGTTTTTAAAAAATAATTCTTGGCCAGTCTTTTTAATTACAAAATAAAATATATTTTTATATGGAAACCCATGCCTCTTGCCTGTTCTAAGTGGAACTTATTTGTGTGTCTTTATTTGGGTTATTTTCCCCGTTTTCTCGGGGTGGTGTAGTTAGGTGCAAAACGAGCCACATTGCTACACTGAGAAGATAAGAGGTGTTAAGCAGTCAATAAGTGTCCTGGCCTTAGTGTGTCCAGAACCCAGTAGTCATAGCCAAGTTCCTGTGCTCATTGGTACAAATGCCAGTGTGTTTCAGAGGTTGTCTCAGTTATGCAGAACATTTGCTGGAGTAGATATTGTAAACACACTGCCAGTTAGTCTTCAACAGTCAAAATGCCAGGGGCTGAATTCAGAGATCGAATGCACATGGAAGATTCAGTGGCTTAAGTTCAGTTGCTAGGTCCATGTCCCCTTGTTGTCCACCCTTGAAGTGAGTGTGAAGCCATTTGCAAAGTCATGGCAATGCAGTCACTAGACAAGAGCATTTTAGTGGTTGATTAATCATCAGCGCTGACTCATTTTGCAGAGGTGTTAGTGAAACATAAAATTGTTGCATCATCTGGCATCAAAGTGAACCAATTTCCGGTTCTGTTACGAAATGAGTCGTGGAGCCCCCATAGATCCTAACTTGTTTAATTTTTGATATTCCCCAATAGCAGAGGTTTGGAAAGAGAGATTATCCAAAAAAGTCTCAAAGAGGCCAAATGTCTTTTCACTGCATGAATGAGACATGGGATCAACAAAAGGGGTAAAGCATCAAATCCATCATAGTACACCCCTTCGAGAGAGATCCCATCAGCGTACACCTGCTGACATTGATGACATACCTGCATGAGTTGCTAGCAACAGTGATCATCAAGAAGTCAATATGCCTCCCCTATTGTTGTGGCTAGAAAAAAAAGGGACTTTGCGAATGTGCATTGACTATAGAACCCTAAACTCTAGGACAATACCTGATCAGTATACCATACCTTTGATCGATGGAGCTCTAGGCTGTCTCTGAGGCAGCAAATGGTTCTCTGTAATAGACCTTCAGAGCAGGTACTATCAGATCAAGATGGCTGAGGGGGACAAGGAAAAGACAGCTTTTATCTGCCCTCTTGGGTTCTATCAGTTTGAGAGTGCCACAAGGAATCCTTGGAGTGCCTGTCACATTCCAGAGATTAATGGAGAAGGCTGTAGGGGGTCATGAATCTGCTGGAACTAGTGGTCTACTTAAGCGATCTGATAGTGTTTAGCAAAATGCTTGAGGAACATGAGGGATGTCTTTTAAAAGTTCTTTATAGACTTGAGGAGAGTGGATTAAAGAATTCCCTCGTTAATTGCCACTTCTATCATCCTCAGGTAAAATATGTTGGGTACATAATATCTGAAAGGGGCATAGCCCCTGACCCAGCAAATGTCGAAGCTGTGACTACTGAATCTAATTGTTGCTTAATTTGTAATCATTATTGCTGGTTATAGTGTTGTGTTACTGAGTTTCCAATTAATATTGGTTGAGTTATACTGAGGTTCACTTTATACATTAGAAGGTGCTAAAGGACTTGTTAGTATGCAACAGCATTGTAATTTCTGTAAGAGTATTTGACTAGGGAGATTTTTTTTCAGTAAATATATTTCCAATGAAGTTATTCACATGAAATTTTCACTTGACATCAGTTTTAACTCAAGAAATCTGGAAATTTAAAGAATTCAAAACATTAGTTCAGTTCTCCAAGGCAAGGAACAAGCTAAAATCCGTAAGTCATTATACCTCCTATCTGTGCAAATTAATATCAGCTGGGTTAGTAAATTGAGGGTCTATAAAAAGATTTTCGCTACCAAGGTGTCACACAAGAAACATCTGCTGATGGGTAAAAGCAAAGAGCTCTACCAAAACCTTCACAGCCCTATTGTTGCAAAACCTATTGATGGAATTTGACATATTTATAAATTTCTGAATCTTCCAGTAAGCACCACTGGGGCCATTATCCACAACGGGAATCAACATCACTCCATCATCAACCAGCCACACGCAGGAGCGCCTCACAAGATTTCTGACCAGGGAGTCAGAACAATCGTCAGAAAAGTAGCCCAAGAGCCAAGGACCACTTGGAAATACTTCCAGAAACACTTGGAGGCAGCAGGTACCATCGCCACAGAGAAAACAATAGGTATGGTACCGTATTCAGTTTTGGGTGTTTTTATTAAAAAAATTTACGAAAGCTTTAAGTGCGCTTAATTATTTATCATGCTGTACATGCAAATAAATAACTTCTTGAAGCCGTGGGTACGAGGTTTGGGACGCAGCCATGCTCTCTTGTTTGCTGTAAAATGGTTGAGCACTACCGTGTGTGATTGTGTCCTGTCATAAAATGAAAACTCACACACAGTGTTAATAGTGTGATTAAGGTGTGTACATGTCTGTAATACACAACAATGATGCGACTAAAACAGGAGTACTCCACATGTCTTAATTCAGTCAGTGTTTAGTTCGAGTATGACTTTACTCGGATTAAGGTAATTAAAAAATTGCTATTTACACGGTAGTTTCTTAATCAGAGTATTATCTTAATCGGGTTAATATTGAATTATTGTTGTCCATGTAAACACACTGATTGTCATGAGGACGATGAATTTCTTCATACAGGAAGTGTCTTGAAGCTGTCATTACAAACAAAGGTTTCCCCACAAGTATTAAATAAATTTCAGTTAGCGTGTTCAAATCTTTTTTCCTGTGTCATTCCTCTTTATTTCACATAGCTTCATTTATGGACTTTAATGTTGTGAATTCTTTATATTTCCGGATTTCTTCAGTCTGGGGAAAGTTGTGATATAGCCTCATTGGAAATATATTTACTGAAAAAAAATTTTTCACATTCATTTATTGATTCATTTACATGTGATTCATTTATTTATACTAACAAAGGGAAACAAAATTAAAAAGTACAAACAACGAAAACAAACCCAGCCTTATCATGACTAACCAATAACTATCGCTGGTTATATAGATATTGTAAAACCCAACAACAGGCACAAAAAATTTAAGTGGGAAGTGTCTGTAACTCCATAAAATACACAATATAGCATTGCCATGAATAAATAAATAAATAAATAAAACTTATCAGTACAACCCCTCATTGTATATATATTTTTTTTTTTCTCGAGTTTAAAAAATTACATCATGTCCTTTAGCCACTGGGAGATAGATGGGCATTTAGCAGACTTCCAATGAAACGTCTTGCTATAAGGGATGTGAAAGCGATAACTTCCTTTTGTATCGAGCTCAATGGGACTGAGGCATCAGGAATCCCAAATACAGCAATCAATGGGCAAAGTTTAAATCTACCCTGAGAATAGTAGACATGATGGTTACAAAAAAAAAAAAAAACATGGAGATCAAGGCAGAAGAAAAACAGATAACAGTGAGAGCCATGGCAGTTATCACACTTGTCCTCTACGTCACAGAAAGTCTCGACTTGGACAGATGGACTCTGTGTAAAACTTTGAACTGTATAAGTCCAAGACGAGCACAAGAAGTGATATACTGTACCCTCCCTATAGAATGTTCCCAACACTCCTCACTTATCTGTACTCCTAATTCCGTTTCCCACGCATTCCTAATTTTGGTACTCACCTCACCACCTAGCACCAGAATAAAATCATAAATCCTAGAAATAATTCCTCTCTGATGTGGATTGTTTGAAAACAAGCTTTTCCAAGCCTGTTCAGGCGGCACAGAGGGGAAATTAGGAAAACATCTAGAAACAAAATTCCTAATTTGAAAATAACAAAAGAGATGCAAGTCCTCCACTAAGTCTACATCACTGCAATAAAGATTTATGAACCCTTGGTGGCTTCCCAAATCCAAATAAAAATATTAATTATCTTATATAATGAATTGAAGATTTTTTTTTCAGAAAAAGAGGAACTTGCTGGAACAAGAAAAGAAAACTCGGTAATATATTCATTTTGACGACATTAATCCTGCCAAATAGAGAAAGTTGGAGGTAACCCCAACTCTGAGTGTTAGATTTAACCTTTGAGATAAGGGGAGTGAAATTAGCTGATAAAAGATTAGATAAAGAACGTGTCACGTTGATACGTAGGTATTTAAACCCTGACTGACTAAATCAAAAAGGTAGATCTGACTGTTGGAGAAAAAATGCTGCAGTATTGATGGGAAAACAGTTGCTTTTATCCAAATTTAGTTTATAACCAGAGACAACACCGAAGGTCTCCAGAACACCCAAGACAGCAGGCATAGAGGTAATAGGATCAGTTACATTCAATAATAAATCATGAATATATAGCGACAATATAAATTCTACACCGTATCGAACGATTCCTTTAAACATTGGAGAAGATCTTAATGCGATAAACAGAGGCTCAAGCAGAGGTGATAAAGGACAGCCTTGGCGACACCCAGTCAGAGAGCAAAATAATCCGAATGAATATCGTTTGTCTGAACCCTGGCTTTAGGGGATGAGTAAAGGAGGCTAATCCAAGAAATAAACTTGTCCCCAAATCCAAACTTCCTCACGACTGCAAACAAATACTCCCACTCAACCCTATCAAATGCTTTTTCAGCATCTAATGAAATCACAGTCTCAGGAAGCTCAGCCGAATGCTTTGAATAAATTATATTAAAAAGTGTACGAGTATTGAAAAACAACTGACGTCCCTTTATAAAACCATTCTGATCTTCAGATATAATATAAGGAGTACATTCTCTAATCGAGATGCCATTACTTTTGCCAACACCTTTACCTCTGAGGTAAGCAGAGACAGTGGTCTATAAGAACCACAGGTGGATGGATCCTTACCCTCCTTAAGAATGAGAGCTATCGTGGCTTGTGTCAGAGTTGGAGGCAAAGACCCAAATTCCAAGGATTCGTTGAACATACCCCAAAGTAATGGAGCTAATTTTCCAATAAACGTTTAAAAATTTTTTACTGGCAACCCATCCGGGCCCGGAGCTTTGTTAGATTGCATAGTTTTAACTGAATTAAAAATTTCTTCAAGCGAGAGTGGGGAGTCCAGTTGCATGGCAGTATTCGAATCAATAACAGGGTTACAAAAAATTTTAAGAAATGCTTTAGTATTGTCTGCAGGAAATTCAAATTTATAAAGCAAAGAGTAAAAAGATTTAAAAGTAGCATTAATTTCCATGGGATCTGTAGTGACAATATTATAAGTGTTTTTAATACTAGGTATGAGATGGGAAGTGGCCTGTTGCCGTAGCTGATGTGCCAGTAAACGACTCGGCTTATCACCATGTTAATAGTATGAATCATGAGTACGTACCAGCAAGTCTTCCGCCTATTTAGTCGAAATAAGATTAAATTCTGCCTATAGGTCAAGACGCTGTTTAAGAAGTTCTGGAGAGGGGTTCAATGCATATCTCAAGGTTAATGATCGCAAATGTGAGTTCATTAACCCTAGCAGTGCACTTTTTATTACAAAGAGCGGAGTAAGAAATAATCTGCCCTTTGTTATAGGATTTAAGTGTCTCCCATAACAATGAATAAGAGGTGGAGTCATTCTGATTGAAGAAAAGAAAGTCATCAATAGAAGTGGAAATGAACTCACAGAATTCACTGTCTGCCAAAAGAAGAGTATTAAATCTCTGAGGCGGTGGACTATGTAGATAGTCAGAAGAAACTACACAAGAATCAAGAGTGCTGTCTATATAAAAAAAAATCAATCCTCGAATAGGAATGATGCGCCTGCGAGAAGAAAGAAAACTTTTTAAGAGAGGGGTTACGGGTTCTCCATGGATCAACAAGACCGTTCTGATACATAAAATCGGAAAATGTTTTAGACATAGCAGATTGATTCATAGAATGGGGATTAGACCGATCTAAGTTTGGGTCAAAAACACAGTTTAAATCTCCCCCCAAAATCAAAAGGTGAGTATTTAAGAAAGGGAGATTAACGTTGACACGTTCAATACTTATTTCCACCCACTACTACCGGAGAAAATAAAATCAAAATCAAAATAAAATAATTTAATATTTTAACATCTTCAAAGTAGACGCCCTTTTTGCCTAGAATTTTCAGAAAAGTATTCTTGGCGTTTTCTCAACCAGTTTGATGAGGTATCTCCCTGAGATGCTTTTTAAACAGAATTAAAGGAGTTCCCACCTATGCTTGACATTGGCTGCTTTTCGGAATATTTCACTCCAGTCATCCATTTAAAAAATATATTTTATTTGTAAATAAAATGTTAGTTTTCAAATTTATATATATATATATATATATATATATATATATATATATATATATATATATATATATATATATATATATTTATTTATTTATTTATTTATCTATCATCTACAACACCGATTTCAAACATTTAATCATACACAAAAATCTTTTTTTTTTTTTTAAGATCATGGAAACGGTAGTGTACATTCCTGTAAATTCCTGGCCCGGTGGCAAGGCCCGTATACAGTCCTCGAGCGCCGAGGCTCCGTCAACTACCGTCTGCAACAGCCAAGTAAGCGAGTGGAAGAGAAGCTCTACCACATGAACCTACTGAAGAAGTGGGTGGAACCGGCACCGGTAGTGTCACAAAGCCATCGATGAAGAAATCTGTGTCCGAATGCTGTGGCCGAATGCTGTGGGATCGCATCATAGAGGAGTCCAACAGCCCCTGGTCCAGCCCCATCGTCGTCGTACCGAAGCCGGACGGGAGTATGCAGCTTTGCAATGACTTCCAGAAGCTGAACCAGGTATTGGAGTTTGATAGCTATTTCCTCCCTCGAGTGGACGACCTCGTGGAGTGACTGGGGAGGGCCTGGTTCATATCTACCCTGGACCTGACCAAAGGTTATTGGCAAGTTGCACTAGCGCCGGACGCAAGGCCCAAGATAGCCTTTAGCACGGGCAGTGGCAGTACCGGGTTCTCCCCTTTGGTCGACACGGGGCACCTGAAACGTTCCAGAGGTTGATGGACATCCTCCTGTGGCCCCACCGCATGTTTGCAGCTGCCTACCTGGACGACATAGTCATCCACTCCTTCACATGGTTGGATCACCTGTTTCATCTGGGGGAGGTCCTGAAGGCGCTCCGGGAGGCCGGCCTGACAGCCAACCCCAAGAAATGCCACCTAGGGCTAACCGAGGCCCAGTACCTGGGATATCGTATTGGCCGGGGATGCTGAAGCCACAAACAAGAAAATCAAAGCCGTAAAGGACTACCCTCTACCCAGGTCAAAGAAACAGCCTTCTTTGGGTTGGCGGGGTACTACCAGAGATTTGTGCCTAATTTCTCTGCTGTAGCTTCCCCCCTCTCAGATCTCACAAAGAAGGGCCAGCCGGACCGGGTTATTTGGTCAGCCGAAGCGGAGAGGGCCTTCCAAGCCCTGAAATGTGCCCTCACCAGCGCGCCAGTACTGCGCAACCCAGACTTCACCTTTCCATTCATGTTGCACACCGATGCATCCGAAACCGGGATTGGCACAGTTCTCTCACAAACCTTCGACGGAGAAGAACACCTGGTCATCTATTTCAGCCGGAATTTGTCCCCCGTTGAGAGTAAATATGCAGCCGTGGAACGAGAGGCCCTAGCAATAAAGTGTGCCATCAAGGAGCTGAGGTATTACCTGGCTGGCCGGCACTTCGTCCTAGTAATGGACCATGCCCCCTTACAGTGGATGGCCAAGGCCAAAGACACGAACGCCAGGGTAACCCGTAGGTTCCTCGCCTTACAGGACTTTTCATAACAGGTCCAACATGCTCTGGGCCCACCTCCCAGCGGCAGTAGGCATGATAAGAAAGTCGCTCCTGCCCCGACTGCCGCGCAGGCACGAAGCAGACAGCCTCACGCCAGACACAACACCAGCTGGAAGGACCGTCACGGTGGGGCGGAACCACCGACACAACACCGGCTTGCAATTAGGGAGTCAGTCAGGAGAATTCCACTACTCAGGCGACGGGGGAAGAGTATAAGAAGACGCTCTTCCGCCTGTGCGAGGAAGAGTACTAACTCACAGACCACGTGCACGTCCTTTTGCTGCATAACGGTCTTCAGACCTCAGACACGGCAATAACATTTTTCTAATCTCTCTCTCTCTCTCTCTCTCTCTCTCTCTCATTCTCTTCTTGAAGGTTCGGGTGCGGATGAAGACAACAGCTAGTGAGATTTCACACGACGGTGGATGACGGCACGGGAAACCCCACACACTTCCTGGGAATCCCGACACGCCCTCGAGAGTGTCGCAACACCAGCCACACCCCCACAAAACCTCTCTCACTCATCCACACACACCTCCGCCCTGCAGACAGCAGGGATATATATATATATATATATATATATATATATATATATATATACACATACACACACATATAGACACACACATATATACATATATATATATATATATACACATACACACACACACACATATATATATATATATATATATATATATATATATATATATATATATATATATATATATATATATATATATATATATATATATATATATATATATATACATATACACACACACACACACACCCAGGCCCCAGCTATAAAGTGTATACTTTATTGGATGTTAATATTCAGGCTGGGGTAAAACTGTCAATAGTGGTAACCAGAAATGAAGTATCAATAGAAATAAATAAATAAAAATAAACACAGCAACAACACTTTATTGAACTATAGAAGAAACTTTTCTTACCTGGGGCAGGGATGTTGTTGCAATTATCAGACTCACAGGAGGCTACGAACAACGAGACCTGTGCCACTCCAACATTTGCTGAGTACAATTCACCTGTAGCAGCTGCGCTCAACAGTTTCTGTTCCCTCCTTGAAAAACATCCACGGCTCATTGTAGTACTATTTATATTAAAGCCTATTTTAAAAAAAAATACAATTTGTACATAATACATTTTTAAAGATTATATTACAGTCTGGTTGCATGCATATCAAATGGAATACACTACAACAAAAATGACACTAAAATCATTTTTACCTGGAATAGAAATACTAAGTGTTCCAGAAGCACATACATGGTCTGCCTCACACTCTTTTGAAATTGTGGTGTTACACTGACCTGATTCACTAGTGCAGTCCAAACACCGCAACATGGAAACTGGAGGGGGGTGCATTAATAGGAGAATAACTTATTTTTCCATCTAAAAATTACATGATTGAAACTTAATAGTGCTATTTTAAGGTAAAATAGTAACAATCATAATGCTAATATTTGTATAGGTGATGTGTAATTTTGTCTATGCAGAACACTAAATATAGCTCAGACAATAAACAACAAACTTTATTATTCATCATTATTATTGTTCTTGTTTTAGATAGATAGACAGATGTGTAATAGTTTAAAATATATACTGTATGTAAAAGGTGCATGGATGATGATAATGAAAAACAATTCAAGTTTACCTGGGCAGAAGGAAGATGATAAAACGTACAAGGCCAGGAACAGCTTCATCTTAATGAAAAGATGTTTACTGGGATCCAAAAAACATAAAATGTTTGAAGCAAATCTGGTAGATAACTGGTAATGAAACCCAGTCTTATTGGATTTATATATATATATATACATATATAAACAGGAGGTTATTTAATTATGAGAAAATGATGACTAGCATACAATTATGTGTTAGAGATTGTTCTACAAACAGATTAATGTTTGTTTGTTTGTTTTCTGAATCTCTATTTGTAAAGTCTTTTGTTAATCTATTGATTATTTGTTAGTCTATTGATTATAGTAAACCTTAGTAATATCCAGTATAATTAATTGTGCATAAAATCACAGTATATAAAATGTCAAAAATATCAGAAGCCATACTACCATGAAGGGAACTTCTGGAACTGACAAGAAGAGTTGGACTTTCAGAAAGAAAAAAAACCTCTCTTATATAACAGTGTGGGCAGAGTTTAAAAAAAAATGTAGTGCAGCCAGTCAGTACACAGTGTTCCAAATTATTATGGAGGTGATATATCAGTAAAATAAACATACCGGTTTTAGTTTTTCAAAGAAAGTGTTTGTTTTATTTCTCATATCTTTTCAGATAACTGGTATCAATCTCAGACAGGTTTGTTAATTAGTTTGCCAGGTGATCTTAGTTAAAGGGAAGTCTAGGTTGTTCCACATTATTAAGCAAGTCACAGTTCTCATGCAATATTTCTGAAGATGAAAAGTGTGGAATACAGTGCCCTCCACTCATATTGACACCCTTGGTAAATATGAGCAAAGAAGGCTGTGAAAATTTGTCTTTATTGTTTAACCTTTTGTTCTTTTGTTAAAAAAAAATCACAAAAATACTCTGCTTTCATGGATATCAAACAATTGCAAACGAAAAACAGGTTTATCCAAAGAAAAATATATTTGTTAAATACAGGTGTGCAACAATGAATTCATCACTCCTATGAATTCATATGAGAAAATATTCCCATTGATATTTAAAAAATGCTTAGTACACTTGGTTGACTAGGAACAGGAAATTGTTCAAACTTGACTTCCTGTTTCACAGGGGTATAAATATAAGGTAATGCATAGGCCAAACTATCAAGAAATATAGCTGTGATGTGCGGCAAATGGTTGTTGAGCTTCCCAAAATGGGAAGTGGCTATATGAAAATAGCACAAGCATTGAAATTGTCCATTTCCACCACCAGGGCAAAATTAAGACAGTTCAGTCACCTGGAAATGTTATGAATACATCTGGACTTGGACGTGTGTATATATTGTCTCAATGCACTGTGAAGAGGATGGTTCAAGAGGGCAAAAAATCTCTAAGGCAAAGAAATGGAATGTTCTTAAATGGCAGTCAGGCACCAAAATGCTAACTGATTTCCAGGTTTTGGTATAGAAAATGACAACCATATTACCATGACCAGACCTCCTGGGACTGACAAGAACACTTGGCCTGATTAAAAATAGTTCTGCATTAGAAGGGATCATATTGTACACCATGATTTCTTTCTCTCTTGATTTTGTGGTCATCTAAGTACATAGCATTTCCAATAATATTTTGAAAATCCGAAATATTGCAAAATGTTGCAATTACATGGGCTTTGCATAAATTAAAACTGTGTTCTACAGGAGAATAGAGTCCTCTGGGTTAGAACATCATTGCAATGATTGCTTCATGCAACTGAGAGAGTTAACAGACTTAAATAAATAAATAAACAAATGGACAAACTTGACCTTTATTGATCCACTGTGTACATAATAAATAAAAGCAAAGGTCTTTTCTTCAGGCTAGGGATAATCCATTAATATTAATGTTAAATCAGCTATGATCTCAGCAATGAAAATTATATATATATAATTGATTTTATTGTCAATTGAAAATGATCTATAATTGAGCAATGATTTAAAACTTTTCAAAAAAGAGTTCAAATTCAGCGTATCACCCTTGTACTCTTCTCCATTTGTTTTCATTGTTTACTGCCAATATTGTAGCTATACTTGTGCTGCTACATTGTGCAAGCTTTCAGTTTACAATCCATGTTTACAGTTTATAGTCCATGTTCTGTGTATCTATTATCCTGTTTATTTACTATCTTGTGTATTTATGTCTGCACTTGTCTCACACTGTTGTGTATTTGCACTTTATGTAGTCTTTCCTACTGTTCTGTGTTGCACCCTGGTTCTGAAGAAACATCATTTGGTTCCAATGTATACAAGATATAGAGGAATGACAATAAAAATCCACTTGACTTGATTTTATGTTCAATGAAGCTGAAAGTATATTCAACATTTTCTATGCCCGAATTCCTCCCACTTGTGTATTACCTACCTCTAGAGGAAGAAATTGTGGTATCTCACCTGCTCAAGGCACCCTGGATTCCAAAGTTGTTGCCTCCTGAACCAGTGTTTTGTACATATCTCCTCTCTTCTCTGGAGGAAGCCAACACAAGAGAAATTTTGGCATGGTCGTCATTGCCATTTTTGTCAGATGGCTGCTGAGTATTTGCATCAAGTGATTGTGAAGTGCTTCAATGTTTGCTGTGTAAGACACCTGTGGTAATTTGTCAGAAAGCTTTGATTTCAGGCTTAGGATTGTTGGAATGAGAAATCCAAGGTAGAATCCCCCCACCGGTAGAAGATAAGTTGATTGCGAAACATCCACATACTCTCAGAAATGTCACCTGATGTGGGTACAGTCTGGAACTCCAAGTTTTCTACAGATGTCAGTCAGTTGATCATCTCTGAGACCAATCAGTTTGGAAATGGCCTCATAGTCTGAATTCCATATGGTAATACATGGAACAGAAACTCATGTTCTCAACATCTTGCACAGCTTGTACACCTACTGTTGACCGGTGTGCCTTGTTCTATATAGATGCACATTTTCTCATTGCACTTTGGTAAACTTTCGGAGAACGACCTTTTGATGCTGATTTATCCACCTCCATGGTGGCAACTAGGTTTAGGGTGTGTATGGCACGTGTTTTATGAGGAGGAAGAAAAAAATTGTGCTTCTCATCTCCCTCCATTTCAAGAACTGCACCCATATCTAAAAATCATATTCCATCATACAGCTCATATGCAACTACCTCCTCAGATGTTTCAAATTCATGGAAAGCTTTAACAAAATTACTCCCATTGTCTGTCACAGTATTCCTCACTTTATGCTGTAGTTTGTGCTCTGCGTGTATTTCACAAATTTCTGTAGCAAGGCCATCAAAAGTATGCTGCCCTTTAAGTCGTGCACAGGCCAGTTTTGCACATGTCCTTTCCATAGTGTATTCCTCAATCCAGTGGCATGCTATACCTAAGAAACTTCTGTTATGTGCAGTACACAAGTCTGTTGTCATGCAGACATTTGTGTTTTAGTCAAGCTATTTTTCATAACTGCAACAGGTTGGACTAGTGTCCTTCTCAACACGTTGGACTAGTGTGTTTCTGCACATGAGAGTTTTACCTCCAGTGATTCCCTCCAAGTTTTTTGATTAAAGGCTGCTCAACCAATTAGAATGGCTGAACATTATCAATTACAAATTCAAATACTAGTTTATTAACTGTACTTTGGGATGAGCTGTGTCCACGTTCACGCTTTGCTTGTATGAAAGGATGATGCAAGGCCCCATGTCCAGGATCAGATGTACTAGGCTATTCAATCTTCTCTGGCCGGCTAGTGTCTTGATTGCTAAAGTGACTTGGATGCTTCCTCTGAGAAACAAACCAATGCAAATTAAGAGTAGTTGTAGGCTTGCTTAGATTTATTTAGTTCTTAGGTTTAGATATTCATTAATTTGCGGTTCATGATCACTACAGGTCATACAGCAAGTATGTGTTTTAAGACGATCTGCATGGACCTCAAAAGTCCAAGAATTATTCAAAATCATGGTCAACTGTCTTACCAACCTCGAAGACTCATGTAAATAAATGCAGTGAGTTCTCTTTTTTATCCTAGCATGGGTATTGGTGTACGCAGTGTCCCCTAAATTCAGTTTCTATGAAGACTGGATATTAACGGCTACCTGACAATACACTAGCATGGCAGGTCAGCAGACATTTTATAAGTGCTAAGGATAGTATAGAAGGCACTATTATGTTTTTTTCTTTGTTTTTGATATTTAAATAATCACAAAGTCATCTCTACCAGTTTGTCAGTAACGTTAAATGTAAATTTAAAAATCTCCTCTCCTTGTATTTGAATTTTTAAAGCAAGTTCACTGACTACACCTTTAAAATTAGACAATTAGATGACATGTAGGTAATGTAACATAACAAGCTATGCAATCATTCTACTCTCTGTTCTATGTAGAAGATGAAACCTTTAGAAAGTTATGATTAATTGCTCTTGTCAAAACATAATAAAGGTACTATATTTAAATTGTACTGAATAAAATAATTCCCTATTACAGTCAGTTGTTTTATTAGTCACTGACTGATCACTAATCTTTTGCAAGGTATTTTCATGTATATCTGCTATAAATTGAGTTATTTTTTATTAAAATAAGATTTGATAATAAGATGTAAGAATATCTTTGAGAATAAGATTGATCCATATACTAAACACAGTTATGTAACAACAAAACAACATTTTATTCTGTCTTGTAATGAAATGCAATTGGTGTGAAAAATTTTTTATGATAAAAGACACATTGTACAAAAATGCCATGTGTTAAATAAACGTATGTAAGAGTTTACAAAAATACATTTTCACTTATTTCTTTAACCAAGCTGTAGCCTCTTCCATGGTTGTTTGAATGAATTACCAGCCATTTTCATTGTTATAAACTTCAATTAAGACATGCTTACATCACAAGAGAAAGGTGTTTTTTTTGTAGGAAAGAAAGCAATGGATCAAATTATTTTTGATGAGTTTAAGTAGGATCACAATTAAATTGCTGCTCCAGTTTGATATAGACTTCACACTCTATTACACAAGTCATCTAAACAACAGTGGACTTCACCGAAAATGGAAGTCTTGGGAGCTCTGTCACAAACCGTTTTAGAGGCACATCCAAATATGTTCTTGTTTCCCCATGGCCACATACTTATACTGATGTTTGTACCTAATCAAAAACAGATAATACCAGATTTTGTTAATTGATTGAAACAGTGAAAGCAAGTGTTGTAATCATTGTATGATGCTGTAATCATTAGTAGGGAAAAAAATTCTTTAACAAAAACGAGAAACTTACGTATGACTGACAAACAGTGATCTTGATAGCCCACACAGGACAAAATCGAGTTGCAGACTTCGTCTGAATAACTGTCACAGGTCAGACATTTCAGACCATTTGGCGTGCTGTTGTATAGTCCTGTAAAACAAGATTTTCTTCTTAATCTGCATGGATTGTATTTTATAATTTAAAATAAATTACTAGGGATCCAAGCACTGGAGTTAATTATTAGGGGTCCAAGCACCGGAGCTAAAGTCAGATTACTTTAAAAATGAGGTTTTATTGAAAAGTAAGTCTAATCGATCTGAAATTATTTGTGCATCTGTGTGATGATGAGTGGATTTTATGTGGATTTTACTTTATTGTTCTATGTATCATGGCAATAACTGGCCACTGGAGGTGCTATTTGTGAGTAGTACTTGGATCTTCTTCTTCTTCTTCTTCTTCTTCTTCTTCTTATTCTTTTTATTATTCTTCTTATTATTATTATTATTATTATTATTATTTTACTGTGTTAAAGATTATTTCTCCAGACCAAACTGTAAGTTCTAAAAACAACAACTACAATAATAAGAATTTAATTCTGTAAATTCATATATATATATATATATATATATATATATATATATATATATATATATATATATATATATATATATATATATATATATATATATATATATATATATATATATATATATATATATATATATATATATACAGAGAGAGAGAGAGAAAGAGAGAGAGAGATGAATGACAAATGTTGTATTATACAGTAGTTGTAGTAGTAGTAGTGGTGGTGGTAATAATAACAATAATCATAATAATTTATTATTCTCAGTGATTTGAAAAGCTGCTTTTAAAGGCACTTCATAAAATAAAGTTGTTTATTATTATTATTATTACTACTATTGTTATAATAATAATAATAATAATAATAATAATAATAATAATAATAATATTGATCAGTTTTCTTACCCACGATTCTGTTGCAATTATCAAACTCACAACTGAACAGGAGCATTGAGCCATACAGTATTCCAACATTTGCTGAGTAAAAAAGGACATCTGTAGCAACTGTGTTCAACAAATCATCGTTGCTCCTTCGAATACACTCAAGTTTCTGTACAGTATTATTCACATTATGCCCTATAAAGTACAATTCGATCACTATAAGTTCCATTATACATTTTTAGGTTTTTTATTATATACATATGTTTGGCCTGTATTATAAATAATATTAAATTCTGGCTTACCTGGATCAAACAGACTATATGTCATAGAACCACATATGTGTTCTGGTTCACACTCTTCTGAAATTGTGGTGTTACACTGACCAGATTCACTGTAGCATTTTAAACACTGCAACATGGACACTGGGAGGGAAAAAATAAAGCAGGAAGACCATGCATAAGTACAGGAATAGCAGTAGATACACAATGCATGAATACATGTAGCAGTAGGTTTTTCCGCATTGTATTACAATCTAGAGAACTGTCAGTACTTGGGATTGCAGCATTCATTTTTGCCAACATGTAAATGAATCATTCTGGGGTGTGGTAAACACATATACAGTGTATGTTGCTTACTAAGTAAGTAGTAACAATATAATACAATATAATATACTAAACAAATAGTGATAATGTAATATAAAATACTAAAAAAAATTATAATAATGTAAAAGAAAATAGTCATTTTGTTTTTAAATATGCATGCATTACAATAAATAGAGTTTAAACAACTTAACAAAATAGACACAAACAACTCAAAGAAGTAAACATGTAAAATTTTAGAATGTAAACGGCATGAAATATATAAATTAAAAGTGTTATTATTATTATTATTAGTAGTAGTAGTAGTAGTAGTATTGTTGTTGTAGTTGTTATTGTTGTTGTTGTTGATAGACAGATAGAATAAGAAAGAAAGAAAGAAAGAAAGAAAGAAAGAAAGAAAGAAAAGAAAGAAAGAAAGAAAGAAAGAAAAAGAAATAGCTTAATACAAATATATGTAAAAGGTGCATAGTAAAGTAATGAATATTTACCTGAGCAGAAGTAAGAAGATAAAAGGTACAAGGCCAAGAACAGCTTCATCTTAATGAACAGATATTGACTGGATTCCACAAAATATCAAATATTTTGACAGTAGCAAATCTGTGTCATAATAACTGGTGTTAAACCTGATGTTATTAAACTAGGATACTAAGACAAAGTTATTTATTCAGGAAGGGTAAAAAATTACTTGCATTCAGTTATGTGTCAGTTACAGACTGACACTAAAGAAATGTAATTTAGGGATTTTAGCAGATTTTTGTCCTTTCTAGTAAACTGTATGAAAATAAAATAACAATATCTAAAATATAAAAACCATACTATCGTAGAGAAAATCCAGAGACTGAAGTCACTCAGTCCACAGGGTTTGAAAAAGAGAGAGAAAGAAAGTAAAGTGGAAAAATCCTATTCTATTCTCTTATATTGGTGTGGGTGGGGTTAAAAATTGTACTGCAGCCAGCCAACAGAGCACTGTTTTTGTGTTCATGGTCATATAAGCACAAAATACATTTTTATAGCATCCAATTTCCTATAAGGTTTTGAAAATCCAATATGAAAAGAAAAATCACTGTGTTCTGTAAAAATTAAGAATATAGTCCTCAGTATCAAAACACCACTGCAGTAACTATTTAATGTAGTCCGAAATTGTAGATGGACTTTGATACAGTATTAAATAAACAGACAAGTATGATCTTTATTGATCCACTGTGCTTATGTGTTTAGGTCTGCCTTTACTTTTTTTTTTTTTTACCAATTGAAATAAAAAATCTAAACATCAGCTCATGTCAGTAATAGAACTTATTCATACTTGTTTTCATTATTTTTATCACCTGAAAAATTATCTAGTTTAATTTTTGGACAAAATTATGTAAAGTTCATAATAAGCCTCTTAAAAGCTGTACAATTTTTTATTTAAAACAATTTAAGTCTACAAAGCTAAGCAATAAAATCAGATAAAAGGTAAAACAGCCAAACTACAGTGCCCTCCACTAATATTTGCACCCTATTATTACCATCCATCTTCTACCGCTTACTCCAGGGGAACCTGGAGCCTATCCCAGGAAGCATCAGGCACAGGGCGGGGTACACTCTGGACAGTCCATCGCAGGGCACAATCACATACACACTCACACACCCATTCATACACTACGGACAATTTAGACCCGCCAATCAACCTACCATGCATGTCTTTGAATTGGGGAAGGAAACCGGAGTACCCGGAGGAAACCCCCACAGGGGAGAACATGCAAACTCCGTACACACATGGCCCCGGCAGGAATCAAATCCCGGACCCTGGAGGTGTGAGGCGAATGTGCTAACCACTAAGCCACCATGCACCTGTGAAAAATAGTCTTTGTTGTAAAACCTTTTGATTTTTTGTTTAAAAATTCACAAAAAATACTCTGTTCTCATGGATATCAAACAATTGCAAACAAACCACAGATTTATCCATAAAATATTTTTAAATACATGTGTGCAACAATTATTGGCACCCTTTTAGTCAATACTTCCCTTTGCCATGACAAGAGCTCTGAGACTTCTCCTATAATGCCTGATGAGGTTGGAGAATACATGGTAAGTGATCCGAGACTGTTCCTCCATACAGAATCTCTCCAGATCCTTCAAATTGATTTGTTTTATTGTTGTTGTTTTTTTTTTTGTTTGTTTGTTTTTCACACCAGAAATATATTCTGGTGCAAATACTGAGCAACGTTTTAGACATCGCAACTTCTTAAAATGTAAAAAAAATTAAATAATAATTAATAAATAAATAAATAAATTTACACAGCCTATAAGCCAAGCAATCAAATGTCACACGCACACACACTTTTACAATTTAAGTCTAATATAATAAAAAAAATTTAATATCAGAATGAGAAAGTTATATTCCAGACTTATTGTACATTATACATCATCACCAAAATTACCAAAATACATTACAAAACAAAGCAAAGGAAAATAACAAATACTATCATGCATTTATAGACATATTTATATAATTTGAGCAAAATTGTGCAATTCATGTCCTTATTGGAGTAGTTTAGTAGCAGTTAAGATCATCAGTAACAGGACAGCATCCTGCCTGTTCCAGGTTTCATCCTGCCTGTTTACAGCAAACATGTTACACAAGTTTCCTGAGCAACAGTGGACATCTCCCAATGTGGAATTTTGAAAATCTGCATCACAGAAACTTTTAGAGGCACATCCCTTGATTGTTAAGTTTGCCAGGTCTAAAACTGGGAAAAGAAAAATATTATTATAGCTGGTTAGTAATTTCCAGAGATGGATATGAAACTCAAGTTGATAATTCATTTTTGATAATTTTGGAATAAGATATTCATTTGAAAGGGTAAAAAAAAAATGTCACGTTCACACCCTCCCAACCAGCAAAGGTCACCATCACCTGAGAACTGACTGTTTTCTTTACACACTTGTTCTGCATCCAAACCTACAACTATAGTAAATATAGTCCCCTGAGATAGGCTTCCGGCTCCCCATGCCCCTGTGTAGGATAAGCACGGGCTTGGAGACTAACGGAACAGCGTTACATATTCAGGATAGAAAAAAAAAGTTACAGTTACATCAAAAAACAAAGTAATCAGATTACAGGTAGATTTTTTTTAAATGGGAAGTATCAGGATTCCAATTATTTTTTCATTTAGTACCAAAGAACACAATATAGACAGATGCTTGATTATAGTTCGGGTTCTCTCTCGCCAGTCGTGAGTCACATGATCAACATTTGGTACATGCGCAAATAAATTTTGCGCAAAGTTAATTTGGTAGACATTGACATAAATTGTTTTCTGAAATGCTTTTGTTAGGGTGACCGTATGTCCTCTGCTTCCCAGGCATGTGCTCTTTTTCAGACCTTAAAACGGCGTCTAGCCGGGATTTCTTAATTTTGGAAAATGTCAGGGATTCGGCTTTAGTTTCATTATGATGTGCTTATGGTCTAATACCGCATCATGTGTGAGCATATTTGCATTGCTTTAACCCCACTCTGTAATTCCCCCCACCCCCCACCACACCCCACCCCCACCCCAACAAAAGGCGTTAGCTTTTGTGATGTAATGTTACCCACATTATGGGCAGTGATCTTTTATTTGTTTGTTTGTTTGTTTGTTTGTTTGTTTGTTTAAAACAAATCCAAACATTGAACATGTTTTCAAGCTCTAAAATAAGAGCTCTAAATAAAAGTATTCTAGATCATATTGCTTTACTCTTGACTTTATTTACGTATGTGACCTTGAAGTACTCCAAAAGTAATCAGACAGCATCACTTTCATATTGTGATACTTGGAGTACGTTACTGATGACATTTTTTTATTAAGTAATTTGAACTGTAATGGAATATATTTTTTTAAGTTATCCTCCCATCACTGGATAAGCAGTACAGAAAATGGATGGATGGGTGGATGAATAATGTCTACACTTCCTGCCCTGAATACCTGACCTAAAGAGAGGGGTATGAATAAAATACATGTTTCTCACCACTAAGGGGCACTATAATTAGTAAACTCGCCAGTGTGCCCTTAATCATTCATGAATTAAGGTCTCAGAAATGTGATTGCTGGGGGTTAGTCTACAGTATTCTTACTCAGATACATGCTAAAACTATCAGAAATGGAGACACGATAGCTCTGCTCCTGAAGGAGGGTAAGGATCCATCCTGTGGTTCTTATAGACTGCTGTCATTGCTGAATGCAGATGTAAAGGTGTTGGCAAAAGTAATGGCATCTCGGTTAGAGAATGTACTTCCTTATATTATATCTGAAGATCAGAATGGTTTTATAAAGGGATGTCAATTGTTTTTCAATACCCGTACACTCTTTAATATAATTTATTCAAAGCATTCGGCTGAGCTTCCTGAGATTGTGATTTCATTAGATGCTGAAAAAGCATTCCACAGGGTCGAATGGGAGTATTTGTTTGCAGTCGTGAGGAAGTTTGATTTGGGGACAAGGTTATTTCTTGGATTAGCCTCCTTTACTCAACCCCTAATGCTAGGGTTCAGACTAACGATACTTATTCGGATTATTTTGCGCTCGGACGAGGGTGTCACCAAGGTTGTCCTTTGTCCCCTCTGCTTTTTGCTGTTGCCATCGAGCCGCTCTCTATTGCACTAAAATCTTCCTCCTTGTTTAAAGGAATAGTTCAACATGGTGTAGAATACAAATTGTCGCTATATGCTGATGATTTGTTATTGTATGTAACTGATCCTATCGCCTCTGTACCTTCTGTCTTGGATGTTCTGGAGTCTTTTGGTGTTGTCTCTGGTTATAAACTAAATTTAGATAAAAGCGACTGTTTTCTGTCAATACTCCAGCTTTGTCTCTCCAACGGTCAGATCTACTATTTCAATTTAGTCAGTCAGGTTTTAAATACCTAGGTATCAATGTGACACGTTCTCTGTCTAATCTTCTGTCAGCTAACTTTACTCCCCTTATCTCAAAGGTTAAATCTAACATTCAGAGTTGGGGGACTTACCCCTTTCCCTAATTGGCAAGATCAACACCATCAAAATGAATATTTTACCGAAGTTTCTTTTCTTGTTCCAACAAGTGCCTCTTTCTCTCCCAAAATCATTCTTTGATTCATTGGATTAGATAATTAGTACATTTATTTGGGGAGGGAAGCCACCAAGGGTTAGTAAATCTTTATAGCAGAAATGTAAACTTAGTGGAGGACTTGCATTACCCAATTTTCAATTCTATTATTGGGCTGCGCAAATCCATAAACTTTGTTACTGGGTTCAATCTATTGGATCTTCTTGGTCTAAATTGGAATTATCTTCTTGTAGTGAATCCTATTTACCTGCTCTGCTTTACTCCCCTTTACCTACAAAACCTTCCCTATATACTGATAACCCTGTTGTCCTCAACACACTTATGACTTGGTATCAATTTAGACGACATTTTAAATTTGTAGGTGCATCCTCTTTGTGTCCTTTAGTCAACAACCATCTATTTTCCCATCGTGTTTGGACTCCTCGTTTTCAGTGTGGTATGACTTCTGATGGTGTGTTCGATAGCTTTGCCAATTTGGCATCCACTTACGATCATCCCTTGACGCATTTCTTTTGGTACTTTCAAATACGGAACTTTGTTTCTAGATGTTTTCCTGATTTCCCTTCTGCTCCTCCTGAACAGGTCTGGGAAGACCTGTTTTCAAATAACTCGCATCAGAGAGGAATGATTTCTAAGATTTTATTTTCTAAGATTATTCTGACGCTAGGTAGAGGGTCAAGTAACAAAATTAAGAATATGTGGGAAACGGAATTAGGAGTACAAATAAGTGAGGAGAGTTGGGAACATGCTATAGGGAGGGTACAGACTACCACTTCTTGTGCTCGTCTTGGACTTATACAGTTCAAAGTTTTAAATAGAGTCCATCTGTCCAAGTTGAGATTGTCTGTGATGTATTCGGATGTAGAGGACAAATTTGATAAATGCCATGGCTCTCACTGTTATCTTGGCAATATGTTTTTCTTCTGCCCTGAACTCCATGGTTTTTGGTCTGGTTTTTTTACCATCATGTCCACTATTCTCAGGGTAGATTTAAAGCCTTGTCCATTGATTGCGATATTTGGGATTCCTGAAGCCTCAGTTCCTTTCACATTCCTTATAGCAAGACGTTCCGTACTGTTGCATTGTAAGTCTGCTAAATACCCATCTATCTACCCATCACGTCCTTTAGTGGATAAAGGACGTGATGTTTTTTATGAAACTCGAGAAAATAAGATATACGATGAATGGATGTACAGATAAGTTTTTTCATAAATGGCATCCCTGTATTGCATACTTTATGGAGTTACAGACACTACCCACTTAAAGGTTGGTGCCTGTTGTTGAATTTTATAATATCTTTATAACCAGCGACAGTTAATGGGTAGCCATGATGAGCCGGAGGGGTGGGTTGTGGGTTTAATTTTGTTTTCCTTTGTATAAAAAAAAAAAAAAAAAACCTGTGAATATTTACTGCTGTTGCTCAATTTGTTTTTATTTTTGAGAAAGGGTGGAGGACAGAACAGAAAAGGCGATTTAGATAGGCTTAGCAGAAATGTGCAACAGAAATGTTTAGCAGAAAATGTTTAGCAGAAATGGTCATTAGAAATGTAGAAATGTTTAGTGGAAATGTGTTCAGCAGAAATGTTCAGCAAAAATGTTTAGCAGAAATGTTTAGCAGAAGTGCTCAGCAGAAGTGTTCAGCAGAAATATTAAATAAAAATGAAATGTAAAAAAAAGAGAAATGGAGACAGACAGATAGATAGATAGATAGATATAGATAGATAGATAGATAGATAGATAGATAGATAGATAGATAGATAGATAGATAGATAGATTGGTTGATCGATTGGTTGATTGATTGGTTGATTGATTGATGGATGCTATAGTGAAACCAGTGGACATTTGAAATGCTTGATGATATAAAATCTGTATTTAAAACATAATACATTCATTATGTGTGTGTGTATATATATATATAGTATATATATATATATATATATCTATTTACTTGTGATCACTTGATTACTGCCATAACAACTGGGTATTACAATAATACATGTATCTTGCCTATGTTAACCACTAATAAACAATACTGATTCAGAAGAAATCATTCTGATGTATGAAGGTGCTGGACAAAACAATCAGCCAAGTCAACCAAGTCTCCTCTTGGTTTCTCCAATGTATAACTGATTAGACAAACACAAGTCCTGTGGTGATGCATGAGAAGTGATAGGTAATATAACATGACCCTTTCAGGCCTGTTATTTTAGTGGCTATGTTAATAAATTTCTATTTGGAACCATAATAGAATAGTTGCATGCAATAGTGACAGTTTCTATTAGTTTGATCATTTAATTCACTCTTGATATGCTTGATGTATATAACTCCAGACATTTCATTTTACTATGTATTTCCTGTTTGAGGTCGATTATGGTATCTGCTTTATTTCCATAACAGGACATTTCATAATAATAGCTAAAAGACTTTATATTTTGTAGCTTTCATTTACATTTTTTTTGTTTATTAAATCAGATTTTCAGTGGGTCAAAAGTTTTTACTTGGTTTGCTGGAATCTGTTCCCATTCCCTCTGACAGAACTGGTGTAAATGAGTCAGATTTGTGGGCCTCCATGCTCAGACATGCTTTTTCAGTTCAGTCCACAAATTTTCTGTGGGACTCAGATCAGGATGTTTTGATGGCCACTCCAATACTTTCACTTTGTTGTCTTTAAGCCATTGTGTTACAGTTATGGAGGTAAGTTTAGGATCACTGTCCTGCCGGAAGACCCATTTACCAGTTTTAACATTCTGGCTGATGTCCTTGGTTGTTACTTCAGTACAGTATTTCTAGATAATACTGCTGCCTCAAGACAACATTTATTTTCTGAAGTGGAACAGTCCTTTTTCTAGCAAAGCATTTTCACAACATGATGCTGCGACAGTTGAGATGGTGTTATTCAGATTAAATGTCTCAGATTATATCCCAACCAGCTCCCTCTTTCAGGAGTCAGGGCACTGATCAGGGAGTCTCAATCGCAAAATCTTTCCAGTGCACTGAACCATTCACTCCCTAACGAATCCCATCACTGCACCATAAAAACCAGGAAGCATTGATGCTCACTATGTTCCCTTACTGGAAATGACATCATGCTTTCTGAAGCCTCTCAGCTTGAAAAAATGGAGGACAAACTACAGTGCTTCCGGCTACAAATGTAAGTACCTTGTTGTGCGTTGTTGTAGCTCTCAAATGATTACTTACATTAGCGATTTTTAATTATATTTGAAGTTCTATATACATATATACGTAATGCCCACACTCGTGTATATGATATACTGATTCACGGCCTCAGGAGCTAAGGAACTGATTGAGACATAGCCTCACCTTTTCTCCTCCATACAGTACACAACGCTGATCAATTTTTTGAATTTTTCTGACCAGAGAATACTCCTTTAAAGGGCTGGTGGTACCGGTCACCTCCAACTCCTTTACCTGTTCCTTTGTTGTCTTGGGGTTTAGTTGAACCTTTTTCCAGGAAGCTAATTTGTGCTTCTATCCTGAACAATGTCATGACTGTGTGGTCCCAAGATTTTTTTATTTGCATGCGATTGTTTCAGCAGATGCTTATGGTACCTTCAGTTATATGGAAATTGCTCCTAAGGATAACTTGAGGAGGTCCACAGTTTTTTCAGTGGTCTTGGCTGAGTAGCTTGGATTCTCCCATGTTATCCAGGACAAAAAAAGGCACTGGCTCTAAAGGTAGGTCTTTTTTACTGCCCTAGGTGCACTCCCAATAAACTCCTAACTATGACACTTGGTTAATCTGAAGCTTAAAAGTTATTACACTAATTTCTGGAATTTTTCTGACTTTTTAAAGAGACAGTCAACTTGTGTATGTAAACTTTTAACCCACTGGAATTCTAATATAATGGATTAAAGCTGAAATAAATCTGTCTCTAATAGAGTGTTTTAAAATTGTTAGGGTACACACCCTAACAACCAGCAGAATGCCATCATGAGAACTGACATTACATTATTCATTTGTTCCACATCCAACCTTGATTTATCATACTATTTATATGAATGGCATATTCACTACTATTAAGTCTGAGTATTCTTATTATTTTGTCAGTTCGTTGTTTCTGATATGTGCTTCTTTTTCTCTTTTTTTCAATTTGACATTTCAGTTTTTTAAAAAACATGAAACTATTTTGGACCTTGAACTTTGTCTCGAACCTCTTACCTCATCCTTGTCACAATAAAAACAAATATATGGTATTATTCCAAAATGATCACATAAATAGTATGTACTGTATTAGTGCAAGCAACCATATTCACCTAACCTGTTCCAGTCATACAATGATCTTGACTTCCCACACACGAAATGGAAGAGATGCATTCTGTGTCTGTTAACCTCTTGCAGCTTAAACATTGAAGTCCATTTGGTTTGTTATCTAGCTCTGTGAAACACACATATAACAGCAAAGCTGTAGTATGTAGCTGCATAGGCAAATGTTCATAATTAGTAGTTTGTCAAATAAACAATGCAGTACAACAAAGTTCTTAGTGTAACCATAATGAAGTCTAGAAGTAATTTAACCATGTGGAACAATGTCCTGATCTCAGTGTTCATTTCTACTTTTTCAAAGTTTTTATTGACCTTTTTCTCCTGAGTCTTTTTTTCAAATGCACTATAACTGACCTAGAGAACTAGTATGAAAATATGTTTTTGATAGAGACTGTAAAGCATTACTGTAAGTTGCTCTGGATAAGAACATTTCCTGAATGCTGCAAATGTAAATTAGAGATGGTACAATGTGCTAAACTAGTCTGGACTGAACCTTCTACCTCTCTCTTTCATGCAGGTAGATTTTTATTTATTGAATACAACACTGGTGGTACTGACTACCAGAAGGGAATGACTGAAAAATTGTGTTTATCACCACTAAGGGGCACTACAAATACAAAATTGTGCTATACGGACTCACAAGTGCACCCTCAGGCAGCAAATCATTCACGAATTACATTCTCAGAGATATGATTGATTGTTTATGGTGAGTCTACAGTGGTATTTTGCGCAAACAATGAGAAACTGGCGACAATGAGAATTGCCTAGAGGGAGTACAAACTCTTTTTCTAATTCTAGTTGTGACCAGCTGAATATATGTTCAGAGAGGTGCTTTCGTTTTATGTTTTATCATAAAGGACATGGTTGAACATAACTACATTATTTCTGCATTTGCTTCAATTCCTCCCCTAAAACTCTGCAAGAAAAAATGTTCAGTGGGGTTATTTATGAGTGCATATTCTGAGCAAACAATTTTATTAATTCTTAAAAGGATCGATGTTTAATTTATTTTGTATTTGCCGGCTCCGTGAAAAAGGAAAAAAAAAAAAAAGAAAGAGTGAAAAAAAAAAAAAATAAAAAAAAAAAAAAAAAAAATAAAAAAAAAAAATGAAGGAAAGGGTAAGAAGAGAAAAAGAGAGAAAAAAAAAAAAAAGAGAAAGAGGGAAAAAAAAAAAAAAAGAAAAAATAAAAAAAAAAAAAAAAAAGTATTTTTATTTTAAGAAAAAAAATTTTTTTTATTTTATTTTTATTTTAATTATTTATATAAAAAAAAAAAAAAATTTTTTTAGTTAGAAAAATAAAAAAAAATAAATAAAAAAGAAAAAAAAAAAAAAAAAAAAAAGAGAAAGAAAAAGAAGAGAGAGAAAAAGAGAGTATATATGTGAATTGGTGTTAAAAAGAGAGATGTAAGAAAAATAGTTGGATGAACTGGTGAATATGATATCATATAGTCTTCGTTAGATCAGTCCTTAACAAATACACACTTAATCAGTATTAATATGCATACAGTATATGGTGAATAAAACCATCTGAAACGTAAAAGGCAATATGACAACTTAATAGATCAGGGTACTGAATAAATACTGTAAATATATATATTTTTCTTACCTGGAATAATGATGCAGTTGCAACTTTCAGACTCACAGCAAGAGATGGATAGAAAACCATTTGCCACTCCAACATTGGCTGAGTAAGTGGTTTCTAAAACACTGGGATTCGCTTGATTACAGGCAGCCTGTGGAAGGCAGCCATGAATCTCTCCAATCTTATTCACGTTAAGCCCTTAAACAGACATTTAAACATAAAGTCCATATCACATCCTGTATTGTTTAGTTTTCAGTTACCACATTGTGCATTCTTTAAAGTTTCATAATACTGTTATTATGCAACAGTAAACAAGACTTTTTGCCAATGCTTACCTGGAATAGAATAATTGTATATCAAAGCAGCACATAAATTGCTTGGTGGACACTTCTGTAAACGTGTGGTGCTACATGATCCTGACTCAACATTGCAGTTTAAACACTCCAGCATGGTTACTTGAAAAAAATCAAACAGATACTTAATGCAGGAATAATGACTATAATAGAGTACATAGCTAGTATAATAAAATACAAACATGCTAACAACAGTTAAATCATTATATAGTTGAATAAAGGCAATGTTAGATTTGCTACTTAGGATGGGCAGAGAAGTCTTGAACCAATCTTTTGTGATTAAGTGATAATCTGATTATTATATATTATCTTGTGTTTGGGGGGAAATAACTTCGAAATTTATTTATTTTATTTTATTTTTTGAACAACTATTTAGACTCTTTCCAGCCCAAACTTAAGTTTTGACCTAAAACATGGAGGCTACTACAAAAGAAAGCATATAACGTATAAAAACAAACATATCGATTGTAAAATCTAAAACACCTAGTAAATACTGGTTTATTGTGGGGAAAAAAGCGATATAAATAGAATATGAAATAATTACCTGAGCTGAAGAGAGCGGAAAAGAAGTAGAAGGCTAGAAGCAACTTCATTTTCATGAAGTGATTGAACTCTGTGTCATATCATCTATGGAAACAGCACACCCTTCTGGTATTAGTAAGGTTATTTAGTAGGAAGTGGAATGCATTACTTATAAGAAAAGGGGTGGTTCTGTCGGTTCGTGTCATGATCGCTCTGTTTAATCTACTCTGTTTGCTGAAACAAAGCAGTAAGCTGCTTGTTTGTCCTGCTGAGTAATCCAATGTGTGCTATATCGACATACTCAAACGTTGAACATACAATGGCTTGCAAATTTCTTAGCAATCGTATATTTAAGGCTCAATACTAAAATCATTTCTATTGATATTGTAATGATATATTAAAATTAGAGATGCACCGATACTAAATTTATCAGCCATTACCGATAACCGATTATTCAGAGTGACATCGGCCAACAGCATGAAAAATTGCCTTTATCGGCCGATACGAATTATCGACCAATACATCGGTGCATCTCTAATTGAAATGTAATTAGGGAGTTTGGGCAGTTTGTGGCGCAGTTGGTAGAGCGGGTTGTCCACTAATCGCAGGGTTGGCGGTTCGATTCCCAGCCTGGGTGACTCCACATGCTGAAGTGTCCTTGGGCAAGACACTGAACCCCAAGTTACTCCCGATGGCAAGCTAGCGCCTTGCATGGCAGCTCTGCTACCGTTGATGGGTGTGTGAGACACAGTGTAAAGTGCTTTGGATAAAAGTGCTATATAAGTGCACATTTACCATTTAATTAAAATCACTCAAAGAATTTGTTGAATTTACATTTGATCATATTCATTTTGCAAATAACTTTGTCAAAAGTAAATTACAAGTGAGGATGGATAAAATGGAAACCTACAGCTGAGTAATATAGGATCTTGCACAAGCGCCCAGCAATGGCTGCCTGGCAGTATTAAGATTTGAAGACAGCCTTTAGACCCAGGGCTGGTGGGTATTAACCAGCTAGAAGGGCAAACATAAAAAGTAATCAATATAAGGTCTCGTTTGCGTCATTCATGTCAGTTTATTTGCTGTTAACAAATGCTGGATTAATTTGGACTTTTGTGGAACCAAAAGCAGCAGCACCAATAATGGTTGTAATATACACAGAATGATATGACAAAGCGAGGCTGGAAAGTGAAATAAAGTCATACAGCCTATGATTCATAGATTCATACAGCCTATGAGTGGGTGTTGTGTGAGGTGTTTACACAAAATGAAACACCAGCTAGATTAGATCTTCATTTTTCAGTCTGCATTATTAACATATCCAGAACACATCATCAGCAGTGATTGAGAAGGTGCATTTGAAATGCAGTTGTGGGGTGTAATGAATGTGAATAAGGTGGATTATCATCCTTTTCACCGAAAAACAGTAGATAGACTAATTGGACACACAAACTACAAATGACACAAAAGGACCCAAAAGGACATAATGGATCTAAAACATTTTTAAAAAGTTAGAAATTATGAATTCAGCTGCTCATCTGTTTTTACATGTATATGCAATAGTTTGGACCATAGTGTTCTTATCATGTATGTAAGCAGTACACTATTTTACATGATATTATCAATGGTTAAACACATCTAACAGTGTTGTTGTTGAGCTATTGATAGTTATTAGATTTTAGAGTCCTCTCATCTAGCCACCATTGTATTCCACAAGCTGTATGTTAGTAAATAGGCTGTACTGAGTGGAATGATTCAAACCATACCCAGTTGTCATTTTGTATCACACAACTGAAACTGTATCCCAGAGAAATTGGCATTTGATTTGAGCAGATTTCTGAATATTCCCAACCCCCCCCCACACACACACACACACACGCACTTGTTCCTAGTCCCTAAATATAATAGAACTCTCATCTATAATCACTCTGTTTTTTTGAAACTGACTGTGTCTTTTGAGCAGACATTTCTCCACTCTGTGTTAAGTGTGTAAAGTCAGTATACTGTAATCACTGTAGCACTAACTTAAATTACATACAAAACCAATTGTAAAATAAGCAAAGTGAGAACAAAAAAAACCAACAACAATATTTAATTACTTGATTAGTTATGAGTCACATTCTGTAATTTGTATAATTATCATTAATAACCAAAATATTAATATATATAACTAAATGTATTTTATTCTTCATTTTGGTCACTGTTATTAGTTACTGCTTTGATGGTTTTACAGTATTCCTGAAGTTTGTGGAAGAAGCATTCTAGAAACACCCATGGATTTAATTTAATCTGTTTGTTTGGGAACTTGTCATAGGTTGTTGTTTGAAATACCATTACACTAACACCTATAATTATTCTTATTGGTAAGTCAGACACGTCACAACCTTTACCATAACAAGCTGTGTCCCAAAGAGCTAGAAATAGGTATATTTTGAGTATATGAATAGTAAGTTATCATTCTAAGCATACTCAGTATATGTTCAACATAGACATACACTCTTTGAACACATTTGAAGACATATTGTAAACATTTTGTAAGAAAAACCTGCACAAGAGTGCACAAATAGTGACATTGTGTCACAGTGAGACAGTACAGTTCTTGCAGTAAACACCTACTTGGTAAACAGAATAATCTTTTCGTAAACATTAGATAATTTCAAGGTATATAAGTGGTTGCAGATCTCTGAAATCCCTTATAGACAGCATGTTCAATTCCACAAAGTCCACAAACATTGAGGGAACAGATCAAATAAAGAGACTGGTGTTAAATAAGTGTCATATAGGGGAGTGGTAGTGGACGCAAGTGCAGTTAAAGCTTTATTTAAAGAGAGACGCAGGCAGACAAATCCAAAACGTAATGCGAGGTCGAAATCCAAAAAAAGGCAGAGATCAGGCGATCAGCACATGGTAACAAACAGGTATAATCCACAATATGAAAAACGAGAGAACAGAACAAAGTAGATAACAGGAAACAGAAAACGCAGGAACAAAAGGCTCGGACGGGAACAGGTAGCAACGCAACGCAATATAAACACAATGGTATGAATATACAAAACAATCTGAAGGGGTAACAAGGATCAGGACACATAAGGGAAACAACCCTTAATATGACAGGGGTGGGGACAGGACAGAAACCAAAACACACGTGTGAACATAAACAAAGTCAGTGACAACCCAAAAACATTCTCCCTTGGTCTTCCTGCACCCTAGGCAAAATGGAAACCCATGCCGTCTACCTCTAGCAGGAGTTGGGATGCCATGCCATTGGCCTCTAGCAGGAGCAGGATGTTGGCCTCTGGAGGGACCTCTGCAGGGAAGGAGGCTGCCATGTCAGCCTCTGGCTGGAGCTCTGCAAGGGAGACTACCTTGTTGGTCTCAGGCTGGAGCTCCAGAGAGAGCTCTGCAGGGATGAAGACTGCCCTGTCAGCCTCTAGAGGGTGCTCTGTAGAAGAGGCCACCCAGTCTGCCTCTGGCTGGAGCTTGGCTGGGGACTTTGCTTCCTCCATGTCTCCAGCCTCCCTCTTGTAGTAGGTGGTAAATGGCCGACCGGGTTCAGCCATCAGGCTGACCCTCCCCCCAAAATTTTCAATGTTAAATTTAAAGTCTCCTTTCCTGTAGCTCACCCTCATTAAACAGATTAACTCAGCCATGCTCCCTAGGCCCATGTTTCCCCTGGTGACTAAAACCTCCGCCCATGACGGGCCCCATTGGTAAACCGGTATAGCAAGAATATGAGCTACTGTTTCTCTTCATGCTTGGGGTTCAACAAACTCTCAAAATAAAACTGGCACTGAAGCAGAAATCCATTCAGGTGTCTGTCAATGGCATCGAAGGGGAAATCTCATGGAAACCAGCATGGTCATCTCGACATAACACCAAAATAATTTTAACAGTTAAGGCACATTTCCAAAAGAATAGAATATTAAACACTTAGTGGAAATAAAGAATTTCTCTCTGAAATATTTCAGTGAAGGTATTTTTCCATATTAAATGCATTATATGGGAAAAGATAGTACAGTTTTTTGCTGATAGGTTACAAACTCATACTTTATAATAATTCGTTTATGAGCATCTGAATGTTAGAGTCTGGTAAATGTTATATTTAGGCATGCAATAAAAGTGAATAAACAAATTAGGAAGAAATTACTTGTACACTACTGCTGCAGATATTAAGTTAAACCATTTTGTTAAAAACTTAAGCATGATCCATAAAGTAGCAGAAACTTATTGCAACTTATGAATACCATATGAAGGATTAAGTTGACTAGTCAGTTACCGTTGCATAGACAGGTCCTTGTGCAGGTGTACCTTTGCACCAACATCCCCATTACACCTTCACCCATTGGTCCCTTTTCTCCCATTTCAATATAAGAAATGGCAAAAAGTAATATGAGATATATAAGAATATATTTTATAAAATATAGTCATAGTATTTAATAAGGTCTGCCAATCAGCCCTTACGAAAATGTTAGAGCATTATCCTTATTGTGTGACAAATGGGACAGCATTTAGCTTTCAGCATTCTACCTTTTCAAGTTCATTCTACATGTTTTCTTTTCAAGCATTGTCTGCAGAAATTGAAATCATTAGTCTGAAGGTTAGGGGCTCTTTAGATTTTTGCTTCTTCCACATCAACAAGGTCTAAACAAAGACTAAACTCAGAACCAATATAACTGGCTTCTTGTGATCAGAATAAAAGAAAATAAAAGGTAAAAGGTGACTTAATCCCCAAAGTGCTAAATGAGATTTCTCAATGTTCGACATAACCTTTCTACAGTATATGCCATTCAGTCCTAGTTTCCAGCCATCATTACAACATGGGAGAGGAAATCTGGTTCATCAGGTGTGTGATGTACATCTACACAATCTGCCAACAAACTACACACTAAGAAATTTATGTCGATAAAATTCTGCATGCTCTTTTTTTTACCATTGAACCAGAGCCATAGTTTACAGTATCTGTCCACACTTATTTAACTCGGATTCACAATCCACATGTAATGATATTTGATAAAGTACTGTACAAGCTAGAAGAAGAGTTTATTTGTTTATTTGGATTTGTCTTGATTAATTTTCATATGTAGTTTTTATTTTATTTTATTTTTTAATGAAGTACCTTCAACCTAGGAGAGTCTGTCATCTGATATAATGTATGACTGTAGGAACAAGGATTTACCCTTTCTCCATGCTCTCCACTGTCACCCTAGTTGAAAGGAAAGTCAAATATTCATTTGATTAAACATTCAGACAGTTCAGACAGTGCCGAAGTAAGGAAAATAAAAGCACATCACTTTTTTAGATTATATCTATGATTAAGTTCACATTCAATTAAAAAATGAAGCTCATGTTACATCTATTCCTTCCACAGAGGTTCTCAGAATAAATTGATGACCAATTCCCTAGGCATTATGCCTCAATTTAAAATAAATATTCACAAGCAGATACAGAGGCTATGATATTGTGCAAAGAGGCAAGACAGATAGGAATATTTGAAATGAAATTTAAATATTTTCAATGATGTACATGAACCACATGTAAAATAAGTAGGTGAAACAGTTTGGAACAGTGTCTGGTGTAATTCAATATTCTTGTAATCATCCAGTTATATTCTTTTGGAGTTTAGTATTTGTTTAGACCTTGTTGATGTGGAAGAAGCAAAAAATTGAAGGATCCCTTAACCTTCAGACTAATGATTTCTTCAGACAATGTCTGAAAAGAAAATGTGTATAACGAACTTGAAAAGGTAGAAAGGGGTTCTATGAAATAGCTAATGTGTTGTAAAAATTAGTCATAAGCAGCAGGATGGTTCTTTCAGTATGAAAACACTTAAGCTCTCTCTCTCTCTCTCTCTCTCTCTCTCTCTCTGCCTGTCTTTATCACTATCAAAGTAGTGCTTATACAGAAACATAGCAGGCAAATATACATACAGACAGTTCTATTTTGTACATGCATACCAACTTAATCTTCACCTATCATCATTCCCTGTTAACAAAATCGTTCACCACCTAATAAAACAGTTTAAGTCACTAACCAAAATAAGTGTACAAATTGAACATATGATGAAAGAACAAAAACAATGAACCTTACTTAAAGAAATTCCTAAATCCTCTGACCAAGTATATGGCTGTGTCATCTGCCTATTAAATAAATGCCAGTCCTTCAGGCTGCAAAAATAAGGATCAAAATATTCTGCCAATAGCCTGGCACTGTGACTGAAAAAGGTGTTTTTCATCTGACATCTGAAAGCTAAATGCTGCCGCAACTGCCACACAATAATGATAATGCTCTAACACTTAAGAGGGCTGAATGGCAGTCCTTATGAAATAATATTATAATATTTTATAAAATATATTCTTATATATCTTATATTACTCTTTGCCTTTTCTTATACGTTGACATGGGAGAAGAGGGGCCAATGGGACAATGTTGGTGTGAAGGACCTGTCTATGTAACTGTAATTGACTAGTCAACTTAATTCTTCATATGTTGTTCAAACGTTGCGATACGTTTCTGCTACTCTCTGGATCATGCTGAAGTTTGAACAAAATGGTTTAATTCAATATCTGCAGCAGTAGTGCACAAGTAATTCCTTCCTAATTTGTTTATTCACTATTATTGCATGCCTAAGTATAATGTATTTACCAGATTCAGATGCTCCTAATCAAATTATTATAAAGTATGAGTTTGTAAACTATCAGCAAGGACTATACTATCTTTTCCCATATAATGCATCTAATATGGACAAATAACTTCACTGAAATATTTCAGAGACAAAAATCTTTTAAAAAAAAGTGTCTAATATTCTATTTTGTTGGAAACCTGGAAATATTGCCAAATTTTCATGCCAAGCCCAACATAGTGAATGTGCATTGCATTGAGATAATGCGCAAGTAGGGCTACTTTTGCTTTATAAGATTTCCATAATTATGCAGTAGTCAATAGTCAAAGATTTATTGTACTGTCTATCGTTCTGCTACTCTATTCACATGTAGTCTCTTGTCAATCTGGAAACTTGCTGAAAGTTTTAATAGTACTGTAAGGTAAGATCTGATGTCATTATATACTCTTTACTATGCTGAATTGACTATGAGAAATCAATCAGTTTGTCATTTTTATCACTTGGTAATACATGATCAAGCTAATTCATTGCCATGACAATCAAGAAGTTCGCAACTCAAATAGCATCTCTACAAAAACAAAGTGTTACATTGTTTCACCAAATATCTTTTTGTTTGGCGCCATGGGACTATATTCATGCATGTAGAAAAACAAAGTTGCTTCATTTTTCTTCTTCTTTTTTTCTTGATTTTGCACTGTGAGATATTGCTAAGTAAAATTGGTTGTTGATTGTAAAGGTTATAATAGGTATGAATTTAGGAAAGTGCAGTTGGCAGATGTTTACCTTGTTTGTAACAACATTTTTGACATACTATTTTATAGAGAAATCTACATTTACATGTGAAATGACTGGCACCCTGTCCAGGGTGTACCCTGCCTTGTGCCCCGATGCTCCCTGGGATAGGCTCCAGGTTCCCTGTGACCCTGAAAAGGAGTAAGCGGTAGACGATGGATGGATCTACATTTACAGCTCAACAAGTCATACGTGTTAAAGTCTCTAAAATTTACATTATCAAAATACTATCAAACTACATTACGTATATTCATGAACAGTGGCCACAAATTGAACCATATTTTCTATAAGATCAATACTGATTGGTTGTTAATAGGTTCTGGCTGTCTCTTACTCTCATTAAATTACTACTAATGGTAATAAACTCAGCAGAGAAAGACATTTTGAGCCTATTGAGATAAACAAACTTCATCTTAAAAGTTGTTCATCCTGCATGATGATTGGCTGGATGATAGAACCTTATAAAATTAGTTTAGAGATTAATTAATCCACATATAATGCAAAAAGGATTGAGATTTTAAAAAATAAATAACACCACTTCATCAACTCTTTTATGTCCAAAATGCAGAAATACTACTGTGCTCACAAAATGCTAAGAATATCTGTAAAAAAGTAAAGGCCCAAATGCATACATACTAACTTTCGCAGGTCTGCAACTTTATTGAGAAGACTGTTTTCATAAATGTTTAGAATATCACAAACACGTTATATTTTGAATAATATTGGTATTAAATTGAGTATATTTAGGTCACTATTGCATTTTATCTGCACCATCCATATAACTCTCCAGCTGCTGAAGCATTTATCAAAATAAACATTCAATTTTCTGTTATAGGCATTCAACATATATGTATAATGTGCTTTTGGCCTTTCCGTTTTTCCTTCCCCCATAGAGCACTGTTCTTCAGAGCACATGTACAGAGCAACCGAATCAAAGTCCACTTGATGCACATGGATGAAAGTCTCACCCAGCGTAAAAGAGTCACTTCCACAGAAGTTTCCTTATATGAAGGATGTCACTTAGGGCTGACAAAGGTTCAGATACAACCCTCTATATATATATATATATATATATAGAGAGAGAGAGAGAGAGAGAGAGATAGATTTTCATTTATTGTTATTTCTTTTAGTGGCGCAAGAATGTATGGGAAGGAAAATGTCACAGTCCTGGGACAGAGCATTTAATTATATATATAATGCAGTGCAAAGGATAAACACCTTCAGCTGTTTGATAGTAGACATTTTCAGTTTCTTGCTGAAAAAGAAAAGTTGTTTAACTGTTTGTACTGGAATCACTGGGGTTAGGGGTCAGAGGACAGACATTGTTCTTAGAGGAAATCAGTAAAAATAAGAAAAATCTTGCCAGTGTATAAAAAGATATATTCATACAAACATGTTTTAAAGACACATAAGCAAAACATATCGAATTTATAGATATTATATGAATACTCTATCCATACATATAGCAGCATGTAAAGTATAGCATTAGAAATAAATAATTATTAGACTTTTGGGTCCCATGTAGAGCGTGTTTACGATAAAGTACCACTTTCTATATTATTTGTAGTCTAACAACATGATTTGTCCTTAAAAACGTATTTGGTTCACCCTGTGTGTATCATCTCTGGATCATTTTACAAGCTAAACTTCACAATATTGGACATTTGGTACATTATTTACAAGACCAAGACTTCAGTTTATGTTAAAGTGCCTTTCAAGACTGTGTTCAAAATAATGTTTGTGCACCTCTGTTGAACTGCTATGACACTGTAATGGACGTTCAGGGAATCTGCTTCACTCAGTCAGACTTCTTAGAACTTTATATTTTATACACCACAGTATTTTCTTTTTCCTTAGAGATATTCCTAACCAAAATATTTCCAAATATATCAAGGAACCTTTGCCATTTCTATTGTCTTCATTTGTTCCTGTACCACTGGAACTAATACCATTAAATATATCCACTGGTAAGTGTGGACGGTTCTACCTCTGTGAGCTACCACTTTGAGAAAATGCACTGAATAGCAGTCAAGTGCAAACAAAAACAGTCTTTTTGTTTATTCTAGTATGCTTTCTAAGTATGTTTTCTTGTGTAATTGTACAATAAGCCAATGTTACACCAGTATGAGTCACATTTCACTTAAAATGAAAGCAAAATCGCATTATTGAATACTGCAGCAGATAGCTTCCACATTGCTTTCTCTGTTATTCATATATTTTCAAGGGTTATGAATAATATTTCAGCACTTAATAAAATAGCATATTTAAATACTTTATGGTGATCATCCCCAAATCTTATTCACTGCAGGTCCAAGTGGTTGCTCCAGAAAATCATTAGCATAAATGTCTTCAGGGGTGGACAAATCATACATGTATTAATTAGGTCCATGGGCAAGTAAATGCAGTAAACGCTTGTTTGTTTGTGTGCCTGGAAACCTAATTGACTTGACTAGAATGTGGTGGCTAACATAAAGTAAAATTAGGTACAATACAGTAGATGCAATACAGATGCAATTGAATACAGAAATCCTTGCATTGGGGAATTTTGTGTGTTTGTGTGTGTGTGTGTGTGTGTGTGTGTGTGTGTGTGTGTGTGTAGGGGGCTCAGGGTTGTTAATTTTGAGGGTGTCTGAGGTAGCACAACAAAAAGTAAGAAGTAATTTGTCAGTGATTGTCTATGACTTCCTATGTCAGTGTTTGGCTATGAGCTGTGGTGTTTTCTCCTCTCAATGCACAGTGCTGTGGCATAAATATTCTATGTTTGTGATGCACAATTATGGAAACAATTCTGAAACAATTATCAATTGTGCATCGTGAACTATGTTATTCTATTTTTATCATGCACAATTCATAATTTATTCCTAACTGATTCCATAACTCCATGTAATAAATATATTAATAAACTATTTAAGGTAAGTTTGTTTATTTATAAATTTATTTATTAGATGGGAATAATTATTGGAATTAACCATTATTATTATTATTATTATTATTATTATTATTATTATTATTATTGAATCAATTATGAATCAATTATCAATTGTCATTCATCAATATAGAATATTTATGCAACAGCACTTATAAATCCATTCTGGCTTTTTCTTCAAAGCGTCTAACCGCTTGGTAACTGCATGTCGTGCGAGCGGGAAAGTTGTATGACAGGTTTATTTATTGGACATTATTTTGCCAAGGTTTCGTCAGTGTTTCCTCATTCTTGCATTTTCCTGATTCTGTGTTATCCATGCTCGATAATTAATTTGACTAGTAGAAGCCAGTGTGTGTAGTGCAGCAGGCGGTGGGATTTAGATTGAGCAGCATGCATTTTGTTTAAACACACACACATACACACACACACACACACACACACACACACACATACACACCATATGAATGTATTTGTTTTGCAAAAGGCAAAAGGGTTTGGTTTTCTTCTGCTTGTAAAACGGGAGAAGACCAAAAACAAAAGTCTTCTTGTGCCAGGGACCCCAGCTACTGATTTGTCCACCCCTGGTCTCAAATGCTGAAGTCATTCTTCATAGACTTGTGTGGGGAGTGGAGTTGTGGGGAATGGGGCTCTTCTATATCAACTCAGTATATCCAATTATTTAACACACCTGACCAGATAGTGTGAAGCACATCACAGAGTCCAGCACTGGTCTAACATTTTCTGTTGCATTTTCGATTGACTGGATGTATTTGGTACGGGAGCTATCCTGCTATTTTACTGGCCTCATGCTGAACGCAAAGACAAAATAAACCTTTTAAGTTTTAACATGAAAAGCATTACCTGATAACGTTCATGATGGAAGACACAATTTTTCTCATCAGACAGGCCTTGTATATTTTAGAGGAGAATAAAAAATAAACAGTATAGCAAGGTGCAATATAAAATAAATATAGTGTGTATCTGATAGACTCTATAGTAACATTCATGTATAATGCTCTCTACTTGACAAAAATAGAATAATACTTGAAAAACAGGACACAACATGTAACAATGGACCATGCTTCATCCACATTATGTTAAGAGCTTTGACGTTGAACTGCCCTTCAGAGAACTGTAAAACTTGGCCTGTTGCTTATCCAAATCGAGGAAAGTCTATTTTTGCTTTCCAAATAAGTCTCACTGGTCAGTTTGTCTGGTTGAGGCAGCTGGAGGGTGAATGCAGGTACTGTTGCTACTGCAGAGGAAGTGTACGAGCAACCTCAGAGAAGACTTGTAGTATATGAGGTTTCAGCCTTGTCAGCGTGGGCCTTCAGAAGTTCGACTAGCTCAGAGTGGGAGAACTTGATGGCCACCGACATTGCAGTGTGCCCATTCTGCAAAACAAAACATACATACATACACACATTTATACAAACTACAGTATGTTGATTCTGTGTGTCAAAATCAGATCATGATGCCTTTCAAAAAAAAAAAAAAAAGGTGCCTCTCGAAGAGGACTTTTAAGCCTCTTTTTAACAACACTCTTAGAAAAAAGGTTCATCAATGTTTTGTTTTGGGGGGGGTTTTTGTTTGTTTTTTTATATTTACAGAAAACCTTCACTAACATGTTATCTTCAGTGGTGTCCAAGATTTATTTTGTTACAAAACAATATTGTATGATATTTTCACTTCATGGTTGTTTCCTACCATGTTTAGAGCTGTAGTTACATCTAAATGTTAGCTTATAAGTTTACACCTTTTTTTTTCACCGTTTTGCCTTGCAGGTGCAGAGTTGGAGGTTCAAGTCCTGCCTTCACCCTGAGTCCCAGTGCTTAGGGGGCCTACTCCGGGTACTCTGATTTTCTCCCCGAGTATAAAGACGTGTTGTAGGTTGATTGGGATTTCCAAATTGTCCATATTGTGTGAATGGGTACGTGATTGTGGGTGTAATTGTGCCCTGCCTTGTGCCCTCAGTTCCATGGGATAGGTTCCAGGCTCCCTCACAACCCTGTGTAGGATAAGTGGTATAGAAAATGGATGGATGGAACCAGTTTAGCAAAAAGAAATAGATTTGTCCAGATGTTGCTACTACGTTTGACCATGTGGTGGCAGTATTGTGTTTTCTAAAGCTGACCTGGAACCTTCCGGGGCTTCATTAAATGCTTTTTCTAAATGAAAAGGAAATGCAAATAACTTTATTGTAATAAATTGAATTTATGGCTAGACTGTAGTGTGTGTGTGTGTGTGTGTGTGTGTGTGTGTGTGTGTGTGTGTCTGTGTGTGCGTTTGTGTTGTGTGTGTGTGTGTGTGTGTCTGTGCATATTTGTGTATGTGTGTGTGTGTGCGTGTGTGTGTGTGTGTGTGTGTGTGTTTGTGAATGTGTGTGTGTATGTGTGTGTGTGTGTGTGTGTGTGTGTGTGTGTGTGTTTGTGCATATGTGTGTGTATGTGTGTGTGTGTGCGTGTGTGTGTGTGTGTCTGTGTGTGTGTATGCATAAACCTACCTTATCTTTCAGGCTAGTGTCACATTCAGATCTGTCTAGCAGTAGTTTGGCTATCTCAGTGTGGCCGTGCTCGCAGGCACACATCAGTGCCGTGGAGCCATCTTGGTCCTGTGTATTCACATCAGCTTTACAGTCGAGAAGAACCTGCACCATTGCTGTGCGCCCGTGACTAACTGCAAGCATCAATGCTGTCTGACCAGACTATGGGAAAAGAAAGAAAGTCAGGAGTCATGGGTGAAGAGAGAACAAATAATTTTTTAACATTCCTTCAGCTACAGGAAACACTTTATCCTGATCAGGGAGGCAGTGTTTCCAGAGCTTATCACAGGAACACTGGGAAAATATCCTGGATTGGATGTCATTTCTACACTCATTCTCATCTAGAAGCAATTTCACATAGCCAATCAACCAACCAGCATGCTATAAGCTGGAAAGACAGAGACATTCCAGTGCTTTTTTTTAAATAAAAAAATCTAATGAGTACCGGGACTTCTGCAGAATGTTAACGTGAACTCTTATCAGGATGAATGAGTCCAAGCTGTGTGACTTCATGCATTTATGTTATGATAATTATTTCAGTTTGGGCACAGTGTAGAATTAGGACATGATGACATGGGCAGAACATTTTGGTTAGGTGTGTGTGTGTGGTGTGTGTGTGTGTGTGTGTGTGTGTGCAGAAGTGTAGTCTAAGTACTAGTCTAACTTCATTTGAGACAAAACTGTGTGTAATCTTGGATAAGAGACTATTTGTACCTACCTGGTACAAATAATACAAGTATATACCTACCTGGCTTGCCTGAGCGTTGACGTTGCCCAGGCTCAGTAGGTGCTGGGCCACTTCCATGTCCTCAAGTCCTTCTGCTGCAGTCAAAGCTGCCAACATGATCGCCGTGTAGCCGGCTTTATTTTGATGATCCACTTCACACAAACCTTAGGAACATAATATAAGATGCAAAAACCTTTAATTGACAAATTCCTACCGACATAAAATAAAGGAAGAATAATATCCATATTCATATTCTATCATAATCTCTTTACAACCACAAAGGTGAGACGTTAATGTTTAGAATTGATGTTTCATCTCACCGGTATCCAACAGGAGCTTGACTACTTGGAAGTTGGAGTGGGAGACACTGTAGTGTAAGGCCATGTTGCCGTTGCCATCAGCCAGGTTAACTATATAGCGCAGGAGAGTGGGGGTGTGATTTCCAACTTCTCTCAGATACACAGTGACCGTATCTGCCTGGGACTCTTTCTGACTAGAAATTCGGAACCATTCCTGATAGAGAACCATCAGAACCTGCCTCTAAAGATGACAGATAAAACAAAAGCAGGCCTTATCACAATTGATGATTGTTTTACTGTATCATGATATTCTGTTGAAAAGGAAGTCTTCAAGTTGAACTTTTCGCATCAAATTCAACAATGTAATATAGAAGGGCTATATTGAAAGTTGAGTCAAGCATGCACAGTGAGGATTTAATACAAAAACGGTGTACAGCTTAAGTTTTATTCAGAAGTTAAGTGGGACTTATGCACATAGGGTAGGGTTTCCTGAAAACAGGTGTGTTTCATTTACACAAGATTCTGACATTGGACTCTGTGAAATTGTCTCAAACGAGGTGCAGTGTAAGGTCAGTGCCACTGATTGATGTTTTAATGTAACCACATTGTGTCACACTAAGATTTATGCATTGGGCTGTAAATTCACTCAATAAAACTATAGAATGCCAATTTAGGCAAGTATTAAATACATAAATATTGGCACCATTCGTTAATTAATATTGTCGTTTATATTAAAAGTCCATGAAAAGTTGTTGTTTTTTTCACACATTTTCATAATATTTGGAGACATTGCTTATCTCAAGAAGCATTTTTTATAGATTAAATTATGAAGAACACTCATTTAAAGTGAGCTTTATGTGTTGCAGATGAGTAATTGGCCAGCTTATAGTTAAAACTACTGCCATGTTTTCTTTACAGGAGAGCACACTGGATAAACCAAATATTGGCATTATTTTATTAATTTAACAAATCAAAACAGCAAATTAAATGTGTGTAAAATAAAATAAAGTTTTTGCATTTCTTACCATCTCTTTGTTTGGGGCAGCTACCTCTGCCATTCGGTCCTTTAAGTAGTGACAAGCAGCCATGAAGTTTTTATCTACAAGTTCACTGCAAGAAGACATTCAACAGCCCAGTAGTAATTCAAATCAGACACTCACAATAAGTAAAATACAGTATGTTCTACACAAGTCTGTGTTAGTGAACATTTAATAGAATAAATACAGAAAGTAGAAGCACGTAAAGCTTTTTCAGACTGGATTGTGAGGCTACAGTTCAGAAAATGTATATATTGTATTTTTAGATATTTTAGATATTGTAGATTAGGGACTATAAAGAGCAGTAAACTGTAAAATAAACGGGGCGGCTGTGGCTCAGTTGGTAGAGCGGGTTGTCCACTAATCGTAGGGTTGGCGGTTCGATTCCCGGCCCGGGTGACTCCACATGCCAAAGTGTCCTTGGGCAAGACACTGAACCCCAAGTTGCTCCCGATGGCAAGCTAGCACCTTGCATGGCAGCTCTGCTACCATTGGTGTGTGAATGGGTGAATGAGACACAGTGTAAAGCACTTTGGATAAAAGCGCTATATAAGTGCACATTTACCACTTTAAAATAAATGAAACATAAAATAGCATCTAAGACAAAATCTGTATTTAAAAATAGGGTGCTGAGTCTTTTGCACAGTACCGTGCTCTCCACTAATATTGGCACTCTTGGTAAATATGAGCATTGAAGTCTGTGAAAATGTGTCTTTATTGTTTAACCTTTTGATCTTTTATTTTAAAAAATCAGAAAAATATTCTGCTCTCATGGATTTAAAAAAAAAAAAGCAGCTTCTCAAAGCACTTGCCATGTAATCTCCAACATCATCGGGCATTATAGAAGAAGACTCAGAGCTCTAATCTTGGCAAAGGGAGATTGAACAAAGTATTGACTAAAAGGGTGCCAATAATTGTTACATGCCTATAATTAAATATATATATATATATATATATATATATATATTATAAAGCTGTGTTTTCTTTGAAATTGTTTGATATCCATGAGAGCAGAGTATTTTTGTGATTTTTTTTTAACAAAAGATAAAATGTTTAAACAAACAAACAAAAATAATTCACAGCCGTCTTTGCTCATATTCACCAAGGGTGCCAATATTAGTGATGGGCACTGTGTATGTAACAGTGTGAAATACCGCATGCATCAACATTACAGGTGAAAAATGAAACTCAACCTTCAAATGGAGCAACCTTTATGTAAAGCTGAGCCTATAATATACCCTTATGGAAGAATCATACACATTTCACATGTGATTAGTAAAATATAATGTGGTCACATGTGGTAAACATGCCAAAGTGCATACTATGCCCTGAAACTGCACATGTGGAGTGCAAAATAAATATTTCCTTGACATCATATGGACAATATATGACAAATAAATGATTCATGTGAGAAAATCAATTATGAAAATGAAGCCATATGCTCTGTTTTTGAAAAAGAAAAAAGAAAAAAAAACATGCACTAAATATAAAAAATATATGGAAAAATAATGTGTCTTAGAACCACGTGTATAAATCTGCATGATGTGTTTATTAACATGTTAAGGTCAGGTGACTTTTCTATAAGGTTATAGATACAATTACCTAAAAAAATTAAACAAAAAAGCTGAAAGCTGCAAATCAAGAATACAGAAAGTGCTCTGGATTGTGTTTAACCACCTCTCATAGTGCTGTCTAGCACACGCTCTATTTAGCACACGTCTTCCTCTTTGTCGCACGTATTTAGATATGTGGTTTATGTTTAGAACATAATTCCAGACATCCATATGCTCATCTGCTCTCCATTAGCACTATACAGTATGTGGCTTCCTGGTTTATTGAGCTTGTTCTCATGGTTATGGTTATTAAACCTGTCACTCAGCATTTGCCTGCTTTCTATCTCTGGACTGATGATTGGTATGACAAAGGCCAGGATTGTGTGTGTAAGAAAAAAGTAAACCTGTATGATGTTAAAACGCTCCAACACACAACTCTACAATTAGAGGAAGTCAAGGTTATGATCCTAGATAATCACTGTGGAGTCTCACTTGGAAATTTGTACAGTTGCAATCAAATTGATTCAACCACCATTGTATCAGGTTTATTTTAAAAATTTAAGGATTTTCAGCTGTTTGCAATGAACAAATCAAACAAAAGCAATTGAAATAGTTCAACACAATGAATGCTTCAAGTGTTTTCTCTAAAAGAGAATGCACATTTCCCACTTAGACTGGTGCTAAGATATATATATATATATATATATATGTGTGTGTTTCTTAGCACCTACTCTATGTGGGAAATGTGCATTCTAGCTATATTTAGGACTCTGTGGGTGTGTGTATGCTTAGCAATGAGAGGGGCCGTTATTACAGATTATAGTAAATAAGTACTGGTAATAGGATTATTGAAAAAAAATATTTTTATAAACTTAAACATATAAGACAAATAATAAAATTGGTATTGTTTTCTAGTTCTAAATATAAAACCCTGGAAATAGTTCCAAGTCTGAGTACTACACTATTTTATTATACGCATTTTAATACTGAAATGGAAAGAAAAACATATATTAGTCTTAAAACTCAACCTGAAGGAAATTTTCATTCTAATCACAATTTTATAAAAATAAAACATTGGTGAATGCTTGTGCACTTATTATTATTATTATTATTATTATTATTATTATTATTATTATTATTATTATTATACTGAAGCTTTATATTGGTCTTCTTCCCTTTGAAATATATAACAATGATAGAGCTCTGTGTACTATGTTAGAGACACAATCTTCTGTCCCATTGTATAGGCATATAGTATATATGAACGTCTTTCTTTACAAAACTTTACTTGACTTCTATCTTTTTTTCTGTCTTACCTGCTGGGCTGCTTCTCCGGGGGATCAACACTGGCCTGTGGGTCTTTAGGCTCCACAGAACCCTGTGACCCCCCTGCCTGAGCTTCTTCAGCCTGTTCCTCAGCAGGAGCAGTCTCCTCCTTCTCCTCCTGGGCCACTCCACTCTCCTCTCCCAGTTCCTCTGTCTCCGAGCTATCCACCTCCACCTCCTCCTCCTTCTCCTCCTCTCTCTTGTCCTCATTCTCCTCCCCACTGGACTCCTCACTGGAGGTTGTCTCATAGCTGAACAACACAGACAGCCTCAGTTATCGATGTCAATCTTTTAGGGTTAACTGGTTATGAGTAATGCATTCTTAAGGTTAAGGTTAACTTCTTAAGGTGAGATTTTAATAATCAATAAACCAACCAACTAAGGAACTGAATAGCAACATATAGCAGATAGATACCATTACACACAGTTTAGTTTATTATAATAATAATTAAAGATGAAAACATCCATGTGTTCATGTATGTATTTAAATGAAAGAACTCATGCTTAAAAAGGAAAGTAAACAGAAGTAGGCTGCCATGAATGTACAAAGGAAATGTGTGTGCCTCAAAGCTGTGTTATGAGACACCAGTCTCCTCTGCCTGGTTGAAAAATCCAGCTCTTTCATTAAAGTCTTATCAGGAAGCATGTAATTCCCATAATTCCACAAGAGCACAGTTGAAGTGCTGTGTGTTCATGTGTTTGGTTCAATTACAGCAAGAGCGATTTCACATCCAATACATAAAAAAATTTCATTGTGCAGTGAAATGGTCATATTTTAAAATTAATGAATTAATAGATAATAATGGAAAAATGGAAACCAGTGTCTATATTTTCTTTTTATCTCAAAATGAAGACACACTACTTTTCTGTTGCAGTTTATACAATAAACATATTCCTAAAGTGAGTCTGGTATTTTTCCCTTGAGGCAGGATATGGATTAACTTTTGTATTTCTGAATAATTTTTTGTAATATTTCTAATATTTCTTACAAATTAAAATAGTTCACAGCAGATTTTTATACTCAGATATACTTTTTATATCGAACAGCTTTTCCCTTCTTCTTCTTCTTCTTCTTCTTCCTCTTCTTCTTCTTCTTCCTCCAAACTATTAATCACTTTCTTTCTAAAATAAACTACAGTGAACTAAATGTTTAAGGCTTGTTTTCCTTTTTCTCACTGCATAATGGGACAAAATTTAGAAAATACATACATTTTGAATTTATAAGCAATTGATAATGCTCTATGTCGTAATCTTCCTCTTCAACTAGAATGCAGACTCTTTTCAGCACTGTTTGACTGATTGGGGCTAAATGGGGCTTTATGTTGCAAAACAAAATAAAAAGGTAAACGTGTGATGTTCAGTGTGATGCACATAGGGTCTGAATGAGGTTTTACCCACTGAATCTGACTTCCAAGTAGATTGTTATTGTATAATATCCATAACTTGCTATCAGTTTTTAGCACAGAGAGACGAGTGCGTTTTGCTGTACAGGAATCTAATACTAACTGAGCAGTGGTTATCTGAATTTCATTGTGTGTCGTTTTGTTTACCTGGATCATGGTGGCGTGGTTAAATTCTGAAATTACTAGCTGTCATCTCTAACAACAGTCCTGCCAGGATCCTCTTAAGATAATCCTAGCAGATCTTCTACATGGTTTAGAATACAAATCTATCACTTCTATACCAGGACAGCAGTCATTGCTACATCTGCTGTAACTGCTGTGTAATATTATTGATCATTATCACCATCAGACTCATTAGCCATTAGTCCATATAGATAGATGTTTATTTGGTTTGAATATATATTCTGGGGTTAAATCTAGAGCCATAAAGGCCATATAGGTTTTATATAGAGCCCTACAACACACCGTTTCCTTTTCAGAGAAGATTCCAAGTTCAACCCATTTTGACAATTAATAGCCCTTAACTCTCCCTTGATCACTCCTTTTTATATACATTTTTGAGATTTTACATTAGGAGGACACCCCCAAAGCACAGTGTAAACATGCAAGCTCCGTGCACACAGGGATTCAAACCCCCAACCCTAGAGGTGTGCGGTAACAAGCTAACCACTAAGACTCCATAACCCCCCACCAACCCCAACCACATATATAAAACACTTTTAATACCTCTATAATTTTGTGTAGTGTGATTTCACTCTTAAAGTTATAACAAACATAAAAGCAAATCAGTTAGCAGGTGATACACCAAATGCCACCTTGGCATCAATTCGATAAGTCTTTGGAGTTTTACTGGAGCGATGATTTAGCATTCTTCCAGTAGATATTCCCTCAGATGGTGTTGTGATGACAGTGGTGGAAAATGTGGAAAATGTCCCAGCAGTGTTAAATTGGGTTGAGAGCATCTGACTCACCATCCTTCCAGATACTTGTAGTGTTTGTGCCAGGGCTCACTCTGCTCTTTACTAAGACACTGTAAGATGTTTTTTAATTTGTCACCAGTCTGTAGTGTTTTACATAGAACAGTAAACTGTGAATAAGTAGGTAAGGGAGTGTTTGCAGACACAAGATGGCGGTGCAGGAGGACCAACTATATGCTCTGCTCTATCAGGGTAATTATCTTACTGCTGAGGCCTGGGCAAACACAGCTGAAATACAGCCTCCAATTGCGCCGACCTGCTCCCAAATGTTCTTTGTTATTGCTGAGGTTTTTCTATTTTCACTCATGGTTCTTCATCTAAATCACCAGCAGTAAACAAAACTGACTTGTTCTACCTGATCTTTGAGATGATGCATGAAACAGGGAAAGTGGGAACAGTTAAGACCGAGAGATTTTAATTTGATTGATGAAAATGACATTGACCTTTGGACACAATTTCTAATGACTAACACAAAGATGAAAATTTGACCTTAGCCTTCATAGCAATTTGAGCAGTGACTAGTTCATTCATACAAGCCTGATTATATATGCACTACAGTTCCATATGCATTAGTGGGCATGAGGTTATGTAGCTTTCATTATGTGTACTTCTCTCACAAATGACTTGGTTTGTTTTGCATATTAAAATTGTTCTCTGGAGAGAAAAAAAAATCCGCTTCTGTGTTTTTGAGCAATTTGAATTTTTCCAAAATAGAACAGCGTGATCTATAGTAGGTGAACTACTTAGCTTTTAAGCTCATAACTGTACTAAACTAACAAACCAGTGAACTTCTCGTAAAATCTGTTAGCATTTTTAGATGTGTGCATGTACGTCACACATTTCTTTTCACATTTCTGCCACTACTGTTGTAATCAGATATTAGTTAATAAAACGATAACATAATCATTTTGATATAGCACTTTTTATAAAATCTCAGTGCTTATAAGTGCTTTACATATACAAGATTAAAAGGGCAAAACAAACTCTCTATAATACGACACGTTCATTAAGCAAACAATAATCATGACTTAACTATAAGTCGTGACCCTGACCAGAAAAAATCGGTTGAAGTTGAATGAATGAATGAATGAATGAATAATTAACTATAAATCATGAAAATCACATTTAATAAAGTTAAAGACAAAGTCACCATGCATTAGAAATGAGAAAATCCATAGAAACTGCATTCCTAAAGTTCTCATGGGAATTGAATAATAAATCAGCATCTAGGGTTACACCAAGGTCCACCTATAGCTTTTGCATATACAAAATAACTATCACATACTAGAGTATAAAATCAGCAACCCTACAGCAAATAGACTAGAATTTAGAAAGAAGACATTTCTATTTATCTAAAAGTTTATAGGTGCGTCCCAATTCGCATACTTATGCAGTATTCTATACCATTTTGTAGTATAAATAATGCGAGTAGTGTGTTCACACTGAAAATTCCAAACAGAAAAAGTACACTTTAAACACCTGGATGATGCACTTAATTAACCGAAAAAACAAAGCGTGGAATGTTGGACACTTCATGCACTCAGCTGTCTCAGCTTTAATTATGTAGCAGAGTGGGAGGGACTCAGATTCCGATGTTGAATGAAAAAATAACCTTAGAAAATTCATATACTACATTTTTGAGAACATAGTGCATAAGTACACAGTGTATAAGTGCATAGTGTATAGTGTGTCATTTGGGACACTCTTTGTCACAATCAGTCATCCATTTAGAATAGCCGTATTGTTGCATATGACCAGAATGTTTGAAAATTGTATGTCCAAGACCTTGAATATAAAGAGAGAACAATAGATGGCTTGAAACAAAACCTTGTGGGACACCATGCTGAACTTTTAACAATGAAAATTCTACCCTAGCACTAACAAACTGCTAACAATCTGCCAAGTAAGCTCTAAGTCAGACAAAAACTTGTTTAAACCGGACGTGCAATTTTAAAAAATCACTGTCAATTGCATCAAATCGAGCACTCAAGGCCAACAGTACCCAAATGGAAACTTTACAGTTAACTCATCTTTTCTCCATCACAATTGTGTTAAGTTTTCAGTGGCCTTTTTTCATAAATAACCTGTTTTGTCAAATGGCATCTGGACCAGGATATAAATCTATGTCTCAATATACAACCTCAATTCCAAAAAAGTTGGAATGCTGTGTAAACTGTAAACAAAAACAGAATGCAATGATTTGCAAACACTTATTTTTCCATCCTTTTGTTGCCCCATCCCAACTTTTTGAGAAGTGTTGCGGCCATTCAAAATTCAAAATTACCTTTTTTTCTTAAATGGTAAATTTACTCAGTTTAAACATTTGATGTGTTTTTTTTAGGTGAATAACATATGGGTTTATGAGATTTGCAAATCGTTGCATTCTGTTTTTATTTACAGTTATTTACATTTTACACAGCGTTCCAACTTTTTGGAATTGATAATGATAATGAGTCTTTATTAATCACATATACATTACAGTGGTGTGAAAAATTGTTTGCCCCCTTCCTCATTTCCTGTTCCTTTGCATGTTTGTCACACTTAAGTGTTTCGGAAAATCAAACCAATTTAAACAATAGTCAAGGACAACACAAGTAAACACAAAATGCAATTTGTAAATGAAGGTGTTTATTATTAAAGGTGAAAAAAAATCCAAACCATCATGGCCCTGTGTGAAAAAGTGATTGCCCCCCTTGTTAAAACATACTATAACTGTGGTTGTCCACACCTGAGTTCAATTTCTCTAGCCACACCCAGGCCTGATTATTGCCACACCTGTTCACAATCAAGGCATCACTTAAATAGGAGCTGCTTGACACAGTAAGGTCCACCAGAAGATCCTTAAAAGCTACACATCATGCCGAGACCCAAAGAAATTCAGGAACAATTGAGAAAGAAAGTAATTGAGATCTATCAGTCTGGAAAGGGTTATAAAGCCATTTCCAAAGCTTTGGGAATCCAGCGAACCACAGTGAGAGCCATTATCCACAAATGGCGAAGACATGGAACAGTGGTGAACCTTCCCAGGAGTGGCCGGCCGCCCAAAATTACCCCAAGAGCGCAGCGACGACTCATCCAAGAGGTCACAAAAGACCCCACAACAACGTCCAAAGAACTGCAGGTCTTACTTGCCTCAGTTAAGGTCAGCGTTCATGCCTCCACCATCAGGAAAAGACTGGGCAAAAATGGCCTGCATGGCAGAGTTCCAAGGAGAAAACCACTGCTGAGCAAAAAGAACATCAAAGCTCGTCTCAATTTCTCCACAACACATCTTGATGATCCCCAAGACTTTTGGGACAACATTCTGTGGACCGATGAGACAAAAGTGGAACTCTTTGGAAGGTGTGTGTCCAAGTATATCTGGCGCAGAAGGAACACTGCATTTCATAAAAAGAACATTATACCAACAGTAAAATATGGTGGTGGTAGTGTGATGGTCTGGGGCTGTTTTGCTGCTTCAGGACCTGGAAGACTTGCCGTGATAAAAGGAACTACGAATTCTGCTGTCTACCAAGAGATCCTGAAGGAGAATGTCCGACCATCTGTTCTGGTGTACAACAGCTGAAACGAACTTGGGTTCTGCAGCAGGACAATGATCCTAAACACACCAGCAAGTCCACCACCGAATGGCTGAAGAAAAACAAAATGAAGACTTTGGAGTGGCCTAGCCAAAGTCCTGACCTGAATCCTATTGAGATGTTGTGGTATGACCTTAAAAAGGCCGTTCATGCTCGAAAACCCTCTAATGTAACTGAATTAGGACAATTCTGCAAAGATGAGTGGGCTAAAATAACTCCAGGACGCTGTAAAAGCCTCATTGTACGCTATCGCAAACGCTTGGTTGCAGTTGTTGCTGCTAAGGGTGGCCCAACCAGTTATTAGGTTTAGGGGGCAATCACTTTTTCACACAGGGCCATGATGGTTTGGATTTTTTTTCACCTTTAATAATAAACACCTTCATTTACAAATTGCATTTTGTGTTTACTTGTGTTGTCCTTGACTATTGTTTAAATTGGTTTGATGTCCCGAAACACTTAAGTGTGACAAACATGCAAAGGAACAGGAAATGAGGAAGGGGGCAAACACTTTTTCACACCACTGTATATCACAGTGAAATTCTTTTCTTTGCATACCCCAGCATGTCAGAAAGCTGTAAATTGGGGTTGGAAGATAAATACATATATGCTCTTTCCTTAAGATTCTCATACACTTAGCATAAGTCTGTCAACTAATAATGTGTTATTTTTGCAGTGGCATTGGTGACGCAGTCATTCATGTAATAAAATGGCATACCTAACTAGCAAAGTATCTAGTTCATACTTCACTCAACCAAATACCCCAGTAGTGCAAAAATGTATGTTAAATTATTTGTAAAAACTTAATGGTGTACCACTACCTTGAGCCATTCCAAGGATGATAAAAATGTAAAAAGTTTCCAAATGCAGAGCATGGCAAAAATAAAAAATAAAAATAAAAACTTACCCTCCATTTACGCCAACAAATTTCAAGTTTTTCTTGGCTCCTGCAGTCCTTTGCTTGTCAGGACAGTCATTCTTCTTCATGATAGATTTGAGGCCTGGGAAGGGAGAGAGTGGTCAGATGTGAAGTTGTATTGAAAAACAACCCAACAAAAACACTTTTCGTTATGATATCACTGCACTAAGAAATATGAATTGTGTCTTTGCAGAAGAGTGATTTTACAAAATCTGAGTGTAGAATTGTAGGATGGGTGCTTGTCACAGGCCATACAGACATGACTGAAAAAGAAGTCAATTCCCCCAAGGCTGTCTTTGTGCATTCTGTAGGGTCAGTTCGGAATAGGCATTAGCCTACCTTTCACAAATAAACCTACATATAATCATACATAACCAAGTAAAAAATTTTACATAACCATAAATTTTGCAGTTGTTTGGGGGTTTGTTATATCTGAACACCTGTACATTTAAGATTCCAATCACACCACTTTAGGCCAATTTATTTTTATTTTTTTAATTAAATTGATATTCTGTTCACTTAGGAGAACAGAATTGTAAATGTGCGAGGCTGATAGCCTGACTATGGCTGCATAAATGCAGGTTTATGCCTATATTATGAGACCACCAGTGACATACATTTAGACCATTCATTGGGCATAATGAGAAAAAGGAAACTTCAATGAATATATTCTTTATTATTTTTAATAAAGGTCAAATTTGCTTTCCTCCAAATGTGTTCAGTTGCCATATGATGTATCACGGGCAGCAGTTTGAAAAGATGCACTAGATGGCTTCATGTGTCTCGGAGGAAGCACGTGCTAGCCTTCACCCTCCCTGGTTGGTAGCTCTCATATGATATTGAGAAAGCTAGCTAATTGGTAGGAAATAGCAAATGACCAAATGGGGAGAAATTGCAGTTATGCACTAGTATAAGACAATACAGTATAAGGGTTCCTTTTATAAGCAGTCTAAAATGACGGGTCTAAAAAATCAGTGAGTGATTTTAGTTCAAATTGATTTGTTGAATATTGTTCACAACAATAGTCAATAAATCCTGATATTTGCCACACTATACTATTACCTGCTTGCACAGGAGAGTTACATTTGTACCTTAACCGAAGCAAATATAGGTGAAGACAGGTTAAAGCACAGTTTCCTAAACCTGGTCCACATATTCTGTATCAGCCATTCAACAAATCTGAATAAAGTTCCCATTCAAAACTTCATACATTTTTAATTCAGTTGTGATACGAATTTCCTCTTTTGAGTGACCAATGATTTTTTTTTATTATTCTATTTGGAGGATATAAGCTGGGGCACATAGTGGCTTAGTAGTTAGCATGTTCACCTCACACCTCCAGAGTTGAGGGTTCGATTCCTGCCACTGCCCTTTGTGTGTGGAGTTTGCATGTTCTCCCCGTGCTGCGGGGGTTTCCTCCGGGTACTCCGGTTTCCTCCCCCAGTCCAAAGACATGCATGGTATGCTGATTGGCATGTCCAAAGTGTCCATAGTGTATGAATGGGTGTGTGAATGTGTATGTGATTGGCACCCTGTCCAGGGTGTACCCCGCCGATGCTCCCTGGGATAGACTCCAGGTTGCCCATGACCCTGTAGGATAAGCAGTATAGAAAATAGATGGATGGATGGATTTAAGCTGTTCAGATGTTCCATTGATTTGGTTGCCAGTCATGGGGCAAGGCAATCACTGCCCCATTTAGCTCTATAGATTTATTATTGCATGTGTTGTCCTGCCCCTTTAAAATCTATGGTTATCAGCCACTGCTGAAAAACATTAAAATGTGTAGAACAAGGGGTCCTCCAGGACAAGGGTTGGGAACATGTGGGTTAAAGTAAATCTATGTTTTATAAGAAGCATGGGTCATGTTTACCACATGTTTCAGATTCTGACTCGTTAAGGGTTGAGCAGTGGGGGTTTGTAAGTCACTTTGGATAAAATCATCTGCCAAGTATGTAAATGTTCAAGTACAGCGGTATTGCACCAGCTAAAAGGATAGTGGCCATTACTATTTTCAACACCAGTGTGTCTAGCATGTACATGTGTGACTAATGTAATGGGACTATACCTGACTGCTTTGCTGCACCTCCTTTTGGAACAGGAGAATAGAAGGCTGAAAGGGCACTAAGTGAGCCTCGAAGGTGACTCTGGATGGAGCTGATTTTTGACACTGGCTGTTTCTGTGAGCCCTCTCCTTTTGGTTCCTGGCTCCCACTCCCCAGGCTGGCCCACTGTTCATTGAGAAGACCTTGGATCCGAGTGACAACCTGGCCTATGGCTGCAGGTGATGCTGAAGTTTCAGCAGGCCTCTGAGGTTGAGGCTGAATTTCTTGTCCTTGTGGTTGCTTTTGGTCTTGCTGTAATGGTTCATCTGTGCTTGTGTCCGATTTTGTGGTTTCTATTACCACAGTTTCAACATTCTCCACTGATTCTTTTTCCCTAGCCAAGGGCTTGACATTTGCATTATCCTTGGGTACTGTCCCAAACAAATCCTCGTCAGTCTTTTCTACTATAACATACTCTTCAGCCACATCACTCTCAGTGATCATGCTTTCACTCATTTTCTCTTTGTCTACATCATCTCTATCTACACTGTATCTTTCATCTGCAGCTTCAAGCTCTTTTCTTTCTTTGGTCTCCAAACTATTTTCACACACATCTGTTTCAACTGCCTGGTCACATGTAACAATTTCAACACCCACAACTTTTTCAGATGTCACCACCTGTGCTAACACCTCAATTTCACGCATCTCAACTATATTTGTTTGAGTACTACAGCACATTAGGTCTGGTTCTTTTATACTATCAATAGGTTTAAGGTCAATATCTGTTAGGACTGATTTTTCTAACAGATGCTTGCTGTCAGTGTTGACTGATGCATCGCAAGTAATAACATGTTGTGGAAGTGGCTCAGACTCTAGTGCAACCATCAACTCTTGCTCTACACTGTCTGCAATGGGTTCTTTTACCTGTTCACTTAACTCCTGAATTGTTACATCCTTTTGTCGATTCTCCTCCATCTGTAATCTCAGTAAGGAGTTTGTCATTTCCAGATCACAGCTGACCTGCCTTAATCTTTCCTCCAATGTCTTGACTTTTTCTTGGAGTTCTTGGATGGTGACAACATCTAGTTCATTTATTGTGGATGCTTGTTTTTTCTTTTCTACAACAGACTGATCAACTGTTTCAGTTTTTTCAGGTTCATCTTGGGACACTGTGCCTTCAGATAGATCACCTTTTCCTTCTGTTATGGAAAACGCTACTTTTAGGGCAGACTCTTGATCTTTTAATGAAGTCTCTGGCTTTTCCTCCTGTTCTACTAATCCTTGTTCCAAAACCTTTTCATATACTTCAGTCTCATTCTCAGATTCTTCCAACATTCTCTCAGAGTTTTCTGAATCAGTTGGACTTTCAGCTTTTTCAATGAGAATCACTGGAACAGAGACCACACCTCGAACTGGTCTTTCTCCCAAAACTGTGTAAGTTGATGGCCCTTCAAGGTTCTCGGCTAGCTTATCTACAGTTGACTCTGGAATTTTAGTATGACTGTCACTCACAGTATCCTGGGAAAGGGATGGACCTTCTTGCTGTTTTGTTGTTGAAGGAAGTTTAGTATGTTCTTGGGATTCTGGTGGGGTTTTTTCACTTGGCACTTTCTCTAGCAGACTCTTTACCTGAGACTGTGTTTGAATTCTCTGAAGAAGTTGTTCCCTCTCTTCTCTTAGGGAACAAATCTGAGCCTTTAGCTCAGGGATAGTTCTGACCTGCTCCTCTAGTTCACGCACCCGTTTCAGTGCTGTGGTTATCTGCTGATGCAGGCTGGCCCTGTCCTGAGGTATACTCCCTCTTCTGTCACTACCATCCACAGGGCGAAATAGTTTTTCAGTCGAGCCATTTTGTGATTGAGAGCTCTGATCATCGGTAGAGTCTGAAGCTTTCCTCTGTGGTACATTAACAGGCATGCTAGATGCCCGAAACAAGTGAGGCCTCACATTAAGGCTCAGTGAAGCCTGTTGGTCTTGGGAAGCTGGAATATGGACCTGATCTACAGATTTGGGGGAAGAGTGGTGGCTGCTACCTTGCACATTTGATTGACCAGCAGGGGTGCTTTGACTGCTATTGCTGCTGCCAGCATTGTCATTGCTGGCTCTGAAATCAAAAAGATGTTGGACCTCAGTAACACGTGACTTGGGCTTGGATCCCAGGGTGGATGTGTTGGACCATGTGTCTTTGGCTGCAGGTCTTGCACCATGTCCAGGAAGGCTGAAGTTGCGTGGCAGTGTACTATATTTTGGCCCCCTGTTCTTTCTCTGTATATGCACTCTCTTGATGGTATTACCCTTCTCAATGTCATCCACATATTTTAAGAAGTCCAGATCCAGGTGAAAGCCATAGGGTGTTTCCACAGAATATGGCAGCTGTTTCCTCTGTCCCCCACTCTCAGAAGCCTTGGCGGAAAAGCCATTTGCTAAAACACAAATACAGCCTTTAGTAAGTTTGGATTGTGATCTGGATGAATGTCAACCCATAAGTGTGAGGAATGAATTTTAATTAGGTAATTACATTTATAATATACTTTAAAAGCAGTTATTCTTACCACTTTTCTTGTCCATCATTTGTGTGTTTCAGTGTCATCGACTCTCCCTCTCTTTCTCTGTTCTAAATGTTAGCAGACTGTGGAAAACCAAAAAAAAAGTACTTCACCATACAAATTACAAACATGTGGCTATCAAACATCTCCAGAGTCATTTTCTGCTTTATTAAATTTGTGTGTAAATGCTTAAATAAGTTTTTTAAAAAATGAATAAAAAAAAAACAGCATTTAGTTTAAAAGAATTGAGTTATCAGTTGCTCCTTTCAGATTTTTTGTATATAAAAAAACAAAACACAATCACTCTCAGTGAGATTAATTATCAAATAACATTCATGTTCCTTTGATATGGTGTATTTGTATGGTGTATTCATGGTTATTTAATATAGGGCAATTTGCAATGAAAAGTATTATCATTGCAATTATTAATGTGTCCAGTATTAGGCAATCCAGTAGAACCCTGAAGGTGTGATTATTTTGTGTAATGAAACATAAATTATGAACCATGAAGAAGTGAAAATCAATTCTTCTGCAGGCTGCAGTAGAGTAACAACATTGTAAATCCCGAGGGCATATTAGTGAAACATAACTACCGTCTGTGCTCATGAAAGATGGAGTTCATCCCGATGCTGCACATGGGACTGATTTTGATCTTTGCGGTCTGGGCAAGAGGCTTGGAATTTAACCAGAAGATTTGATCATTTTTGGGAAAGAGATTTTAATCAAATGTACAAAGCAGTGATGACTCTAAAAAGTGGATCCTGACCTGAAATCACTGGTGTAGATATAAATCACTGTCGAATTTTACCATTCATACCATTTCCCATTACCATTTATAGCCTATTGCATCCATTGCATGCATAACCTAGTGCAACATTTGCATATATAATCTATTACAACTTTCAAATGATGTCTCTCATACAGTTATTGACAGGAGCCCAGAGTCTACTTTTTAGAGTGCAATATAAAGGCGAAGAAATACAATCTGTGTTTTCTGTTTTATTCACAATTCAACTGAGAGCCCAAGCACTCTCAGAAATCTCCATGTGTGCCAGAGAAGCACTACAACAGGATGCCAGTGCTGCAGCTGGTGAGCAGGTCATCAATCAACGTGGCAACATAATGTTCTTGCACTCCAACCAAACATCTTGAAGGAAAAGCTGATTGAATTCTGAGCATTTAAACTCCCAGCTGTAAATTGTAAAGCAACAGGAAGGATAGTTCTCTAAAACTAAAACATAGCACCAGGATCTTCGTAAAATGGTACAATATCTGTCTTATGGAAAAATATGTCTTATTAAAGGAAAAATCCACCCTGGTTGACTTGCATATCGATACATAAAAACAATCTTCAATTAGTCTATTTTCACTTTCAGTTTCTTACTTTACCCACAATGCCATTCAACTGCTCTCTGATAGTGGTGCCAGTGGGATTTATCCCTCACTTCATCTCTGCCAGTCCGTCCAGCTCTCGTACATCCTAATCTGTACACTCTGCTCAAACACCTTCCAAACCTTCAACTTTCATGTTAATACGCTATCAGTGCTATCATGCTTGTCATCTTGTAGATAGCTAACTAGCAGAATTAACTAGTTCCAAAGCTTTCTGGCACTTTGTGTTAGTGCCTGTTGTCTCACTATACATTGGATTTCTCCTTACTATGACATTGAACATCACAGGAAAATGGTGAATCAGCAAAGAAGTTCTTGTTGTTGTTTGTTTGTTTAGGATATAATAGCAAATCCTGAGTGTTATTCCATATGTTTGGGATCATTGTAATTGCTTATCTCCTATTAAACAACACTGAAACTGCAATAGCAATATCCACCTGTGATGTCACCAAGATAGACAATCAATAACGTATCAGGAATAACAAAACTACAGCATCAACCAACAAAACAGCAGCAAGCACATCACTATGACAATGTACAGAAAAATCTGCTCATGGGGCTTTCAAAAGGAAACGTGATCAGGGATGTCACCTATGCCACACACATACACTAAATGTCCTTGAGACCTAATTAGACGAAGTTGAAAAGTACTTGCTGACTAAAGTGAACCCTAGACCCCACCCTCCACCCACGGTCAATTACCAGCACCAGTGCACTTGCTGTTTAATTAGATACACAGAGAGAGAGAGGGAGAGAGAGAAGAGAGAGAGAGAGAGAGAGAGAGCGCACGTCTGGAAAGGAAATAACTTAATGGGGACCTGTGCATGGCCTTTTATCAATGTCACACTAAGGAAGCAATTTTACTTTATCAGCTGAAATCTAATTACTACCTCATCGGAAGCCTGTGTATCTTTATTATACTGTTGATAACATGTATCCCACTGGCCCACATATGAACTACTGAATATACTCAATGACAAAGTCCATTTGTTATTCGGCACAGATGAAATTGAATTAAACTAATGAATAGAGGAACAGAGGAAGTGAAAGACAGAAGAATTTGATTTGCCTCGCCTTCTTGTGATTATATAGATGTAACACACACTTACACACACACAAACATACGTGCACTTGCAGGCCGGTCTACAAGCTCAGCAGCTGCATCACTGACCACTCATCCATTCTGCTAAATCATGGAGAAAAAACAGATCCATTCAGCATTGCAGAAGCAAAGAACGGCAACTCCCGAAGGCCTGCAATCAGTGTTTACCTTCCTGTGACCGTGACTCTGCTCTGAATAATCATGCATGCTTGATTTCCAGAGAATGTCGAATATAAACAACTTGTATTATTTTTTGCTGTGTAGCAAAATATCCAACTTCAAATTAGGCCTATTGAACGATCATGTAATTTTACAAGAAAAACATACATAGTGCTAATATCAGTCTGTACATCTTCAAAAGTTATTTGCTGTGTCCCTCTGCAGAAATCCTCAAAGGCACTAATGCATGTAAAACCTTGTAACCTAGTGTTGCAAATGTAACCCTTCCAGAAAGACAGAACTCGAGGAATCAGTTTTTGAGGGTTTTTTTGTTTGTTTGATTGTTTTATTCTTTGTTTGTTTGTTTGTTTACATTTAACAATCCAGTGCAATTTATTAATCTTTACCATCATCATTTACGCAATCATGATTTTCTTATTACCTATATGTATATGTAGCGATCTGGAAAAACCCATGTGTTGTTGCTGTGGCTGAATTCTGGCAAACAGACAAAAAATTATGTATAATACGGTATAATTATGTATAATTATGTATAAATTATGTACATGTCCTTTTACTTCACCACCTCAACTTTTACAAAAGCAAAATGGAAATTAGGGCTGCCCCCAACCGGTGATTTTCCAAGTTGACTGGCAGTCGTTCATTTAAGCCATTACTCGACTAGTCTCACACTTATGATAGTGTTTACTGATGCAGTGTTGGCTGCAGAGATGAAGTTGACGATGCTGACTCATCATCTCCACAGTATAGTGGACACGCTTATAGAGAGAAATTCACGTTAAGTAAAACGTCATGCAGTAAGCACGATACTAATTTAACTTCCACACTCCGCATGAACACCTGGAAATGCGCCTAGTGATACAGCATATTTATCTAGGTTATGGGCGATATCTTATGGTTTGCGATATACTGGTAGAAATTCTCCCCACAATAAGATTTTGTCTTCCCGTGATAATAACGATAAAGCCTAGTTGATGACGTATTTCTGTCTGCGACCCATTTACAGCTCACGTCCAGAGCGAAAACAAGTACAGCGGAAGGCAGACGTGAAGCTGAGGAGGAGTTTATCGCTAAACGAGGAGCTGCCTCTACAATCTGGAACTGCTTTGCTTACAGAAAATCAGTTTTACTTTTAGATTAATGTTGGTGTTTATGAGGCTCTCAGGATCACAGCTATCACTTTTAGCTAAAAATAGTAGTGCATGGTACTATATTCATATTGTTATCATAATAAATACCAGAACATTTTGTGCTGTAGTTTTAAGTCCACATCGCCCTTCCCTACTCGGTTAACATTAAAGTTAGAGTGAGCGTCAGTGTAAAGTGGCTAATGTTAGGCTACTGCTTATATTTTTCAAACGATAAGCCATGTTTGAGGTCGATCAACGATAGGTGAACGTTTGCCTGCAGAATTTGCATTTCACCTTTTTGGGGATATCCAATAGCCTCTCGAAATGATCTCACACTTTGGATTTCCTGCCCAACATAATTACCACATGGATCAGCCGTATTAACGATCATGGACTGTGTGACTTTGCCACTTCCTGTGGAGTTTTTTTTTTCCTGAACAACCGACCGATCAAAATTTGGCGACCAAGTGTCTTCTTATCGACTAACGTATGGTCGACTATAAGGCGGCAGCCCTAATGGAAATGTTGCTAACTTGTTATATTATCTTTAATCTTGCCTACACTATCTTTCTTCAAAGATCATGTTCAGAGATGTCTAAAATCTTTCTAGTTAAGTGTGATTTTCTCATATAGTGAATGTCAGGCTTTGATCAAATTGTTAGCTATGCGCAATAGCGGAAAGAACATTATCAAAGGATATCAGCTCAGTTGGAAAATGTCCATGATGCAGCTGCACCACAGTTAAAATTTCACTTTCAGGGGTAACTCGATTTTACCCGATTTTTTTTTAAGTGTTATAAATTTAGTTGTGGTTGAGGTACATGCAAACAGGAAACATATTTTAGTTCAAGATAATCTGTAATATTCATAACTATATATTAGGGATGCTTTGATATGTATACTAGTATTAGACAGTCCATCCAGGATTTAGCAATTTTGTGATCATAGAAATGAATGCAAAATCAAGCAAATTGTATATGCAATGTGTACAGGAGATTCCAATTTTTCAAAATTACAGCAGATTTTCTGCAGATTTCGAGACGCATCATGTGATGTCATCACACTGCTCAGTCAGCCAAAGCCCTCTTCGATTCACATGTGCTGAATATGAGTACAGCTAAAAGACTTTGCGTGACACCGTAGCAGCTAAACCCATACAGTGATGGCTTAGTTGTGCTTCCCATGGCTAGTGACACCAAACTAGCCTAGTCTCGTGTTAGTTAGCCAAAAAAATTTTTTGGGTCTGGTAGTCCTGAAAACAGTCATAAAACCCAAGGTAAGCTTTATGATAAATCCAACCCATTTTTTAAGTAATTAGTCATCACATGCAAAGGAAAAAATGCATGGAAACAGTCTATTTAGAAGTACATTTTTAAGAAGTTTTTTGATGGAGAAGACTCTGGGCTCAGCTCCGGATGTTTAATAGTCCAGCTAACGCCCCTGGTCAGTATCAGTATTTAAAAAAAAAAAACATGCAATCCTACTCATACTTGGCCTAAAAATGGTATTGAGTCATCCCTACATTTCATCATTCCAAGGCTTGTTGCTTATATATATAATAATAATAATAATAATAATAATAATAATAATAATAATAATAATAAACTTTACAAAGCACTATATATATATATATATATATATATATATATATATATATATATATATATATATAAGCTTTTGTCATTCTTGTAGCTTGTTATCTTTCCTACCTCTTTAAACATTATCAGTACTCTTATAATCAAACGTAGCTTCTCTCATTCACTGATTTTCTCTCCCCTTCTTCCTCTCTCTACATCTACTTGCACATCTAACACTGAGAATAAACAGAAATGTTTGCTCACTAGTTGTGTTTTTCTTGATTCCAGGTTCCAGATCTAACTAGTCCATAGTGTAGACATCTGGAGGAGGGAGTCGAACACAGTACATCTGTTCTTTAGAGATTAGAGGAGCCTTGAAAAAAAGGAGAGGACCACCATTTTATATTGTTTATAAAATATTATTCAAAGCTTGTATATTAAAACACTGGAGAGATGTCACACATAAGAAATATAGAGTATATGGATATGTGTATATGGAGCACATACACACACACAGCTAAAGGCACATAATTCAGCTACACTAGATAGAACGGTAAAGAAGACACTGAATCCAGAGTGTGCAAGCTTTCATTAGACGTGTGAGGCAACTGGCTATAAATTATTTATTCCAGCCCTGTAGCTAATGCTACTCAGAGCATCGATGGTAAAGAAAATAACAAGAAAACGCTTTCCATTAGTTATCTGTGGATTTGAGAGATGAAGGGAAGAGTGGACGGGGAAAGCAGAGCAGAGAGAGGGAGATGCAGAGAAATGAGCTCTGGTTAATTAGTAGAGAAGG